>JAOSBL010000001.1:9110722-9127998 GCA_027568915.1 Erythroxylum roraimae | reverse complement strand
AATAATAATAATAATAATAATAATAATAATAATAATAATAATAATAATAATAATAATAATAATAATAATAATAAGCTCACTAAAAAAACGTGATTAATCCAATAACTTGAATAATAAGACTAAAAACTAAAGAAAAAGGATAAAATAAAAGGTAAATATATAAACTCAATAGAAGGCTAGAAATAGAGGAATAATAAGAACAATAATAAAAAATAATAAAAAGGAAAAGTGACAATATTAATTCTTAAGAAGAGAAAGTTTGTATTAAAATAAAATAGAATAAAAAAAACAATCAGATCAGATTAAATCAAATCAAAAGACAAAGGATTGGGCAGTAGTTGACAAAAAGTTCAGGCATGATAGTCTATGGGAAGGGCAAGTAGAAAATAATGCAAGTAACTTGGAAAACAACAGGAAAATGAAAAGGAACACACTAGAAATAACTAGTCACGCAGAAAGCCTCAACCATAAATTCTGCTTTAGAAGGCTTTGACCAAACAATGAAGAGGCGAGATAAAATAAAAGGAGCAACTACGGTATGTATAAATATCCTCGAAAGCATCTACAGTGCAACCAACGGTAAAAACGCGAAACGGTAGGCCGCCTTTGGTGCAGCGCAATAAATTTGTTAGGCGGCTCAAAGAAGGTATGTGTCAGATAAGAAACGTTATTGACAAACGTCAGGCCAGAAACGTGCAACGAAATGGTGAAAAGAAAGAGTAGGGAAAAAGCTCTGTCAGTAGAGGAACACTGAAGATGACTGCCAAAAATACGCCGAAAAACTCACAAAATTCATCCCCTTCTACAACTAATGAACAACCACCAGTGCAGAACAAAACTCCCAACTAAGGAAGTAACCCCATTACCAACACCAAATTTATGCGCGTAACTCAACACAAAATTAAAAAGAAACATCTAACCGATCCAAATAAACAACTTAAAAAGCACAAAGTGAACACTGCGCACTTGAGAAACTGGTTGAGACGATGTCTACGTGCCCTGCATATAATACCACAACAACAAAAGTAGCTATTACCTTCATCGAATGGAGGATCTCCGAGCATATGTTGTCGACAAAATGTATTGCATGCATTAACTTCAGCACATGATCTTGTCATATATTGAGGAGACGCTTTCGGTTGCTTGAACTAGCTCCACCATCCTTAAGAAAGCTAAAAACGGGGAAGAGAACATAAAAGTGATCCAGGAATGTTACCAGTCGACGAAGGAGTTCATCGGTGAGAAATCTGAGCTTTGACCCGAAGTCTCATTTCCTCTCTTTAGAATAAGCTTCACGTCAATGGCGACCCTTTCTGTTGATCCCAAAGAAACCAAAACTTGTTTCAGTTTGCGACCCCAAGCCCTATGCCACCCATCGACGAGCCTCTCTCCATTTCAGAATACGTTCTCTCTCTGCTACACTCTGTTATGGACACTAAGAAACCGAGCTCTGGTACTTTCCTCATAAAAAGTACCCCTCTTCTCGCTCTAGTATGCTACACTGTCTCACCCCCAGCTCCAGAACCACCCTCCTCACAAGCCCGATCGTCGCCCACGATGCTCCGTCGCTACGATGAAGCAGCAATGAAGCAAGAGGAGTATGAGCAAGATGAAGCAGCAGAAGCGACGATACAGCTCATTCCCACCATATCACCAACAACTACCATTGTCTCACCATATCTCCAATGAAAAACGAAAGGTGGCCTATCTACACAAAACCCATTAAAAGGTTAGTGAAGGACAAGAGCACTTATAGTTTCAAAATTTTGTTACCAAAAATGATAACTTCAAAAGGAGGGAAATATGACAAAGTCAAAAATACCCTTAGCAAAAAAGGTAGGCAATAGAGGAAAAGAAGAGAAGAATAGTAAGGGAGTTGCTTTAGAGACAAAAGGAAAGTCCAACTAGCAAAGGTTAACCAAGAGATTACGTCAATGTAAATATTAATAATAATACATAATCTTGTTTTTTTTTTTTGAAAAAAAATAATAATACATAATCTTAAAAATTATGAAAAAATTACTCTTATTTATAATATATAATTGAAATTTTAGTCTTAATCAAGTAATGAAATGGTTATGTTGGAACGAAGCTCATTAATTTTAGGTTATATGTTGCTAATATATTTAACTTTCCCACTAAACAATCTAATATGTAACTAAATTTTTATCCGAGTCATATATTTTAAACATAAGTTTAGTGTTAAAGTTACTATCACTTTCATTAATAATTTATGTGTTTTGTTACTATCTATTTAATTAAGTTATAATGAGTTGACACTTTTTTATAAATAAGAAACTGAAATTCAAAATCTCCGCCGTCCGATCAGCAATTGCATCTCCATCTCTCAATGCGTCCGTAATTTTCCCTTTACGACGTCATCTTTCCTATTCTCTCCTCAACGCCGCCGTTTCGCACATTTCACCCAGTAACTGTCAAGCATCCTCTCTAGTCCCTACACCTACAGACGCATTTTAATTTTTGACATTCAGGTGTCTTCAATACGAAAGCCGCTCTCTCTTCCTCTCTCCATCTAAGCTAGATTACTTGGATCTATAGCTCTCGGGATCTGCGACAGTATGGTGAGTTCGTTTTTTTGTTATCGTATTACAATTCATGTAGTAATTGTGTTGTCGTTTTGATGCTTGCTCTGGAGTGTCCTGTTTAGCTTAGATCTGGTTAAAATCTACTCCGATTTGACGCTGTTTAATCACTAAACCTTTAATTTTGTCAAGGTTTAGCGCGAAATCACGTAATTGGTTGCATTTAGATGTTTATTGAGTACAATGTGTCAGTTGGGAGTCGTTTACGGCCTGTTTGGTTGCTCGGAATCAGAGACACTGGATAATTTTTCTCATTGTTTAGCAGCCAAACGGAATGCTGGGGTCTTGAATTTGCATAAGATCTGAGTGTGTGTTAGATGTGTGAGTGATGGATTTGGCGATACGGTGGTTTATTTTTTGCTCAATGCGAGGCTTGGAGTGAATTTTGAAGGCTTGTTTGGTGGCTGAGATTCTGAACTTTATTTCGTTTTCTCAGGGATAATATGTGGAATTTGTATTTTGATTATTGTGAGATCTGGTGTTTGATTTGACGCTGATGTGTTTCGTTTTCCTCTGTTTCTTTTTCATTTTGTTTCAACAGCCTCTCAGACTTGAAATCAAGGTATAGTTCCACAATTCTATCTTCATTTTTGGTTCCTATATCTGGATTGCATCTAATTTATGCACATACAGGTTTCTGATACTGACAGTTTTTCCTTTTTTGCTTTGTGTCTCAGAGGAAACTTGCTCAAAGATCAGAGAGAGTAAAGTCTGTTGATCTACATCCAACTGAACCATGGTAAACTGGGTTCTTACAGCTATGTATATTCTGTGGATAACATCTACGTATGATAGTAGTGGCAATTACTGAATGATGAGTAATTTAAAAGATGACAAACCTTTTTAGCTTGAAGAAACTTGGAGAAGAACCTTAAAGTAGACTGTTGTTTGATATACTTGCTATTGCAGGATATTGGCGAGTTTATATTCAGGGACTGTTGTTATCTGGAATTACCAGTCACAGGTTTGGGTTTTTACATTGTATTTTGTCTTTATAACTGCCTTCAAACTTTCTCTTGGTATTATTGATTGACTATGATAATAAAATTATTATAAATTTGATATCAGAAAAGTGCAATTTACATCCCGCATTTGTAATCAGTGAAGTGAATTGGAAATTGATTCCTGTTCTATCTTGTTCTTTATGCCTTTTGTTTTAGTAGGTAACTATTTTGGAAAATGCGTTTAGAGCAAGGATCTTATAGCACAATTTAATGGAATGTCCAGCATTTAACTGATTAGTTAATATAAAGAAACTGCAAAATGTCTTTCTTTTTCTGTTCAGATTCTATGAAAAATCTTCCCCATGTTTTTAATTGTCCAAATTATTGAGGTTGATGGATATTTTATGATCATTCTTTGTATCTCTTCATTCTATTATGATTTTATCTGTGTTTTCCTTCTAACTCAAAACTTCTTTATCCTCCAGACCATGGCAAAGTCTTTTGAGGTCACTGAATTGCCAGGTATTTGATTTTATTATTATGTATTCGATATCACAGCCAGCCTTTGGCCACTTTGGTTGTTTTCACTTTTTCTACAATCAGCATTTAATTTGATGTTTGTGGCATTCTTTTTTGCAGTTAGGTCAGCCAAATTTATAGCACGGAAACAGTGGGTTGTTGCCGGAGCTGATGACATGTTTATTCGTGTTTACAATTATAATACAATGGATAAGATTAAAGTATTCGAGGCACATACAGATTACATTAGGTGTGTGGCCGTCCATCCTACCCTCCCTTATGTGTTATCATCATCAGATGATATGCTTATAAAGCTTTGGGATTGGGAGAAGGGTTGGGTGTGTACTCAGATTTTTGAGGGACATTCACATTATGTAATGCAAGTGACCTTTAATCCAAAAGACACTAATACTTTTGCTAGCGCATCCCTTGATCGAACCATAAAGGTGCGACTACTATCTTTGCATTTATCTTTTCCAGTGCAATTTTTGCTTTTTGGATGGAATATTTTGGATTGTATCTCCTCTTCTCCTTTTTAGATTTGGAACCTTGGCTCTCCGGACCCAAATTTCACGTTGGACGCCCATCAAAAGGGAGTAAATTGTGTTGATTATTTTACTGGTGGTGATAAACCTTATCTGATTACTGGTTCTGATGATCACACTGCCAAGGTCTACTTTCAATTTCAATTGTGGTTTTATTTTTATGACTTTGGAGACCTGTCTTGATATTGGTATATTGTTTAACAGGTATGGGATTATCAAACCAAAAGTTGTGTCCAAACGCTTGAAGGCCACACACATAATGTCTCTGCAGTATGCTTTCATCCAGAGCTTCCTATAATCATAACTGGTTCTGAGGATGGGACTGTTAGAATATGGCATGCAACAACTTATAGGTGATCTTTTTCTTTATGTAGGATATTTTTTGGTGTGTTATGTGCTAAGGAGATGTTCCTCTTTCTTTTTTTTTGAAGATGATCGAGGCATGTTTTAGTTGTTTATACATTTTATAATTGCTTTATGAAATTGGTAGTTTGCGTTGCAGCTATATTTGAATCATGTTCCTGGACTGATTAAACTATGTAAATCTTCAATGAACTGCTGAATATTTGATCTAACCATAGTTGGGAACTGTTGCAACAAATTTGCTGCCTTATTTTTCAACCAGAAGTGGGATTTGTTTATAATTTTTTTTAAATATTTTTAGTTATATCTTTTCCTTCTCTTGTCTTTTGCTTATACCTGTATGTAGCTTTTATCATTCATCCTTTTCTTCTTTGGGTTGAAGGTGGAGACTGGAGGGAAGTTTGGTTTATGTTAACAATGAAATGCTTTTCTCTCTTCCATTCTTAAAATGTAATGTCTTCCATTGACTTTCAGGCTTGAGAACACATTGAACTATGGTCTGGAAAGAGTTTGGACTATTGGATACATGAAGGGTTCACGCAAGTAAGCATTCTGATTATGGTTTCTTAACAAAAGTATAAAAAAATTGTTGTTGAAGTGTCTGAATTGATTTGGAGCAGTTACATAGTGATCAAGTATGTTATACTTTGTTGTCAATCTTGCATTATCTGCAAAATTCTTGGAAAGAGATTATTTTGTTTCCCCTCAAATGTTTCAGTAGAAAAATTCCTCTGGTTGAACAATTCTGTGTGATTGTTCACCTACTAGCATCTATCTGAAGCTTTTCTTCTTTGTTGATTACAACTGGATGTGGGACTTTCATATTGTCTTTGCAGGATTGTGATTGGCTATGATGAAGGAACCATTATGGTTAAAATAGGTCGAGAAGTACCTGTGGCTAGTATGGACAGTAGTGGAAAGATTATATGGGCCAAGCACAATGAAATACAAACTGTGAACATTAAAAGCATTGGAGCAGATTATGAGGTTGGGACTCAATTAAACCAGCTTCTTTGTTGCTGCCTGACCTTGCATATTGAAGGGTAAATTATTATTTTCCATTTTGAATTATAAGCTTTTGCCCTATGTTTTAGGTTACTGACGGAGAGAGATTGCCTTTGGCTGTTAAGGAGCTTGGCACTTGTGATCTTTATCCACAAGTAAGTGGGGAATTTTCTTTTTTCATCTAATATATGTGCCATGAATAATGCCTTCATTATCATATTTGTTGAAGCTATATATCTGCATTCGGATGTATTAAAATTCTTTGTATGTGTTGTAGATGAAACATATTTCTAATCTTATGGTATACATGGAAAATCTCCATTATTTTATGTTCATGTTATATTGCACCTGCATCTTGAGCATCCTTTATCACTTGAAATACCATTTTCTGGATGATTTAGGTGTCCACACATATTCTATAAAGATTACTTATTTCATGATCGATTTTGTGATCCAGAGCTTAAAACACAATCCCAATGGTAGATTCGTTGTTGTCTGTGGAGATGGTGAGTACATCATATATACAGCTTTGGCTTGGAGAAATAGATCATTTGGTTCAGCACTGGAATTTGTTTGGTCATTGGATGGAGAATATGCTGTCAGGGAAAGTACATCAAAAATTAAGATTTTCAGCAAAAATTTCCAGGTGTGTACCCTTTCTTGGTATGTACTTTGAGTACTGTATCATGAAAGGAAAATTTTTCTTCATGTATGGTCGTAAGTTGTAACAGAGACAAAACGTTTTCTTGGAAATATTATAAACTAAATAAGGTGACTTGTTTCAGGAAAAGAGGAGTGTTCGGCCAACCTTCTCAGCTGAGCGCATTTATGGTGGAACTTTGTTGGCAATGTGCTCAAACAATTTCATTTGTTTCTATGATTGGGTTGAGTGCAGGTTGATTAGAAGAATTGATGTTACAGTGAAGGTAACGTCATATTTTCCCTTCTAAATATTGGATGTTATTGAACTGTTTTTAAAGTAAATCTTTAGCTATAACTAATTGATCTTGAACATTTCAGAACCTTTATTGGGCTGACAGTGGTGATCTAGTAACAATTGCCAGTGAATCGTCCTTCTACATCCTGAAATACAATGTGAGATTCCCTTTTAGCTTTTTCCTCTTATATATGACTTATGGTGTCTATTGATGGTTCAGTTAGCTTCATAAATATATGTCTCAATGTTGAATATTGCAGCGAGATATAGTTTCCTCATATTTGGATAGTGGAAGACCTGTGGATGAACAAGGTGTTGAAGATGCTTTTGAGCTTCTCCATGAAACCAATGAGCGTGTTAGGACAGGCTTATGGGTTGGGGACTGCTTCATTTACAACAATTCCTCTTGGAGACTTAATTACTGTGTTGGAGGCGAGGTGTCTTCCATTTTTCCATCTGTGCTTGCAGAGTTTTGTATTTGCTGTTTGATGATTCCCTTGTGTTTTTAATGTCATCTGAAAATGTAACCCTTCCATTCTAGGTGACAACAATGTATCATCTGGACCGCCCAACATATTTACTGGGATATCTTGCAAGTCATAGTCGTGTGTATCTAATTGATAAAGAACTCAAGTTAGTAGTCTTCTTTGTTTCCAGAAGTTGCATGCTTTTTGTTTACATAATGAGTGATCTTTTACCAGTTTCTTTCATATGTTTTGCAGTGTCATGGGATACACTTTACTTCTTAGTTTGATTGAATATAAGACTCTTGTGATGCGTGGAGATATAGAAAGGGCCAATGAAGTTTTACTGTCAATTCCAAAGGAGCATCACAACAGGTAAATTGGACGTCTGTGACATAGCATCTTTTGGCTACTGGTGAAAGCTAGTAAATGTAGGATTTGTAATTTCTTCTGCGCTGCAACATAATAATCCATAGCATATTTTTGGGGACTTCAAAGTTATTTGTATGAACAGACTCTTCTCTTTTGTGGTCTGGATTATTATTATTTGTTTTCTTTCTTAACACCTTTGTTTGGATGGAAATACTGAAATTTGATATTCCAGAATGGTTCTGTCCTTTCATACCCTAAGTTCTGTTTGTTCCTCCCATTTTCTGAACAAGCATTTAAATAATTCCAACAGATCTGTTAGATTAAAATCCTTTATTGAATCTATTGGATGCAAACTTTATTCTTTAGTTGAAGGCCAAACGATTTCATTGATGGTGTGCTTCAGTCTACCTTTTAGATGATAATATATTATCCATGCTCTGGACCTATGAATTGAACCTTTCTTGTGTGTGTACCTTGCATGGTTTCCTTTCATGGTTTCCTTTCCTCTTCTTTAGCTTTTAACCCCTGTAGAATTGGGTCTTGAAGTCTGGTTATGAAGGTGTTTCTTTTACTGTAGATAACAATTTGTCATTGATTGCTAGTGTGGCTCGTTTCTTGGAATCACGAGGTATGGTGGAAGAAGCTCTGGAAGTAGCCACAGATCCTGATTATAGATTTGAGCTTGCAATCCAGCTTGGTAGATTAGAGGTTGCGAAGGTAAGGACATGTGTTTTTGTGGGAAGTCATGATAGCTTTAAATTATTTAGCATCTAAGGAATTTTTATCTTGTTTTTAAAACTTCTCAGACTTTGTGATGTTATTGCTCTCAAGTTGAGTGATACATATAATACTGTCCTTCTACAGGATATTGCCACAGAAGTTCAGAGTGAGTCCAAATGGAAGCAACTGGGAGAATTATCTATGTCCAATGGGAAGGTATTGTTTTATGTTAATGAGTACTTACCAGATGATTCAGTGTTTTCAGACCCGAACCAGCCCATACTTTGACCGGAAAGACCTCAACTCAGACCAACATCTACTTTTTATATTGACTGCACTTTTATACAACTTTTGATCTCTCTGCTCATTTTATGTCTGCAGTTAGAAATGGCTGAGGAATGCATGAAGCGAGCAACAGATTTGAGTGGTTTATTACTGCTATATTCTTCTTTAGGAGATGCTGAAGGTCTTTCAAAACTTGCATCCCTAGCTAAAGAGCAAGGGAAGAACAATGTTGCATTTGTCTGTTTGTTCATGTTGGGCAGATTGGAAGACTGTCTCCGGCTTCTGGTGGAAAGGTTCTTGTTCTTGATTACTTTCTATTGCAAACTATTAGAATTTTTAATGTAGAGTATAGAGTTCATTAATAAGAATTGGGCTTGGGTCAACTACTGCCAAAATGACTAGAACTAGTCATTTGGATAGTTGACCTTTACTACTTATAAATCCTTTAATATTTTCATGTTTAGTCAATATGGGATACTAACACTCCCCCTCAAGTGCAATTAGGACTGGACATTCAGTTGTCACTTGAAATAAACGCAGTGGTAACTGGACCGGGCCGCTGGGACTGGACATTCAGACGGACAATCGGGAAATTAATAACCCGGACCAAACCTGCTCTGATACCATATTAGAGTGTAGAGCTCATTAATAAGAATTGGGCTTGAGTCAGCTATTGCCAAAATGACTAGAACTAGTCATTTGGATAGTTGACCCTTACCACTTATAAACTCTTTTAACATTTTCATGTTTAGTCAGTATGGGATACTCTAAAACAAACTATTATAAAGCTGTAGTTATTCCTGCTGAACCATTGTTCTTGCAGTAATCGTATACCTGAGGCTGCATTGATGGCACGATCTTATCTTCCAAGCAAGGTTTCAGAGATTGTTGCAATTTGGCGAAAAGACCTTAACAAGGTAGTTTTTCATTCATCTCGTAACAACTAATTTTATCAACATTATTCACTTGGTCTTTTATCTTTCTATCCTATTTCTGTCCATCAATAACTTGCCTCGTTCTCTTACATATTACTGTTGAGTGTTATTTCCTGGTAGCTCAAGTAACTGTGCAAAAGGTTGAAGTCCAATTATGATTTATTAGGTATAAAATAAAAGGAATGGATTCATTTGTTGCACTTGTGTGCTGTAGTTACCAATTCAGAGACGGAAGGGCCATGTTAATTTTTCACTCTCTGTTGAGAATGTTACATATTTTGTTTTTACAGGTTAATCCAAAAGCTGCAGAATCTTTGGCAGATCCCGAAGAGTATGCAAATATGTTCGATGATTGGCAGATAGCTCTATCCCTCGAGTCTAAAGTAGCGGAAACAAGGTATTGCTGCAAGGCTTATCATTCTTATATTGGAGAAAATTAAGTTTGCATCCTTAGAACTCGGATGTGTGGAATCTTTCTTCTGAGCAATAATGATAAAAATGCCCCAATTTGTTTGTGTTCAAAAGTGATTTCTTTGGCATTTACCCTCTTTTTCAGGAAAAAAAATTGAAAATTCACTTGCGAACAAATTACTTCGTTTGTTCTTTATCCAAAAAGTAAAAAAATCTGTTGCTATACTGTCATTTTCTATTACTTGCAAATCTGACCAGATAATTGGAATATATAACTTTTTTGCTATGCTTGATTCTGTGATAAGACAATTAATCGCTTTGTGATGATTATTCTTGTAGGACCGTTTATCCTCCTGCAGGGGACTATCTTAAGCATGCTGATAAATCTCAAACGACACTTGTTGAAGCTTTCACAAACATGCGAGTAGAAGAGGAAAACTTTGAGAATGGAGAATTTGTTCACGAGGTATATTCTGCTTGTGTATTTCAAGTTTTTCTTATGCACACATAACACGTACTTGCTGGTGGTAATGTGCTGCTTTTTTTTCTTCTGAATTTCACCTGCTTTATAGTGACTACATCTTGAGGCTTTTGAAGCTTGAGGACTTTAATATGTTATATTATGTACTCTTTTGGGCATACACACATTTTTGTTGATGTTTATTGAGCTACTTTTATATAGGTATTGCTGTTGCTGTTGAGAAATTCAACTTTGTGATCTTTCATCTTTTCCTATTTGTTGTCCTGTAATAGACTTCAGATCAGAATGGAGATGAACAGAATGTAGAAGACCAGAATGGAGAAGAGGGTAGCCAAGATGAAGGAGTCGTGGTAGATGCTGATTCAACGGATGGTGCAGTACTTGTTAATGGAAATGAGGCCGAGGAAGAGTGGGGTACGAATAATGAAGGAACCCCCTCAGCATAAAACAGTTGGTTGGGGCAATGTGAAAATCCAAATTTTGTCTCTGGTGATTAATTGATTCTAACAGTGCCATCCCATTTTCACAAGTTATTTTGATTGGAAATTATTGTCTGTTTTTTTCCTTGCCAACACAAAACTATAGGTCTATCTGTCTAAACATCGCCTAGGATTCTATGGAAGTTTGCTAGTACTTATTTATTTATTTATTTTTCCTGTTTTCAAAATGGCACGTACCAAACATAATAAGTTGAGTTCAGATCCAAAGTTGACTTCTTTTTGTCATAACTTGGTCATTTATATTGGTACCTTAAGCCTTTTATGATTACTATCCTAGCATGATAGGATTGTATTGTTGCTGTTGGATTTATTCGATTGAATTAACACTAAGAAACTAAATACTCAAGGGTCTTTAGCTGTATATTGCCTTGCATTTTTGTAGTTTCTGCAAATGTTGATGATTCATTTAGGAAAAACATTTCAGTTAAGTGCTTATTTGATTGTTTACTTGTTCGGAGTGATTTACGTTCTTTACTTTCCTTAACGGTGTTACCAAGTAAATCAGTTTAAAGTTATCACTTTTGTTTCTGTTCTGCCAACGTTGTCTTCATCAGCTTTATATTAAGATGCACTTATTTCCGTTCTTTCTTTTCTTTATCTGATGAGTGACCTGGTTTATGTCTTCAGTATTCTAACTTTCTTGCTATGGGCTTTCTGTTTGCAGTGTTTAAACCTCATCAGAGTTCTTCTTAAACGACAATCAGTTCCAGCTGCATTAGTTAGGTGAGAGAAGCATACTTATATGTGATACACATGCAAATTGGCCCGTGCAACACTTTTGAACAGAGTACCGGTTGAACAATGTGGTTTTCAATTGATAATTTCTTCCTTTGTCTAACAATTCTCAGGTTTTGGTTCCAGGCTGGGGGTTAGAAGGAGGTTGTCTTACGGCTTGGCTGGCCAGCAGCTTAATTTTTGTCATGGAGCAATATAGACCTAAAAAGGGATTTAACATTTAGTTACTCCTTTTTGTTTTGTTGGCTTAGCAATTCTTTAAGGCCTTGTGGTATCTTGTGCCATTGTGAATGTAATTTTTTTTTCTCCCTTCCCCTCTATATGTAACATGTAAACATGTATTCACCTATATGATCATAATCATGCAATTGCTTTTGCTGTTTTATGGAGTTAAGGTCTTGGAACAATTCAACTATATGCTTTTCTTCTTCTGACTCGGAAGAGGAGAATCTTCTTCTTTTTGGGAATTCAAACTTAAATACTCTTTCCTAGGATATTGGAACTGGCATCGCATGTTCCATGGTAAAATTCCAGTAGTATAGGCCATTCTGTTCAAGCTACAGTGAGAAATCTCCAAGTAATAATATGCACTATGCAGCAACATGATCGGATCAAAGTATGCTTAATATTCTCCATAAGCACAGGAGCATAAAGTCATTCCATGCAGAACTTCAAATGACGAATTCCGCCTTAGAGATAGGGGGACTCCTCTTCTTCTGCTCAAGTGTCCGTTTTAACTTTAAGCCCCAGTTAATCGATGGCAATTGAAGAAAGAGTCTAGAAACCCTTTCATTTTTGGATATTCCCCCTTCTTCCATAGGGTTTTCCCTCCCATCCCTCCATCTTGTAAGTGCCAAAACCCGCCTTTTTTTTATTTGATTTGCTCATTCTTTCTTCAAAGTTATTTTTTGGTTTCCTTCCTTCTCTCTCTCTCTTAAAGATTTACTTCCTTTTTCCTTTTCATGTATTGTGGGCTTTCATATCTTAGTTCACAGTTTTACATACATGCTTGATTACTGGCTATCTGGGTTTTGTTTACTTTTACGTCATGTGTACGTAGAATGTGGAAGAAAGTGCCATTGGTAGTTTCTAATGGCCTGGAAACTGGATATTATTTCCTTTATTACATATTTTGTATGTGGGACGGTTAAGTCCGAGTTTTCACTTTTTACTTTTTTTGGCGGTATAGTTTGTGTGTCACTCGTAATCATTTTCGCTAACCGCTTCTGGTAAAAACACAGTCAATTTATCGGTTTCCATTTCATTTCTTAATTACTTTGTTTGATGTTGTCTGCTATAGAGGTGGCTTGTTTACTTTGCAATCATGAAGTGTTGAGAAAAACGCCTGCTAGTGATTAATCTTTTCTTTTAAAAGTTTTGAGATTTTCTTCTTCTTCTTTTTTCCTTCTGTAACTATAAACCATGGATTACTCGATTTTTGAAGGGAATGTATTAAATGCCACAAGGCTCTTGGATTATGTGGGATTGTTCCATTGCTCGGTTTCTTTTCCCTCAATTTAGCTAATTGGAGATTTGTGTTGATAATTGTGAGTTGACTATACGGTACCTGTGGTTAATTCAAGCACAAATTAGTTTTCTGCCCCTTTTACATTATTAAGACTGGAGGGTGTCTTAAGTGGATTATTGGTCGTGTCTGGATACTAGTGCTCATATCAAACCTCATAATTCTTTTTTCAATTGCTGAAATTTAATGTTTTTATTTGGATGTGGTGGACCATCTTTGGAGCTTCGTAATGAAGTTAGCAGTTTATATTGATGTCAGCTTTCCTTTCGTTCCCATTATGCTGAATAGACTTGGACATAACTCTGTGAGTAGGATCTGGCATTTAGCTAATTTGGTCCTTGGTTGAATGTTAGTTAGTTCCTGTAAGGGAAATTTGCGCCAAATTGGTTCTACTGTTAGTTGTGGGAATTACAAAGGACTGTTATGTGTAGTACAACTTGAGAGGTAGTCTCATTGATGTCCCAATATTATATTTCTTTGCATTACTTTGGTTTTGTTCAAACATATAGGATCTTGTGTGTGAGAGAACGCTGTAGTATTCTTTAGCAGGCTTACAGCTTTCTGGGCGCATAGGTTTTCTGAGTTAGATGCTTTGTGTTTATATTCTTTTAGATCACTTTATTGAAAATAAAATACTTTGTCAAATTTCTTCCGGCAGTTGTTGGCTTTTCATATTTCTGCTTTTTTTTAAAACCTGGGGTTTCAAAAGAAAAGCACATTTCCACATTCTGCTTTCTAACTTTCATGTTTGGATTTGCAGAAATCATCCTTTTCAGTTTTATTAGGGAAACAATTCATAGATTTTAAGTTGGCTTGTTTTGGAAATGGGGGATGCTGAAAATTCTCTTCCACCTTCAAAAAAGAGGGTTGCTGGAAGGGAGATCTCAAAGGAGAATCCTGTTCTTGCTGATGATGAAGATTCAATTGAACAAGAGACTGGCACTTTCAAGAAGGCTAGTGATCAGGTGCTTGCAAGCAGAAGAATTGTAAAATTTCGTCGTAGTCGACCATCGTCACCTCCTGTAGCCAACCCATTTGCAGGGATTCACTTGGTTCCACCTTCCATACCAGCTGCACCTACTGCTGATGAAGCAATTGGTAAAATAGTTACTGGTGGGGATGGACTTTCTGAAGACCCTAAGAAGGATCCATCTGAGGAGGTGGAGAAGGATGGAGGTGAGAATCCTAGCCTTTCTGAGCCTTCTGAACCAACTGCATCTTCTGTTCCAGTAAGAAGTGACGATATAGCTGCTAGTGGCGAGAAAGTTTCTGAAGACATTCGGAATGCCTCTGAGGTAGTAGAAAAGGTTGAAGATGAAAATATAAAGTTCTTAGAAAGCAAGAATGATGAGTCACTAGCAGAAAGTGCCACTCATAAGTTGAATACTGAGATCGGGGAAGATAAAGGTGATGTGGCAGCTGAAACCAAGGTGGCAAATATGAAACAGCCAGGTGATAAGATTGACAATGAAAAAACTGAAGATAAAACAGAAGGTGAAATTAAGAAGGATAATACTAGTGAAAATGTAGACCTCAGTGCTGAAGGTTCCCCTTTGAGTTCTTTCCAACAACTCTCAAGTAGCCAAAATGCTTTTACGGGGCTTGCTGGAACTGGGTTTTCTTCCTCTATGTTCACCTTTGGGTCACTTCCTAAGGATGGGTCAGCATTTGATACCAAAGCTGGTTACCAGCCTGGTTTTGGTTTCAGTCTTTCGAATAATGGAAGTTCTGCACTGTTTAGCACGACTGGTTCATCTACTATCTCAAACAATGAAGGAAGCAGTTTCCCATCGTTGCAGGAGGTTCCAGTAGAGACAGGAGAAGAGAATGAGAAGATGGTTTTCAAAGCTGACTCTGTGTTGTTTGAGTTTCTTGATGGTTCCTGGAAGGAGCGTGGAAAGGGAGAAGTCAAAGTGAACATTTCTACTACAGTGATAGAAAGAGCCAGGCTCCTTATGAGATGCAGTGGTAATTACAGGCTGATTCTGAATGCAGGTCTATACCCTGAGATGAAGCTCACAGATATGGATAAGCGAGGTGTTACTTTTGCCTGCATGAACAGCACTGCTGAAAACAAGGATAGTCTTTCAACATATGCGCTGAAG
Organism: Erythroxylum roraimae; assembly: GCA_027568915.1. Lineage (NCBI taxonomy): Eukaryota > Viridiplantae > Streptophyta > Magnoliopsida > Malpighiales > Erythroxylaceae > Erythroxylum > Erythroxylum roraimae. Next base: position 9,112,549 of record JAOSBL010000001.1, on the reverse strand, counting down.
TTCAAGGATGGCTCGATTGTGGAAAAGTTTCGTGCAGCCATCACGGCTCATAAAGGTGAAGCAGTTATGGTACTCAAGACTCCAGAGAATTCACCCAAGGCTTCAGAGGATTGAAATACAGAGTTCTTGTCTTGAAGAACCGTCTTTTTTTTTGTGGAGGAACAAGAGTCTCGTCCTTTTGGGCTTTGTTAATTTTTTGTAGCAGAGTAACGGGATCCTGTTCCCTTTCTATATCACGTTTCTCGTTTGGACTGTATAATGTACAGCTCCTTAAAGCATGTATGTTGAACAATATTAAGTCGAGGTCCCCTTTACCTGGGCTACAGGAATCTACAATGTTGCTGCCCTAATATTCTGCGAATCCTTAGTTCAAGTTTTACCCCTCTTAGATGCATTGCCACAGCATTAATATCCTGATAGTAGTAGATTTGCCTTAGTGCACTGAAATTTGCATGGTTGATTCTTGGGAATGTTCAATTGATTCTAGATGCCAAGTTTCCGTTTCATTAATCACGCGGAGATTAATATTCACTTGCACCATTACTGTAATAGTGCTGGATCCTGTCTGCTATTTGATCTCTACATTGCTCTGGTAACACGCATTTCATGCCAAGCGTACTGACACACATCAGGATGGTGGATTTTTTGTGCCGTTTTGGTAGTGACCATAGGTAAAGAAGTAAGATCCTGGAATCAGGTATGCAGCAGGTTGTTTCCCTGCTTAGTGAGTATGTGTCTTTGCGTATGCTGCAACTTTTAGAAGAGGGTTTATTAGTAGTGTGTGAAATGAACAAGAAATTTGCATATAGTTTGAAATGTACAATGAACTTGAAGAAAGAATTAAGATGACGAAGTCGGTCATATCGTTTTATGGTATAGTGTTGCAGTTTGACTTGCTCCAAGTCAGCTGAAAATCTGACTGAATATAGGAGGAAAAGCAGGAAGCAGAAACTTGACCTCATAAAGCTGCTTCCGACGGAATTGGATTCTTGGTTAGTGACACGTTCTAAGCCTTGAATGGAATGCAGTTGGACAATTTTATGTTATCGCCTATGCAAATATTTCAATACTAAGTGAGTTGGCTTCTTATCTCGACATTAATGGCAACTCTAAAAGAAGATGTTGACATTGGAGCATCTGATTCTGTTTCATGGATAAAGTAAGACAGCAATAGGGGACCTGCCACTTTCTTCATTTATCTTAACCATGCATTTGTACTCCTCACTTCCTTCGCATGCTACAATTATTGTCTCGACCACTCAAGGGCTTTGCTTAAAGCTCATGGCTTTCCAAAGATAAGGGCAGTGCCGCTTTTGAAAGTTCTTCCTAGTGCGAAGTTTTCTGTTTGTGGATTATTAATCATGCTGAAGTTGTCCCACTCATTTCAAATTGATCTATATAACTTCTGTACGGAAGTTTCCTAATAGACAATAGTCAATGAAACTTGCAATAGAGAGCAATTAATTAGGCCGCCTTTGCACGCATTTAATTAGAGAATTAAGCTAAAAGTAGTAACATAGGCCATTATCTGAGCGCTACCGTTGCCACACTGATGCGGAGGCTTTTGAGTTTAGCGTGCTATGTGGAAGTGCTCTCTACCGGGGGAATTCATTACCAGTATAGCCAATTAGTGAGGGCTCGTTGAGCCCATCATCGCAAATTTCTAATCATAGTTATGTATGGTCACAACAAATTAAGGATAAAGATGAGACATGTAAAGTTACAAATAATAAACCTTATTTCATTGCATCTGTTGAAGACTAATTCAATGTCACATTCCTAGTTAAGTGCAACGGTTACATGTAGTTAATTGGTATTAGTTATCTG
>JAOSBL010000001.1:9091801-9102562 GCA_027568915.1 Erythroxylum roraimae | reverse complement strand
TAGTTGTACCAGCGACTCAGGTTGTGCCATCTGTACCTCAGCTCTGATATCATCCTTCAACCCATTCGTGTAAGCTGCCGTTACTACATCCACCGAGACGTCTCTTAGCATCGACGTTACCACCTCAAAACACTGATTATAATCAGCCACCGTCCCTGTCTGCTGGATCTTCAATAGCTCCGCCAAAGGATTCCCCACTGTTGCACTACCAAATCTTCGATTAGTGCATTGGAGGGTATTTGCTAGATTGAACTCCTTAGAGTAATTGATGTGCTTCTGGTTTTGGTTTAATGGCTAACGGAAACAGAAAAAGGGAAGTGTTCCTCTTTTTATTTCTCTTCTAATTGTTTTGGTTTCAGGACATGACTTGTTTTAGATCTACAAGTTGAGTTGATCATTTTTCTTTAGTTGGTCTAAACTTTAGATATTACATTGTCTCCTCTCTCACTGGATTTTGTTTTTGCTGCAGTTAGATGGGGAAAAAACGCCTGTTTCCTGCCGCAGTCAATTTGAGAACATAATTGTGGCTGGATGGTTAGCAGTTTCGTATTTAGATGTGCGGTATTTCAAGAATTATAAATATTTTGGATGTGTCAGTTCTCCGAAGGAGCATGGAATACATATTGATACATTGACTGCGCGTCACAGTTGCAGGTTTTCTGGTGGCTTGGTTTCTGAGTGAAGCTTGTGAGAGATGAACGCGGGCTTCTCCAAGGCTAATATAATCAAAAAATGAGAAGAATGGGAAAATTTCGAAAAATGAGAAGAATGGGAAAACATCTGAGTTTACGCAGATCAACTTTTACGGACATTTGTGGCTGACCAAGTCTATTTGCTAGGAGACTGCCTGCTCGAACAGCGCCAGGAATAGATATAAATGTTCTAGTTGACTGGTGACGAGTGATTTCCAAATCTCTAGAATTTGTACGGTGTTCATTTTGATGTTAATAATGAAAGCTAGGTTTTAAAATATAATAAAATAATTAATTTCCAAATTTTAATCTATAGACTTCACGCCTTTTAGCCATCGTTGTCAACTTCTTTTCACGTCTCTTCTTAGCCATCATTAGCCGCATCATCAGTTCTCTTCTCTTCTTTGTCGTTAGCATTCTGTCCTCTCTCTCCCATAAATTCTGGTATTGAATTCACTTTTCTGTTCCCACTGGTGTTAAGTCTTTGTTCGAACATAAGAAGTGGATTTATGCTTCACATAACTAACAACTGCTTTGACCATAAACTGCGGAAAAGTAGAGTACAAGTCATACTTTGTTTCACTGTCAAAGAGTTCCCACAAAAAATGGTATCAAGTATTCGGGACATATGGAAGACGGTTTATGTAGTCTCTCATCTTTACGTCGCCTCCGCAGCAATCACAGACCCAAAAACATCCAAGATATTATCTATTCTCTCTGAACAACAATTTAATGACAAAAGATCAACCGAACAATCTTCTCTCTTGAGAGCTTCAACTGGTACTATTTCCTTTTCCTTACGACCATCTTATTCTTACTTTGACAACATGGATGGCTTCCACACAATTGGTTTCTTGCCATTGCAAATTGTCTCATGAAAGGTCAGCCAAGCACTGGCAGCACAGGTCCTTTCATGCTTTCATTGGTTATTATTTGTCACAAGACATCAAACTCACCAAAAATTTGTTCATTTTATTTTTATAAATTCACCCAATATAAATAATTATAAATTTCCAAATAAGGTCTTTCCCTATATATTAATAATGAAAAATGTGTTGGTTTATACCCTACAATCAATGAGGTGTCGAAGTTTAGTGAGAGTTATTTAAATACGTTCTTTATCTTATACATATTTGAATATACATAATGAAGTTCATAGAATAAATATAAATTCCATATTGTAATTGTAATTGGATTGTAATTATGAAATTTATATTGTATTTATGTATTATCCTTAAATTGTTTTATTAATGCTGGAGATTAATATAGCATAAATAGATTAGTACAAGGTATTGTTATTCTTAATAAAAGTAGTAGTTAAACTCATGGATTTAATTATAGAGATATTTATTCAAACGTGTAGGTACTTGTTAGAAAACAAGTTCACTAAATTAACTCCATATCAAAAATCAATTTAGAACATTTACTTGTATTTTTTAATGAAAATTCTCATTATGATAATTGTATAAGTGATGCTTTAACTTAAGATCTTCAAAGTATCTCATACAAGGATTGCTATGTTTTGATAGCATTAATGACCTATTATAGTCAAGGGTAATTCAGTCAGTAGTTGTTGATTGCAAAATCAATTACTAGTTTTACGCTAAAAATCGCAAGTATACGAGTCGTTACTTATAGTAAAAAGCAAATATCATCCCACAAAGATTGTGCTTAGGCACCACTTAAGTGTTGTTTAAGACTCAATTTCGAAGATTAAACTGAAAAGTAAACTAAAGCAAACAAACTAACAACGAACAAATAATGCAATAATGGAAATCCGTAAAGAGAATTGATCAAGTTATGGGATAGGTGATTTTACCTATCATTAATGCTAATATAGCCTTTTATGTGTTTATGGAATGTCGGTTCTAGACGATTGTAAGGTTGATCACTCTTTCTTGAGTTATAATCATGCCTTAAATTGTAAACCCTAATTGAATTATGAAACTTGCAATCTCTCGATTAACAAATTACCCACAATTATAATTAATTCTAAAGCTCTCTAATAAATAATTGGGTCTCGCATGGGATCTCTCTCTACAAAATTACCGACTAGATTGATGAAGTGGTCAATTAGATCGCCTAACTCTCATTAATCCAATCTAATCATTTGTTTTCCAGTTCACTCTCTTGATTTGTTACCAAAATATGCAAATATATCAATCAATCGCAACACCCAACTCAAGTAATCACAAATCAACTAGATTAACATTAAAGATAAGCAAAATCCCAAAGGTAAAGTTAGAACATCATCAACAACTCAAAATCTATAACCATACAACTTATCTCAATCTTACACATTTAAATTAATAAAAAGGTAAACGGGGAGGAAATGAAACTTAGGTTGGATGATTCGGGAAAGCAACAACCTCAGGAGATCACCTATTTCGGGAAACTTCAGCTTCAGAACCCTCTTCTTCTTTTCTCTCTCTCTCTTTTTGGGTTTCCAATTGTAGGCAGAAAACTAGACTCCCTTCTAGGGTTCCATCCTAATCCTTTTATAGTCTTTACTAATTAAGATAACCTTGGTGTCTTTCTGAGGCCCGAATGTCCGAAATGTCCCTCGAAAACTCGAATCTGAAAATGACTCCGTGTCTATCTATATGCAGGCTACAATCATGGCCCTTGGTGCATGATCGTGGCCGGTTCATCTGCTCTCTGTCATGATCATGGTAGATCCCCCACGATTGTGGCCCTATGCTTGAGCTTCAGTCACGATCGTGACTTATTTGCCACGATCGTGGCCCTATGTTGGTGCTTCTGTCACGATCGTGACAGGTCCCTCATGATCGTGGCCTTGTGTTTTGGTTTGGGTCTCTTCCGAAACTCTTCCGAATGTCCTGAAATACTAATAAATTCATCACAGAACCTCATATATATATAATTGAAGCTCAAAAACATGTTCTCACCCAAAGAACACTTAAAACACAAATGTTTATGAACTAACACAATTCTTAAGCTAAACACACACTAAACAATCAACTTAACCACTAAACACTTATCAAATTACCTATAAAAATACAATGCAATTTACACCTATTAGTAGTCATTGGATATAAACTATATGGATCTACTTAAATGATCAATATAGGATTCATCATCTTAAAATAAGTATGAAGAATGTTCAGTTGTTTCCAATTAGTATTGATTCGAAAAATACTTGTTTAAGGTAGAATAACACTTTGAAAATAATTTTCAAATGTCATTAATTTAATCAATCACTTATTGTAAATAACTAATGTGATTAGACTAAATTAGAGTAGACATTAATTTCATACACTATGTCTAATTGGAACATTACATGATGAAATGATTAAATTATATGGAAAAATCATGTACAGAAATATTATTCAAAACCACTTTGATATTCTTAAATATTGAGGAGGTTATGATGTGTTGTTGGACACCAATCTTGATCTATATATGTAAAATCTTTAATTAGAAAATTAAAGATAAATTAAAGGAGTTTTAATTTATATAATCTTAAATATGATTTAAGGTTGTAATTTATATCCACTACCAACATATTTGAGAACATAATGAGTCGCACTCAAAGAATATGTTGAAGAGAAAAAAGATATTTTAATTAAGTTGAAAAATTTTTCAATTAAATATGATATATTTAATGAATAAGTATCAATATGAGATATTGGATCTTATTTGGACTAAATTGATATTTAATTAGAAGTAATTATCTAAAATCTATTATATATAGACTTAAGCAGTGCTAACACTTCTTACCTAACCCTTGTACAAGTGTTGTAGAGTTCTCTCAACTCATTGTATGGATATCATTAAAGGTTAAATACTTATATAGCTATAGTAATTGAGATGAGTCAATTTCATAAACAATTAGATAAAACAACAAAAAAAAAGATCAAACTTCATAATAAGGTATAAATTAAGATTTATAATCGATTATGTTTCATGTGTTAATCATGCTATATAATTTAAATGATTTTAAATTTAGAAAATCAAATTCAAAATATGTTTAGTAATTATTCTAATCATAAGATCCAAATATCACTCCGATTTTAAATAGTAAAATGTGAGCATACTTTAATTATTTTAACTTAACTAAATTGTTTGATTATTATTAAAGAATTCTAAAATTAAAATTAAAACCCTAATCCTATAATCAGATTTGGATATGATGAAACATTCTTTAAATTTGAAATTTCCATATTATATCTTCCACCTTAATTATTTAGAAAAAATTAGGTTTGTTAAATGAAGAACAATAATTATTTAAAGAGTTAAACAACATATTGAAACATGTAAACAAGGGATTTAGAACCCAAATTCTTCTAACAAGTAAAAAAGGTTTTCAGGACCCTCAAAAGGCACAAAAGACCATGATTGATGCTGGCATTGGTGTTGTTAGGAGTTCTAGTAGCATGTGCTCAATTTATGGATTTAACAATTTGTTGAATTCTAGAATTCGATAGTTGCTTAATTAACTTGAAACCCATACACAAGTTCCATTTCATATCATTGTCGGATACTAGAATAAGAAGGCGAGTGTCTACAACTATTGCATTAGAAGGAAGCCGTCTGGATGATGTCGACGTTGGTTTAATATTTTGATGACATCCAGATGAGACTTGATCATGTAGGGGGAGTCTCGTTGTTGTGCGATTTTATGTTGCATTGGAGCGATGAAACTGGCTGCGTGAAGTTGTGAACTACTGTTGGATGCATATTTGAAGCTCTTCAGGATGGTTGGTGGCTTATGGTTAAGTGAAGCAAATGTTGGATAAAGCTGGGCAGTTATGGCACACACAGGAAGTAACACAAATGGCAGTGCATCTTTTGGATCTTTTAAAATCAGGGCGGTGGCGATGTAGCTAGGTAACAACCAAAGGGATGGAAGGCAGCAACAACATTATCTTTTGTGGCTAAGGTTTCAATACCTTAAACGAGGGTTTCTTAAAGACGAAGAAGAGGATGGTTGGACAGATGGAGGAAATTATCCTAAGGCTAGAATAAAGAGGTTTGACAATATGGATAAGTTTCGAGGGTTCTTGGAAATTATAATAAAATTTGTCTTGTTTAGTAACAAGATTGGCCTCTAAGTTTTGCACCTATGGACAATTTAACCTTAATGTTCTGGAGAGAACAAATAAGACCCTATCATTTAGAAAACATTTAAATATAATCTCATAATAACAAAAAATTGATGGTTGGATAACGCTGTCAGTTTTTTGCCGGGTCATCGCTAGTCTGACACTTTTTAATAATAATTTGTTTCTTTTGCAAGCCCTACGCTATTACGTTATATCACTTGTGGTAATGTAAGGCTCACTTTCTTTAAAAAAATTAGAATTTTATTAATTTTAAACCAGCAGAACCCATCGTATTTAATTATTCCTAAAAAACTTCTTAAATTAAACAAAAATATCAACTTAACTAATCAGAAAGTAATTGATCAAAACCTAATAAAAACGATCCCTCATCTCATTCCTGGGTTTGTATTTGTGTGTTTGGAATCCCTAAAGTTGTTGGAGGCTAGCTGAAATTCCTAAAATTGTTGGAGGCTGGCTGGAATCTTTATTACCTCCTTTATTGTCTAGAATCCCTCAGTCGCTCTCATTCGTCGGTTTTTCTATCTTTGTCGAATCCCTTAGTCGATTTGATTTGTATTTGACTGTGAAAGTTTAGGTTGCGATGATTGTGTCAATGACGTTCTCCTTTTGATTGCTTCAGTTTATAATTGTTGTGAAGTAATACTAGAACGTCCTCTGAACCGTAAACCCTTTGGCTAAAATGATAATTGAAATGTGTGTGGGTCCATATATCCAAACATTTTTTTATTAGCATGTCTAGGTGTACCAATGTAGAAAATAGAAGATGAAATATTAGAAACACACTTGGTAGTTATTTCAACTAAGACAAATTGATAAAAAAACATGTTGCTTACAATATTGCTTTGTTGATTAAGTATAACATTACCATAAACCAAATTCACGTTGCTTAACTATAGTTGTAATGAAAACAACTTTGTCAGTTAGTAAAGCCAATAATAATTAATATAAAACTGCAAACTGGTATATGTGTGAAGTTGTCTTTATTCTAACATGATTAACATAATGATAAAAATTAGCTATTGTATTTTATGAAACTGCATTCATATGATTGAAGTAAGGTTTACGAACCTATAAAGAACCTCAGTATGCTAAGTTGAGGTGTCGTTGTTGCATTTTTGCAGAAATGACCGGAATGACCATATTTTCAGCATTTATGAACTTGCCCTCTCTAACTTAATTTGCTTGGAATTTTCATTTTCTTTAACTCATTTTGTTGTTTCCTTCTTACAAATTTTGGATCTACAGGGCATAACTCTTTTAGGTAGAGGATGTATTACCTTTGCATCATTTGAAGGCTAGAAAATTTCACCTCCAATCGATTGTAACACATGTTCATACAAACTCATGAATCGACCCTTTCTATGGCACGAATCGACGAATGCCTCAACCTTTCTCTTAAATGATGGATTGCACTAATTGCATGTTTGCATGGTTTCCATATAGGTCCTATATTTGACATCCACATGTTTGTTATTTACCAATCATGACAATATGCTTCACATCACCCTTTGAAACTTCACAAGCACCATCTTCATTCCATACAATTCTCCACCTTATTGCCTCTTTTTTATTCTTCTCTAATTTATTCATTATATTTGGTGCAATATCTGACTTCCACCCAACTATATAATGTCTCCTCTCAGCATGCCTCTTCATCATCAATATTCTAATTATCTCAAGCATGCTATCACTAACCTGTCCCTTCCTGGTAGAATCTACCTATTAAAGGTTTCATTAATGTTGTTATCAACAATCAAACATTTACTTTCAAAAGATTGATAACATCTGGTCCACTATTCTTTAGGATATTCAAGTAATGCTGAAGCACATCCAAGGCTTATTTTGTCAAGCCTCTTCAGTTTCTCATTGAAATCATCAACATAAGTATTTTTTTGGCCAAAACATCAACATAAGTTGACCAAGCACAATTCCAAAACTGCTTTCTGAGGTCCTTCCCTTCTAGTTGCCATACTAATTGTGATATATATGTTTGGTAGACATTCGGTGATCATCATTCGACAAAGTTTCCTCTACAACCCTAACTAATACCTAAATCAAATTAAAAAGATATTATTTAATATTTCATATATTGATTTTAATTGTAAGTATATTAATATACCTTTTGAATATCAGATATAACTGTAATTCCTTCACCATCTTCCAATTCCAAATCAGTTGCTAACAAATTCATAATCAAGTCCATGAATATGTGTTTTCCACCTCTACAATTGCCCAGGTAAATGTAAACATTCCTCCATCCCCATCCCTACCAACTGTGCTTAACAATTGGCCTTGTAATTCTATCTTTAGGAAGCTTCCATCAATTCCAAATTTTGATCTTAAATGTTTCCACCCTCTTTTCAAGGCAATAAAACAAATGTTCAATCTTTTGAACAACAACAAAATATAAAGAAGTATTAAGATAATGCATAACATAACATAATGAAGTATGAATATACTGTATAACATAACATACCTATAGCAATGAAATCTCTTGATTTCTCTATAATTATAATTCAATTTTTGATCCAAGTTTCTTATATTCAACTCGTGTACATAACTTTGCAACTTTGCATATTTAGCAATAGAATATGTTGCTCTCTTTCCTCAATCTCTTCTTTTTTCTTCTACACATGCTTGAATTAACAAAAATATTAAGCTTCTCTTTGTATTCTTCGATCATTTTTTTTTATTGTGATACTAGCCTTTCCAAAATTCTATCTTTGAAGTGTCTCCTCAAGAATTTGACAGAAACCAAATTAGGTTTGTTTATTGTAAAACAAGTAAGGTTATAATTTAACCCTGAAACATCTCTTTTTCTTATCATATCCAACGTACAAAACCTATAGGAATCCATCAATACACATATATCTAATCCGATTACTCTCACACTTTTTAACCTGACATTGTATCTGGTATCTACTGTACAATCGACAACAGTACCTTTAAATTCTTTTGCAGTCCCGTATTCCAATCCCAACTTTCACTTATGTGCAACCTTTGTAGGATTATCCCTAACATTTGAACTAGGTCTATTAAAACCTTTTCCTGCCTCCTCTCCACTAGGATATTCATCAGTAATAATTAGACTACCACAATCTAATGATTCAATTTCAACTGGATGATGGTACCACAATCTAATGATTCAATTTCAACCGGATGATGGTCATCTGGAATGTCTACATAGAAGTTTGATTGAAGTTGTGCACTCTGTTCCTCCAAATTCTCATCCATTTTGTGCACCCTATTCCTCCATATTTTCATTCACATCTAAACCTTGTTCCTCTAAATTCTCTTGCATTTGTGCACCCTCTTCCTCCGAATTATCATCTATTTGTTCACCCTGCTCCTCCAAGTTCTCATCTATTTATGCACCCTACCCCTCTATATTCTCATCCATATTAAGTTCAGCATCATCAAGAGCATGGATAGGTGTTTCTACATGATAAGTTACATATACATCAACAATCTCATGTATTTGCATAAGGATTGCTAGCCTAACACAACTTTCATTTGAATCTATAACTCTCAATGACTCCTAAAGTTAAAACCAGGTACTCTATAATGCGCCTTATCAATTTGTTCATTCTCTAACTCCAATCCCATCTCATATATTTGTCTACTACTAACATAGTCAACTTCAACATTGTCAAATGTAGCAATATCTCCACCAACATATTTGAATTCAGGCTCCAATATGAAATTTCCACCATCAAAAATCCTTATACTTCCATATTAAGCCATTAAAACTTATAAATATAAGCATACACGTATGTTAAAATAAAATTGCAATGAAATGATTATTACATTCTAAAAACTAAACAATATAGATAACCCATATTTCAAACTCTTAACTATATGCATTGTGTCACCACTTAAATTTTAAACAACAGTTATTAGTCAAGCATTATTAAGTGATACATCTAATTAAAAGTTAAAGCCAACATTAATGCATTCTATTATATACTTTGTTATGTGCATTGGTCCTTTTGGAACCACTATACATACTTTGTTACATCTATTGGTACTAATGTTACCAACTCTTTACAAGCTTTATTACATGCTTTATAGAATGAAAGTTAATAATAAAGTAAGCATTAGGTTATTTAGTGGTGAGCATTTCATAGCATTATTTAATATAATGATCCCAACCTAAAAATATTTAACAATATGGACTTAACCTATGTTAGCATCAGAGAAGTTGATGAAATAGGTGTACTATTAGGCTATAAGAACAAAGTAAGCATTTGATGATTGATTTATGGGATGAGCTTAGTTAATGGTTTAAGGAAATTGTAGTCTAACTAAAGTGCTCTAGATTTGATTAAATTGTTCAAGGTATATGGGATTGTAGATGTATACTTGGAGCATGTGGATGATCCAGTAGAGGTATGACCAATGTTAAAGTGGCATGAAAATTAGAATGTATAGATGGAAAATGACATGAATAAAGATATTAACATTTGAGTGACTTTGTTAAAGGATATTATGTATGGGCAACACTATATGCCAATGAAGATGCATATGTAGATGCATATGTAAATGTAAATACAAGTTATGTAAATGACAATACATTGAGGGACAAAGATGGAGAGGAAAATAATGATGCGGAAGATGCATATGATGAGAAATATAAAGATATCAACGACGAGAAACATAAGGAAAGTTCAAACGCAAATGATGTGTAATTTGGGAAACAAAAACTTTTTCATAAGGAAGATACAGATCCAAAATTTGATATCAATGTTGATACTTATCATGAAATGAATATAGGTTCATTAGATCTTAGAAGTTTCTTATAACGATAAATATCTTAGTGCAAAAGAGTCAAATTTCTTTAGACATCTTTTATCATTAATGTTACTATATGAAAATAAAACTTCATCATCTTTAACCCTTGTAAATGATCTAGAAGGGGGGTTGAATAGATCTCTGAAGTTTTTCGTAGAATTCTACAATATAATCAGAAGTTAATTCACACA
>JAOSBL010000001.1:9073964-9084095 GCA_027568915.1 Erythroxylum roraimae | reverse complement strand
ATCACGACCTCTGTACCTAATCTTTAAGTCTGACAAATCTCGAGAAGAAATTTGAAGGGATTGAAAAGTGTGCATAGTCGAAAAGAAAAAGTGGGCCAAAAAAATGATTTTTAATGTAAAGTGATTGAGAGCTGCCAAAGTTTGACGGGCTTTCTCCAAGAAGGATTACTCAATTCATAAATGAATTTTAATGCCAAGTGATTGAGAGCTGCCAAAGTTTGACCAAGGGGATGGCCCTCCGTTTCATCCAAGAAGGATTACTCAATTCATTTTAAAATAATGTTAAGTCCTTTAAATAAGAAACAATCGAGGTATTAAATGCGAAATGTTAATTGTATCAGATATTAAATCATTAAGATCTCATTTATAACGCTGCATGGATGTCTAAATCGATGGCGCAGTTTTTAAAAGATTATCTTTTGCTATCAGTAAAAATTTTGGGTCGATAGTTTTTGTTACCCGTTAAAGGTGGAGACACATGATTTGGAGCCTTTGACATATGACTGGATTTTATTAAATCTAACACATCAGGAGATAAAAATGTTTGAAAGCAACTTTTTATTTATCTCCGCTCGAGTAAAAAAAAAGAAGAAAAAAGAATCATATTAACAATTGTCATCAAAATCTACGACAATAATGCTAAAACAAAACAACTGGTGAAGATTGTGGCAAACAATCCTATGTCGAGGAAGGAGTCTTCGAAAGCTTACAATCTCCATTTTACATAACATCACCATATCAGAACAAAGCAGCTTCAAAAAAATTGCACGGAAACAAGAGGGAGAAGAAGCAAACCAAACCATCAGACAACTGGTCCCCATTACCATCGTGGACGACATCAACTAAATTCCAGGAACATGGACATTTAAACTGTGAACAATTCAGCATAAACCTAAGCAATAAGAAAATTTCAAAAAATCTTGCATCCGAGCAAATTACACAAAACAAGGACAAACCACGAAAGCAATTATTAAACGTTGGTGCGTAGGAAAAGATGGGTAGAACCAATTGATCAAACAACAACCAGACTTAAAACCATAAATCTTTAATCACATAGGAAGGTATAAGAAGTCAAAGTTATTGTTTAGATACACTTAACTTCAGAAAAGATGAGAAGCAACAGGGCTGAGTCCGTCCATTGGAGGAAAAAAAAATATCTTTGCCAGCTAAACTAACTCATAAATGATGAAGAAGCAGAAAAGAAAATCTTTCCTCTCTCTCCTTAACCCAGTTGACCCATCTCTGCACAAAAAGGAAAGCTTACCACAGTTGTAAACCTGAAAAGCTTTGTTGGAGAGAAACTCCAAATGTTGAATAAAACCGTGATCCATTTGTATACATAATAAAAGGTCTATGAAAGTCAAAGGACGCAAACAGAAAAAGGAAATACAAAACTATGACTGAAATAAAACCGCCGAAGAAAAAAGGAGAGCTTACCACAGTTGTAAACCTCAAAGACTTTGTTGGAGAAAAACTCCAAATGTTGAATATAACCGTGACCCATCTGTACACACAATAAAAGCTCGATAAAAGTCGAAGCAAAAAATGCAAACAAAAAAAGAAAATACAAAATCATGACTGAAACAAAACCACCGAAGAAAATAGCAGAACTTACCACAATTGTAAACCTCAAAGGTTTTGTTGGAGAGAAACTCCAAATGTTGAATAAACCGTGACCCATCTGTACACACAATAAAAGCTCGATGAAAGTCGAAGCAAAAAACGCAAACAGAAAAAGAAAATACAAAATCATGACTGAGACAAAACCGCCAAAGAAAATAGGAAAACTTATCACAATTGTAAACCTCAAAGGTTTTGTTGGAGAGAAACTCCAAATGTTGAATAAAACCGTGAGATTTGCAGAGAAGCAATGTTTAGAGTTTTAAGATGAAGAAAAGGAAGGAAGGTTCCGTGTTGCCGAGTGGTAGAGGTCAGGCGGAGAAGCAGAGGAAGTCGAGGGCAAAGAGCTAAAGAATGAGAAAGAAAACTTTCTGCAACTTTGAGTGAGTGAATGAATGAAAGAGGGTGAGTAATAATAAAGACAGAACATTGAATAGTATCAATATAGAAACAAATATAAGCCGTCAGATTAAATGGACGAACGGGATGGATTGCGTAGTCGTCCATCCTGTTTGTCCTTAGTATATATACTTAATGAAGGTAACAATCTTCCTCTTTACCTTTTTCTGCATCATTAGGTTGGAGTAATTTGCGCGACCTAACGAGCATTTATACTAGAGGAATTCACCGATATTTGGTGTTCTGGAAGAGATCACAGTGCTTGAATGCTCTCGATTAAGACTATTCCCCATAACATACAGAAGAGAATGGTGGGCAAGGATAGCGGAAGATCAAGCAATTATTAAATCAAAGTTTTGATCTATCATTCAAGAGAAGAGACACTCACTTGCATTCATTCACATACTTTTCATCCAACCATTTGTTAGGTTAGGTTGGCATCGCCTCTAATTTTCATGTATTACAAGCTTTTCTTTTTTTAAGTAAATACAAATTGCTGCCCTTGAAAAAAAAAATATCATTCCTTACTTTGTTTGGTTAGGTAACTTAATTTAAGACCCACTTTTGAGAGCAATAAAATATTTGTTAAAAGAGTCTTTCCATATATTGAAAGTTTGTTCACTGCCATTAAATGGGTTTCTCAATTCTAAACTGTTGCTTAAACACTGAACAGGGGTTCACTTCTAAATTACCGACCATTCTCATCAAATCACCACGCACGGACCTTGCAATTAAAGGCTGTGAGAAAAGAAAGCACATCTCGTTGATTTCATAAAGAATGGTTTATCCGCTGCTTGACACAAAGTGATCATATTACATTGATTTAGCTAATCGTAAGAAATGATAATCAGCTTTAGGCTAAGAAGTACAGAGCAATTATATCCAAATAAGGAAACTTCTGTCACGGACACATTCCTCGAGATCAGCCTCATGAAAATATGCTATAACTCATCAAAAGTCTGGAAGTTACAAGCAAAAGAATGCCAAGTTGCACATTCAAATTTCCAATCAATTTATAGACAGTGGATCACGATTCAATACAGAGCGGCCAATTGAACTAAATCCTTGTATTTAGGAGGGACGAAAGACTTCACCTTTATCATTCGTTTCCCATCATTACCTGGAGACTCATACTTTATCCCAATTACAGTAGGCAAACCTGCCACGCAAACAGGTTAACTAGTCAATGCTCTTTACTAGAAGAATCCAAGTGGTTTTGCATAGAAAGAGAACACGCCCAAACAAAAAAAAAACTATGAAGTAGTCACTCTCAGCATCTTTGCTAAATGCAATAACCAAAAGTTTCAAAGGTCGTCCATAAATTCATCGTTTAGCTAGTATCATATGAAACTTATTTTTGCAAAAGAAAATAGCAAAAAGAAACAAATGTGACCTGTACAACAAACAATATCAATGAACAATATCGTTTATTTCATTCTCTCATATTAGGGTGTTAGGTCAAGATTCATTGGTATTTCAACAACATCAACGTATGAACTTATCTACGGCTTTGAAATTTCAATTAAAGGCCGTGAAAAACCTATGTGCCTTTCAACAATATAAGTAGGATTAGCTAAAGAGTCTGGACCCAGCCCAAAGTCAATGGGCAAAGCCTGATTTGATCAGGCTTCCGGCCAGGCTAGTGCCTATATAAAAAATTGGGCTTCGGGCCTGGAAGACTCATCTCGGCCAGAACCCCTGCATGTGTGACCTGAAGCCCAAAGGAAACTGGAGCTCAAAAAAAGCCTGAAACCCAAACCAGCTCAAGTTTTTTGGGCCGGGCTCAGATGTTAAAAAAAACCTCACTTAACTGCGTATGATAAGCAAAATCCTTTTGAGAAAGAACAAAAGTTACATAGATGGCGAAAGAGATCTGCAAAGCATTGACAACATAAGAGATATATTCAAAGCACTGCAACTACGTTACACATCATGCAGTAATTTCATGAATATTCAATCAGCAATAGGAACTCACTCCCATGAACACGGCCATATAAAAATCTTTCTCCTTTCCAATACTCCAAAGGTCTTGACCTGATCCTGGTACTTTTCCTTTTCCCATTCTCCCATGTTGTACCAGAAGCTATTAGCAAAGCCAAGTTTCAGTTATTTAAGCACATAAAAAATAATCAACACTAAGCAATAGAGTAAGAAACTGAGGGTTCGATTCACACTAAGAACCTGCAAGGCTTTGCCTTCTAGATGAAGCCTTTCGCTTAAGTCCTTTGCAAGGATGTGACTCCTTCATGGTTCGCTCCTTCATCACCACAGAGGAATCATCAATTTTCTGTTGCATAAGAAACTTGTAGTAAATTCCCGAAAAGAATAGTCTAGGGGAGAGAAGAGCATGCGATTAGAAGAATATAATAGAAATGTTGACTAAACAGACCCATGGAAACAGAAAGGAAGACATCATACTGCCTATACAAGACCATGATTCAGAACTTCAGCTAATGCCAACTTGAGTACCAATTAGAGGAAAGAGTTGACAGTAAGGGCTAGAACCTCATTATGCTGAACCACAGCATCTTGAACTTGCTCTGGATCAGTGTCCAGAATTTTAGAGAATCCACCAATAGCATGCTCATCAACGATCATAGGATTTGATTGACCTTTCAAAGAAAAGGCGAAGAAAGACACTTATGAAAACACATATAAGAATAGGAATCGTTAAAACTAAAAGGTGAGAGCAATCAAATTCCGAGCACAGAAGTTTTGTGAACTAATCAAAATCACCATGATTCATAGCAACGTCAAACTTGGACTCGAAGATTACCCCAGTTCTACCTCCAAATTTCAATCATACAAACCCATCATTTCTCTTATGTTCTTCATCCTTCTAAAAGGGCACCTAACTAGTAAATCTAAGACTATTTAAATGGAAAGAAAGTGGTGGTTGTATCAGGGAAATTCACATCAAAGTTTTTTGAGTCAAATACCAAATAGCTTAATAAGCCAACAACAATAACCCAGTCATTCAACTTTCTGCAGATGAAAGAAATAATACATTATGGGTTAAAAAAAACATACCATGCAGAGTTTGGACATCATTCAGTGTTTCCACAGTCAAGTCATCCATATTTAATTCAGGCTGTTGGGAGGCCTCACTTTCCTGCTGCATATCTTCTGCCTAATTGTAGCAGAACTCACAGATGAAACTTTCTTAACATTGTAAATCGAAGCAAGACAACAAAGTAAAAGAAAAAACCTCACCATATCCTGAATTTCATTTGGTCCATTTGTATGACTATCTGCACCAGCATCAGGCTGACCTAAACTCTTATTTATGCCCCCACTGTCCAAACCAGCATTGATGTGCTCCACATCAGAACGCAATTCTCTTGGATCAGAACTCTGATTAAATATTCCAGTAGAAGAAGCATGTAATGGTGGTGATTGGTCAATGTCATCAGCTGAAAACGGATTGTCTGAAGGGTTTGACCGCAATATGTGTTTCCTCAACAAAGACAATGACGCCCATGGACTTTTTACTGGAGTTGGAGAACCAGTAGTAGAAACAGAACTTTCTTGTTTTGTCTGCTTCATAGGTGCTTTACCCCCTGTTGACTGTAAAAGATTCTGTATGTCTGCTAGAACATTCCCAGGCTTCCCACCAGAAGCTTTGAAATCAATCTTTTGAACTTCCTGATATTCAGGGAGGTTTAATTTCTTTATATCAAGAGATTTGATCTGCAAACATTTCTGCAGTAAAGTAAGCGTTTCATCCCCATCTAGTTCATTGTAGTCATGAGCAAGCAATTCCTCTAAAAGCTGGTCAACTCTATTATCAGCCTTGGTTATTGAACCTACATAGGAAAGAGTAACTCATGTTACCAGCAGGATTGAAAAAAAGAACTAAAAGTTTAGGAAGTAACACACTGTAATTATTTTGCCCCTGCTTCAGTGACTAACCCTTACCAGCAAATTCAACCTCTAGTGTAGCAACATTAAATTTTTCCATTTGTTGTGATTCAACATTTTCCAAGTTCGTTTCTGGCTCTGTGATGTCTGCATAGGTTGTTCCTTGTCCTGCGGCATGATGAGACAGATCAACCTCCTCTTCAACCATCTCTTCAGTATCTGTGTAATGAAAGAGATTTCTGTACTTCGCTATCCTAGATCTCCTGCAATATGAGTAAATCGACAACATTACACACATATCCATAATCAAACATACACAACCAGTTAGAACGAAGGCATTAACCAAAGCACTGCACTGATCAGACCCTGGGATTCCAGGTCGAATAGGCCGTGCAGCCACAGAGGCACTACAGTGAATCGAGTCTGCCAAAGCATGGCCTGTCTGTTTTGCTATTTCCTTTTTGGCATCTAACAACAACGAAATCGTTTGATTAATCAACCATAACAGAACGAACTCAAATAGAGACATAGACAGACTCATTCTTACAACAGAATACGATTTACTTACTTTCAAGCCTTTCAAAAGCCGAGAAGAACTCCTCAGGATTTTTCAGCTTATCAATGTCCAACGTAGGTTCCAAACTAGCTTTACGCTCGCTGTCAAAACATACACACTTCGGTTGCAACATTATTGGAACGTCTAGAAAACAAACATTACAGCTTATAACAATAAAAGGCATGCATTACCTTGAATTAGGAAGCAAAGAAAAGCGAGCACGTTTACGGACTAAGCCTGGTCTCCGCTCTTTTTCAACTACATCTTGATCTTTACCTTGAAAAGGTTCATCTTCAGGGTTTTGAAGCTCCTTAGAAGTATCTAGAATCAGTTTTGCCTGCTCTCGAAGCTTGTGTGGGTCTCTCACAGCCTGGTGATCAGAAACGGGAAGATAATTATCAATTAATCCGATTGAAGAGTCATTGAAACCTAAGGAAAAGAGGAACGTAGAGAAAGAGAAATTACAAGGGATTTGAGGAAATTGTGAGTAGAGAGAAGATCGTCGTCGGAGCCGCGCGGCGGAGGAGGATGTTTCACTGAGAGAGAAGTGAACGTCCGGTGAAAGAGAGAGAGCCCGGAGTATCTCCCCAATGGATCCGACATTTTCAACAGACCCAACCCGACTCCACACTGAGAGAGACAAATATAGACAGAGAGAGTCGGTGTGTTCGCTCGATAATTCGAAGAGAGGAAGTGAGCGGGAGATAGATGGAAGAAGGATGTGATCTTGTAATTGAAGACCATTTAGATCATCACGCGCGCCTCTCTATACATTCGACACGTGTCCCACCGAAAAAATTGTAGAAATAATAAATTAATAATCAATAAGAACTGAATGATGACGTAAAAGAAAGAACAAAGGAAGTGTCCGGTTCCATGGCTAGTGGTGGCGGAGGAAGGCGGAATCTTCCCCCGTGGATGAGTTCTCCGGAAGGTGGCGGGGATAAGTCCACCGGGAAGAACCCAGAAGACGTTTCTATAATAGCCAACAATTCATCCTCCACTCCTCACTTCTCCAAACTCTTGGTATTTCTTGTTATTTTTTTCTTTTTGTTTTTCTTTTGCTAGATTAATGAACTAGGTTTTGAACTTGGGCAGGAAGGTGTAGTGATAGTGTTGTCTGGGTTGGTTAATCCGGATCGCGCTACGATACGCTCTCAGGCTCTTGAAATGGGTGCCCAGTACAGACCCGATTGGGGCTCCGATTGCACGCTCTTGGTTTCAGCCTATTCAAACACTCCAAAGTTCCGCCAAGTGCAGGCTCTTTCTGGATCAATTGTCCACAAGGTAACATAAATCGATAAACTTTATTAAAAATTAAGCTTTTTATTATCATTGCTTGCGAGGATTCTAAGTTGTGAACTGCTAGGACACTGTTTGCCAATGCGATTACAATTGTGGGCATGGCATTTGTAATACTGTAGCGGCAATTGCAGTTGCATTCTGTAATTTAAAACCATTATCGTTTGGTAATTCTGTTCAGGACTGGATAACAGAATGTTACAGGACGAAGAAGCTTGTTGAGGTTGATCCTTACCTCATGCATGCTGGCAAGCCATGGAGGGATACCCCTGTTTCAAATGCAAGTCAGTGGCCTGGTAAATTTACTTCTTTTTTATTTGCTTCCTTTACGTTTATTGGAGATGGATGATTTTAACTCGCCCTCTTGCACTTGTTGGTATATCTAATGTTTGTGCTTTAAAGTTGCACTGCTGTAGACCAAGCGCCAAGACGTATTCTTTTTTCTTATGAAGCATACATGCATCAAGTTCGGCAGTTGCTTGTGTTCTGTCCATTTCTGGTGTCTTGAATGTGTTATTGACCATTATACTAACTTTTGATTGATATCTGAATTGTAGGGGTGGTTGCAGATCAAGAAGCAAGCCTGCTGTCTAGAAAATCAGTGAAACAAGTTGAAAGAATATCACATTCAAAGAAGACTCCCACAAAGGTTATTTCAAAAAATAAGTTCTCAATTGAGTGTATTTTCACATTTGAGAACTTACTTTACAATGAGATCTCAGGATTTATATCCATAATCATTTGATCTGCTCATAATAATTGGTGCTGCCTTGTATGTTAACAGAATGGAGCTTCTGACCCTGCTAAAGTGTATTTTTCTCCTTCTAAAGTGAAAGAGTGGGCTGTTGATGATCTTAATCGAACCATCTCATGGTTAGAAAGTCAGGATGAAAAGGTAAGTTTCACCTAATTGTAGTAGCTTTCTCTTTTTATCATTTAACTGTTCGGGTGCGTACCTTTGACAATTACTTCCACATTCGTTGCTGTTATCATCTGTGTTTTCAACTAATACTCATACAGCCCTATGATTCAATCCTTCTTCAATTTATTGTATTTGAGCAATCTCTTCTTTTTATAAAACATGAAACAAGATGCTCTTGGATATGAATACAATACTGTAATCAATGAAGGGAAAAGATAAGTTTGAAAAGATGCCTGGCAGATTACCATTTATGACGACAAGATAAAAGAATTTTTTTTTTTTGGCATATTATTTTCCCACTGCTAGTCTCACTAAGTTTAAAGGACAAAGGACCATGTGCACAACCTGATTTTAATTTGTTGTTTCAACAGCCAAACCCAAGTGAGATAAAACAAATAGCTGCGGAGGGGATCCTAATTTGTTTACAAGATGCCATAGATTCCCTTGAACAGAATCAGGTGTTTTATATTCTCATCTAGAGCATTTTCAATCCCTTCTGCAACTTCTGCAGATCTTTAACCCTTCTCAATCTTTGCATATAAAAGTTGTTTATTTTGCTTAGGATGTACGGAAAGTGGCAGAGCAGTGGAATGTCATTCCTCATGCAGTTGAGGAGCTGGTAAAGCTTGTAGATGGTCGGAATAATCCAAATTTGCTACAGGATGACATTTGCAGACAGGCCAGGGAATTGAAACAAATGTATGAGTCTGAACTTAGATGTTCAAATGACGATTCTAAGTACCAGATCAAAAAACTGAAGATGGATGAATGTGAGACTGACAGGAGAAAAAGTGCCATCTCCACAGATGCAGAAGGGTATGACAGTGATGAAACAATTGAGATGACGGAGGAGGAAATTGACCTTGCTTACAATGCTGTTGCCTCTTCGATTTGATCTCAATGGAAATTTTGATCATTTCAGGAAGGTGTTACGTTACAAAGATTGTTGTTTGTCCTGTGCTTATATGGTTATAGACCAGCTTGTTAATTAGTTGCATTCTGTTACAAGTCGGAGTAAAAATTCTTTACTGGTACATGTGGATGAGCAAGCAGCCAGCTTTGCTATTAGATATGCGGTTGAGCCTTTCACTAATATATAGCAGGTTGATTCTATTGCTCTTTTTTTTTTCAATCTTTTTGGAGTCGATTGATTCTATTGCTTTTGAAGTGAGCCGTTGTACTCATCGTCAATATTATAAATATTATAAATACCGTACTGGACTCGATATCAGATTAAGTTTTGGTACGGTAGTGTACCAGTATCGGTTAATACCGGGTACCGTTTTGGGTAATTTTTTAAATTTATAAAATAGTCCCTGAATTTTTTTAAAAATTACAAAATAGTTCATTGTCATATTATACACTTTTTGTTTATATATATATTTTTATTATTATATTCTAATTATTTCTATATACAATAATTATCTATATATAATATATATCTATATATATAATAATTATCTAAATATAA
>JAOSBL010000001.1:9034827-9059187 GCA_027568915.1 Erythroxylum roraimae | reverse complement strand
AAATCTGTATCTTATCCTAATCCCTAGAAATCAGGGATTCATAAGATTTCTACAGCTATACAATCTTCTAGATAATACTGCATGATTCTACATAATCTGCATGATTCTGCATAATCCGACAGGGATTATCACTTTTGGGCTTGTAACTTAACTCTCTTCATTTCTCATCTTCCCAATTTTAGAGAATACCTCTTGATTTTCTACAAGGTGATAAGTTTCGAGAAGCTGCATCAAATTATATTCGGCCCCTCCTAACCAAGGTTAGTTGGTGTTAAAATTTACGGCAATTCTTATTAAGCTTTTAAATTTGAACTGAACTCTGTGCCATCTTCTTTGTTAATTTAGGGAGTTCCTTCACTATTCTCAGATCTTTCTCCTCTTTACAACAATTCTGACAAGGTCAGTTTGCTCTTTTTACTATTTGTGATTTAATAGTATTGTTGTAAACATTATTTCTATGGACTCTTACACAGGCAGATATGCTGGAGCAACTTATTCTTGAGTTTGAGAATTCAATTCATAGTAATGGTACTTATCCTGGAAGGAAATCTATACTTTGGATCCTCTTTTAAGTTCATGGAGCTTTCACTTTGCTCATTCTGGAAAATAGAACTGGCATCCTGTGATATCTGTTAGTATCTTCATACCTTCTGTTTTTGTATAGAATTTTTGGGCCATAAACTGTTTGAAACAATTCTAGTAGAAGTGTTTTGTTTGGTTTTAAGCAATGATAAATGTTGCCTTTTTCTTTTTGTTTTTTATGTTTGTACAAGCTTCTTTAATTTACTATTTTGGAAAGGAGAGGGGGAAGTCTCTCATTTTGTGGGTAGGAACTTAACTGGTATACCAGGACTGAACATGTAGACATATCCTGGGCCCCACATATTGTCATACTTCGATGCACATAGTTATAATAGTAGCCTGTATGCATGCATTAGTAGAATCTGTTGTGTTGAAATGTTACTTCCTAACCTTCTCCTCCTAATTGTACATTTTTTCATTCAACTTCCACTGTTGAATCTAAAAAAAGAGAAGCGTTTGTAATGCATTTTCGAATAATTGGTATGTGCTCTCTTTTTGTTTCAGACGTCACAAAATTTGTCTGGTCTTTTAATTCACCTTTCTCACTGTAAGTACAGGGAAGATAAAGAACCCCCTTCAACACTTCTATTGACCTTGTTCTTTTTGGCCCAGGTTGAGTACCATCTTCAAATTATTTTCATTTTGAGAAATTCATCGTCAGATTATTTGATTAAGCAATTCTCGTTGTTTCTTGTACTGGGTATCTGCTCATTTTTCCCTCATGCAGCACTACGACAGGCGAGGTCGTTATGACATGGCTCTCACTAAGATTGATGAGGCTATTGAACATACGCCAACTGTGATTGACTTATATTCTGTAAAGGTTAGTATCACCATGCATCACAAACTTTGTGGAATGTTTCATTTAACTAATCTTAGTTCTGCTCCTCTTAGATAGTTTAATATTTTGGTGTTGGTTGCCTGTACTCTATGCAATATCAGATCTTTCTAAAAGCTCTGCCCCAGCTCTTTGATTATCATCTTTGATTTCTCATTGAAAATAAGGAGAAAACTGGGATAATTATCGGCTTTAATTGCAGCGAGTTAGTCTTACTTCAGGCATCATTGATATCTTCTTCAGCCAATGAAGGAAGCTCTTGTACTAAATTGTAGCACATAATAGATTCCAATCAACATGCAGAAAGGAGACGATAAAAAACTTCAGGTCCAGAAAACTGAAAACAACCTGAATTCATGTAATAGTAGCCAGTGGGTCAGAGATTTATTTCATGGTACTGTTTGTAGTTAAGAAACCTGATTATTGACTGTTTAGAAAATGAATTTATGAGATCCTAAATGATTCTTTCTCCTTGAGCACGGAAATTGTTGGAATGTCATACCCTTTTGCCCCAAATGAGTATGTATCTCCTCATTCCAGGGCCGAATTTTGAAGCATGCTGGTGATTTAGTGGCTGCTGCATCATTGACAGATGAAGCTAGATGTATGGATCTATCTGATCGATACATAAATAGTGAATGTGTCAAACGTATGCTGCAGGCTGATCAGGTTTTGACACCTTTCTTTTGAATATTCTTTTCATTCCAATTATGTTCAAAATTTTGACATTTTGTCCTGTCTAGCTTTCTTTTATTGTTTCTTGATTGGAATGTTTTCTTGAAGGTGACATTAGCAGGAAAGACGGCTGCCCTATTCACAAAAGATGGAGACCAGCACAATAATCTTCATGACTTGCAATGCATATGGTCTGTTCATACTCTGCTCTTTGCTTGTCTGTACATGTATTGACTACTGCTGCTCATTAGTACTGAACGCTTTGAGGCAGGTACGAGCTTGCTTCTGGTCAAAGTTACTTCCGCCAAGGTGATCTTGGGCGGGCTCTCAAGAAGTTTTTGGCTGTTGAGAAGCATTATACTAATATCACTGCAGATCAATTTGACTTCCATTCTTATTGCTTAAGAAAAATGACTCTTTGGGCCTATGTGGCAATGCTCAAGTTCCAGGATCGATTGCATTCACATCCATATTTTCACAAAGCGGCGGCTGGAGCAATCAGGTGAAATATTGATTGGATCTTTAGTTAGATATCTTGTATTACATTTTTGTTCATCAGTTGACAAATCATTTATTTGATGTTGATTCTTCAGTTTCTGAACCTTATCATATCCTTATCAATATATGGACCAGTTCTTTTTGTCTGATAGTTGGTTCTTGAAGAAAGGGTTAGATAGGATTCTCTAGGAAGGACTGCAATTTCTTGTAATTTACTCCATGAGTATTTACATTCTCATGTTATTTAGGGTTCAGTTTCGCCAAATTTACTCATAGGATTCTTATCTGTCACTATATTTGTGGTGCAGGTGTTACATTAAGTTGTATGATTCTCCTTTAAAGTCAACTGCTGAAGAAGATGATGATATTTCAAAATTGGCACCATCTCAAAAAAGGAAGCTTAGACAAAAACAGAAGAAGGCAGAAGCCCGAGCTAAGAAAGTATATCGCTTTATATGTGTGCATTCTGGAGCACTTATTCGATATGAATTAATGGTTTCAACTCTTTTAGGAGGCAGAGCTGAAAAATGAAGAATCACATGCTAGTGGCATATCTAAGTCTGGAAGCAACATGTCAAACCTGTAGATCCTGATCCTAATGGGGAAAAGTTGTTGCAGGTTAGTTCTAGATACGGACAGTTTCTTATCTTTAACTTCTACTTATGGCAGGTGCTCATATGGGCTTCTTCAAGCATGCTTCTTTCTGTCTGGGAAGAATAACAGAATGATATTATATATCCGTGTTTAGGTTGAGGATCCGTTGTTTGAAGCTACAAAATATTTGAAACTGCTTCAGAAGAACTCTTCTGACTCATTGGCGACACACTTGCTGTCATTTGAAGTAAATATGAGAAAACAGAAAATTCTTCTTGCTCTTCAGGTACTTAGTCAAAATGGTCAATGTTCCTGTTTCTAACATTGCCTGTTTACACAGTAGCCAGAATGGTCCATTGGGCCAGTATCACATTATTTCTCTCAAGTGAAAAGGCATGGGGAAGATCATCTGGCAATGACTGACCAAACAATTTACTGAACTACTTACAATTTTGACCATTCTTTTATAAACTGAATTCTTATTAGAGATGAGGATTACCGTCCTGTCCTGATGCTCATTATCTTCTGCCTTCTAAACTGTATTTCGTAGAATTGCCTGAACGTAGGTTGATCTGTTTCGTGTTTGTGGTCATGTAGGCTGTAAAGCAATTGTTAAGGTTGGATGCTGAAAACCCGGATTCTCATCGCTGCTTGGTATGTAACATCTAGCTATAAAACCTCTGGTTATTATTTTTAGCTTCTTATTTTACTTCTTATCGCTGTCTTGTAGTAAATTGGTTTGCAGAGAAACAATGACAGTTTATTTTGCTAATGATTTTTTATATTTTCAGATTAGATTTTTCCATAAAGTTGGTTCTACAACTGCTCCAGTGACAGAAACTGAGAAAATTATTTTTAGTGTATTAGAGGCAGAACGCCCATCAATCAGGTTTTGTTAAAATTTTGTGTTGTATGCTTGAGGTTCCTCTCCTTTTTCACTGTTGGGGCTTGCTAACTTCAATGGTTTAAATTATAAACTGAAAGTTGAAATGTTTTCTTTTTTCTTTTTTGTAGTCAACTGTATGAGAAGTCTCTCATAGAGGCAAACAAGATTTTCCTTGATAAGCATAAAGGTGATCATCCATCCTTCAACATATTGATGCATGGCTATTTACAGTCCTGTATAGAGCTTAATCCCTTTTTCTTCTTTTTTGCAGATTCGTTGATGCATAGAGCTGCAGCTGCCGAAATGTTGTATGCTTTAGAACCTAGCAAGAAATTTGAGGCTGTTAAGTTGATTGAAGATTTTATTAACAACCGTGTTCCTATGTAATGTTATTAACTAATTTGGATTCTCATCTTGGTTATTGTAGTACTTCCTGACTGAAAAATCTTTTGTATTATTATCAACAGAAATGGAGCTCTTGGACCAATCAAGGAATTGAAGCTCAAAGACTGCATTGCAATCCACAAACTACTAGGATCAGTTTTTCTTGACCGTGATGCTGCATCAAGTAAGTCACTTTGATTCTTCACTTAATCTGCAGATATCTGTTGAGGTATTTCTGGTGCTGAAATTTGATAAAGTCAAAAGCAACCTTTTTGAGAAGGTTAAAAATTTAATGAACGGTATGTAGATTGACAAACCATCATTATTAATCCTTTTGCAGGGTGGAAGGAGCAATGTGCCCGATACTTTACTTACTCGACATATTTTGATGGTAACCTTAGTTCTGCAATGCCAAATTCAATATACAATCAAACAGGACAGAACCCGGAGAATGGGGGTACTGGCCATCCTGAAGGCAGTGAAATTACAGAGTCCATTGCATCAAATGGAAAGTTGGATGCTTTTAAGGATATTTCAATTCGAACATAAAGATAATTGCGCACGCCATCTGAATGGCGTGGCGCTTTAGGGGGTAGACTACATAAACCAAAGCAGCATATAGAGGATATTTAGGTTGCTGCTCGTTGAGGGGGATTCTGGTGTTTACCGCAAGCCTTACCAATCCATTTGCGCTTAGTTGTTGGTTCTCACCAGTCCTGCCTTGCCCTATACTGAATGCATTCGTTTGCAACTGTGTATACCAGCATCCATTGTGTTTCTAGGGTTTGTTTTTTTAACTCACTACTTGGTGAGCTGTCGGACAAGGGTAGCTCCATGGAAATTCTTGACGTTGTTGATCAGGTCAAGAGAGCTCCGGAGGATTTTTGATGCGCTGGTCCTTCATCCGGTGAGCACAGAACATGTTCTTTTGGAGCTTGGTCTCAGCATGTTGTACTTTTACCCTTCTGTCAACTTATATTTCATGTATAAACCCTACATGTGAAAAATTTTGCTACAATGCTCATACAGTAGCCATAATTTTTGCGGGTTGAGAACAAAATTGGGATTTTGTGGTCTATTTAATAGTGCTTGGTTCTTGAATCATAATAATTTAGTAATTTTGAAGTTCCAATATTATCTAAGCCAAATTGTGACTTGCACACTATCAAGGTGCTTTTGGATACCCCATTTTAAGCTTTTTATCTTGAACGCAAGTCCACTTTTTAAGGGGCAATGTTTAAGGAATTTTAGTTGTGAATTTTTGTTGACTCGGAGCTACAAGGCATGCTGCTCGCAAATGAGCCGTGGACCCTCAAGAGATGAGTTCGTAATTGAACGTACCTGAGTGATTGCCTAAATGGACTCCTATATTCACAGTTTTAACATCAAACTTCAAGTCACAAGTGCGCTTCTGGTAAGCGGAAAAGAAACTAGAATGAAATATATGTCGTATCTAATTCTTGGGGAATTTTGCAGGCGTCAAAAATAAAGTGGAGCTTAGGCCTAGAGATTTCAGTTTTAACGGATATTGCAACAATTTCACGCATAGTTCCCAATATTTCTATGTGAGCTTGAACCTATGCCAAAATAAAGAGCATAACACCTCGATCGAACAACTATGATAATAAATGCGTGATACATATACATAGAATAAAATGGGCCAAAAAAAGCACTTCCTAGTGCCACGATTGGAAAACAATTGACAAAGCCATTATGTTCTTTCCAAGCTTCCAGTACCAGTCCCAGATGCAAGTTCGTCCCCTCAACTTCCTGATGGCTCTAATCTTTGGCTGATCACGCCACTGCTCTCCCCAATCTCACTCTTGCAGAGGGGACAGGATGCATTTATCTTCAACCACTTATCCACACAGTCTACATGGAATACATGTGAACAGGGAAGCTCCCGCAGGTCATCATCCTCCACATATTTATTTAAGCAAATACAACAAACCTGCAACAAGTAAAAGATAATTACTCACATTCAGAAAACATTTCGGTTTGTTGCTATCATTTGGAATGAATGTTGTATCTAAATTGCCCTACAAATTGGCTATGCATAAATTGGAACACTAAATAACTAGAAATAGCGGAACTGCAGTCTATTACAAATACTTCCAAGCATACAAAGGATAGAATAAACGCCAATGGCCGGGAAGACATAATTTTCATAATTAAAAATCATGAGGGTGCGGTGGAGAATTGATAGTTAAGACTTCTTCAGATAATTAAAATGGGACTCAAAATCAAGTCAGAGGATTTGGGAAGCGGAACATGCCATCAAGCTAATGATTGATGTTACACAAACTATTTAAGCTATATTATACTATGTGACATATGCACATAACAGTATATTTTCTTTTAGAACTATGAAATACTTGCATAACTAGGGACAGTTATGGATTCACGAACAGAAAGTCTCAAAAGAGGATTTACAAATCATCTATCAAACTTACAGCATCTTCTCCTGATATCACATGTTCATTTTCTGTTCCTGCCGCCAAGACCCCACCTTCGACAACCCCTGAGTTGTCATGACCATCAACACTCCAACTGTTCAGTAACTTGAACTTATATGTTGGCAAAGTATTGATAGATTCCATTGTTGCTCCTCTATCTTGAGAAAGATCCCCCCGAAAACCCAGGAGAGAGATTATGCAGGGCAAGCAGCAACAAATTGTTGCACATATGATAAAAGGCATGGCATATCCTATGCAGCTAAATGTAAGGAACACTATACACAATCTGCATCAAATCCATGTGACACTTAGATGATTCAGAAAGGATGGAACTGAAAAAACTGTACAAACTGGCAAGTCATACTTGTACAATTTGGGAGCATCGGTAGGAGTGGAGTGACCTCCAAAAATCCACACATTTCCCACAACAAACCACACTGCAAAGAAGCAATCTAGGGCCATCTTGAAGTGGTCTACTAATCCATTAAGCCTACACAGAAATATCAGCTTATGCATTGAAGGCATTTATATATAACATAAATAATGGTGAACAGTTCATCTTAATTGGAAATCTATCTGCATCATAGGTCCTAGAGGATCTTAATGCTGTAGATGGTAAGTGCACCATCATACAACACAAGTTTCCTTCCATTTTGTGAGAAATTTGGGAATAAGATCTCTATTATGTATGTGGTATCCAGGTTGCAGAAAAATAAAAAACTTAAATTTATTCAAAGTTTGCTTTAGCATCCCAACTCTG
This sequence comes from Erythroxylum roraimae, assembly GCA_027568915.1. Lineage (NCBI taxonomy): Eukaryota > Viridiplantae > Streptophyta > Magnoliopsida > Malpighiales > Erythroxylaceae > Erythroxylum > Erythroxylum roraimae. Next base: position 9,051,514 of record JAOSBL010000001.1, on the reverse strand, counting down.
ATGCACATAATAGAAGGTTTCCAGAAAACAATTAGCTTGGCAAGATTGGCTTAAAGAGTATTCAATCCTCAATCAGCTTATAAATAAATTAAATTTAATCAATTGGGGCCAGCTATATATGCATACAGGTATAGCATGGTTTGGATTTCACCATCATTAAGTGGTTGAATAATATCAACAGCATCTAAGTTTGTATTTAGTGCAACATAGGTGCACATAGATATACTTTCTAAAAGAAAAACCTTCACTAAAGAATTTCACAGATAATACCGCCTCAATGTTGCAATGTACCACGCAGTAATTAGCCCTAAATGATTAAAAAAAAAAAGGGATAACCAGGAATTCTTGAAGAAGTAAATCTGACCTAGCACGTAATTGTACTGCAAAGTGACTGCTCCGTGCAGTTGATCCAGAACGAGAATTGTCCTCATCTAAGGCTTGGCTAACAGAAATTGTGGTATACGAAGAAGAATCAGGACTGTTTCGAGAAGAGCCTTGATGTGATTGAATAGCATCTTGATGTGCACCATGGTTGCGGTTGACAAATCGCCAATAGAGAATAGGAAGTGTTGCAACACAACCAGATGCATATCCCACAACCCATGCAAATAATGGAGCCTGGGGATTTTCAGTTCTTGACATAAATAACACAACAATAGATGCTACAATTTGACCAACAGTGACAAGCAACTCAACAGCTATCCACAGGCCCGAATTCAATGGGCTCCTATGTTGATGACCATATCCACCACCTCGCCTTGTAAATGCTGAACCCTGGGAGTTTAATCTGTTTGAGAAGGTAGAAGAACTTCGATGAGTCGGGTCCCTTATACTACTTGATAGTCCATCTTCTTGTTGATGAAGTTCCACTTCCTCAGGATGACTACTTAATGAGCTCGTTGAAACATCATTACGTGCTATTATATTTATTCTGTGCTCTTGATCATTTTGACCTTCTATCCGCTCCATAAGCAAAGGGGACTCGTCAGCCAGACCGTTGTTATTTGGTTCAGAAGAAGGAATATCCATCTAAGGTTGACAACTGAGTTGACAGCATGGATTAGTAACAGAGAACTTCTCAACTTTACTATATACTTCCAGCCAAATTTGTCTCAAATCATACCAACCTTACCTGTAATATTCACTGCTCTTCACCAGGCATCTTCAAACACTTGGCACCACCATTTTCCTATATATACAAGCTGCCACAGAATACGAAAAAGTCTCAATTTCTTAACTTCTTACAGAACTAACAAGTCTAATTTACTTGGAATTTATTCAACGATGATCCTGCTATTGCTTAGACATAAGTACCTAGGTAGGACAGTAAGAAAAATAAAACAGCCACACAAACATATTTCACCACAAAAATGATAGGGGCAACTATAAACAAATTCAATGCAAAGAAAATCTACGTCTGCACATCAGTTTGTCACCGCAACAAAGAAAATAACCAACATTTAAGAACTAAAATTCTCGAATACAAGCAGAAGATTTCATGTCAATTCAGTCTAGCAAATCTAACACCCATGCAATTTGAGTGAACTAGGCTCTCCATACATAAAACACCCTAAAGGGGTGAAATGAAGCTATCAATATGAGCCCTACAATCCACTCGACTAAATGGGACATAAAGAGTGAAAGATAAAGAGAAGTGTTCCGAAAACAAAAGCCCTACCTATAATAAACATACACTCAAATATCAGTATCATATGCATGAACAAACATTATAAGGAAAACCCATAGGGCCATATCCCAGAATCGTATTTTGACGATACCCACATGAAAAACTAAAGCAAGAGAGAGGCAATTCATTCACATTGATGTCTGGAGGCAAGCATGGTCAAACACTAGGAATCAACTATTGAAGATAAGTACAAATTGGCCAAAAAATCCTACCAAAATCAAGCTACAATCAGCCGGAAACAACAAAAATTACGGTGATATAGAAAAGTAATAAAAGTTACCAGATTTATACAAAAGGTCGTACAAGAATGATAAGGTGGTCACTACTGAGAGAAGGGTTTTGAAAGCCAGTATTTTTCATTTGCTTCGTCTTTCATTTTCTCGAGGCAAGCTGCGGGTCAGTGCTTTAGCTCACAGGGTGACATTCACACCGAGTCTTATACGATTGTGTTGTTCGTTTGAGAGAATAAGAAACGTTCGGTTTGATGGTTTGATGCAATGCAAGGTTATTATTGTTTGGACGGTTAATAATATAATAAATTAAAATGTTTGTTTATTATTTTATATTTTATCATAATTTTTTTAAAATTAGAGATAAGTTATTTTTACCGATAAAATTAGAAATATAATGTAAAATTGTCCTCTTTTATATTTTAAATTTTTTTATCAAATAAAATAATATTACATTTTATTCTATTATATTTTATTAATAATCAGAAAATTAAAAATAGCCTAATTGATGATCTAGAAAAGCCAATTACACATACAAGTTTACAAAATAATATGATTTAAACATTCCCAACATTTAAATTAAAATTTAGCAATTCTTAAAATATTTAAATAGACCTTAGTTAAATTTTTTTATCAATTTAATGAAATATTTTTTATTTTTAAAAGAAAAATAAATTTTACTACCACATTTTTTTAAATTAACTAAAAAGTAAATTAATTGTCACGTATCAATGATATTTATTTTAATATATTTTTATTTATAAATAAAACATAACATCAACTCAATATTAAATAAAAAATTTTATTTTGACAATTGTTAATGAGATTGCATATTTTCAGTTTCTTGAATTATATCACCAATTTACGCCTCCATTATCTAATTTAATTCCAAATTAAAATATATATATGAAAAAAACAACTGTGAAAACAAGGAAAAATCCGTGGGCGGCTTCTTACAAAAAGTCAAATCTATGTGCCAGATCTAATGAAAAAGATAAGAAGTCCCAAGTGTGGAATCCGATGCTTTAGATAATCATTCCTCGTAAGGTGTTAAAGAGGTTAGAATAGGTTCAAAGGCAATGGAATTCAACTCCAAGAAAGCAAAACAAAGCTTCTTCCTCACTAATGGAGGCAAGATGTTAGAGCAGATCATCACTGGTTTCGATGGCAAATGCAACCCAATAAGGAGCTTCACTGAGGAAGAGCTCAAAAGGGCAACGAACAATTATTCTGAAGATGGGATATTGAGGGAGGATCTATACCACACTTTGAATAAAGGTGTTCATGAAGGCCGCCAAGTTTCAGTCAAGAAGTTCAAGAGCACGTCCAAGGTGGAGTGGATTATAAATGAAATATCAGTAGCTTCCTTCATGAGCAATCATAGAAACATGTTCAAGCTTCTGGGTTGCTGTCTGGAGACCGAACTTCCTATTCTGGTTTATGAATATGCAAGCAAAGGTGTGCTGTCCAATTACATTGTAGTTGAAGGTAATGATCAGGAATTTTCATGGGAGACCAAGCTTAAGATTGTAACTGGGATAGCTAATGCAGTTTCTTATCTTCATTACGGTTCATCTAAAGTAATTCTTCATCGCAACATTAATACAACCAACGTAATCCTCCATGAAGACTACACTGGAAAGTTGATGGATTTTCAGTTGGCAATCCCAATTCCCGCTGGTGAAAACCATGTTGATACAGAAGAATTTTGTGGGATTGCTGGGTACGTAGCGCCAGAAATTTTCCTGATGGGAAGGTATACGGAGAAATGTGATGTCTACAGCTTTGGTGTGATAGTCTTGGAGCTTTTGACGGGTAAAAGAGTGAGGCAATTGCAAGAAGATGAATCTTTTGGAACGACCAGCGCTTCCTTTAGCCGATTGCTTCGGGACTCCTCTGGCTGTTTGGACGAGTGGGACAAGTTCTTTGAGAACAAATTGAAGGACGTAGTGGAAAGGGAACACAAGAGGCAGGCAATCCAATTTGTAGAGCTCACTCTCCGATGCCTCAGGAAAGACCCTGATAAAAGGCCCACCATGAAGGAAGTTGCCCAAGCACTCAGCTGCATCAAGAGACTTCAAGAACCTTAAGACCAGCAGGTCAACATCCAAGTGTAGGTTCACTCCAATCCCGATCCCAATACCACTTGCTTTTAATGAATATTCATATACTCCCACACACTGCAGCTCTTCATAATGGGCATGATATAGATTCAAAACTGCTGTGCGTCTAATTACAAACTAATTTGTTTGGAATGCCAACACATATAGCATCCCTCCTAAATTGTTCTAGTCTTTTTTATCTTTTGCAGGTGACTAGTCTGAAATATCAGCACTCAAAATCAATGAAAACCTCAATTATAGCCTTCTTTGACCTTTCTGTCATGGGATTTCTGAATTTCAGATTTAGTTACTGATCAGTGAGTCTATTACAAAATTCAAAAACCATGAAACATGCCGATTATGCATACTGTACCCAATCAATGTCCACAACCAGAATGATTACGCTCACATCTTATGCAAAGACAACCTAATATGAACTACCTCATATATATGAGAAGGCAGAGTCCTCAACTCAATATTTGCGTGCAATGGGAAACTAGTTTCATACTCTTCAACCACATGATCACAACTCACGCACATTGGATGATTTCAATAGTTATGTAACAGCAGAATACTTGTGTCAAACACTACCTCTGAAATAGCTGCAGTTAAAAAAACTAGGAACAAATCAAATGCCGTATGTTAAAGGACAGGAAACCTAGGATTCTGTGGTTTCCACCATCTCAAAATACCAAAGTCATCTCCCGCCTGCTCTTTAGATGCTTCATTCAGATATCTACATAATCTGATATGCCGTCAGCAGATGCAGTTTCTGATTTAAACCTCATCAACCGGAGCTTTGTGATCATTCTCACTTTTTCTGATAGATTTGAGGCGCTAACAAATTGCAATATTCATGGCAAAAACGTGCGATCCATCTTTGACCCGTTAAACTTTCTCACCTTCGCAGATTTTGTGAAAACTTACGTACTCAGTATCTAGGGACAGCAATATAACAATTCATTCAACTATCCAACTCCTCATAATAATTATAAGTTTTTCTTGTATTCTATTTGCCGTAATCGATTTGGGATCCTCAATCCTTTGATATTCCTTCTAAAAACAATCGACTATTAACATTTCATCCAATAAATCATGGGATGCAGCACGCATTGCATTGATATCTACAAGTAAAATGAGGAAGACAAGTGAGCAGCCTCCTAGCAGTAACCCAATCACTACAAGTTGGCACACCATGTCTCCAACATCATATAGATAGATCCCCTCCAGTATCAAAATCTAGACGCAGCAAACACTTACCTGGTGCTCTGATTTACCCATCTTTGAACTATTTATTTAAACTAGAATCAGGTCCTCCTAGATATTCTTAACATTTCGAATCCAATTCACCGAATCCCCATCTTCTTTCAAACTGCCAACCACGACAGACAATATGTCTAATACGTAGGAAATTACCTTGTCAAATGCCAGACACCCCAATCAATGATTTTAGTCTTTGAAGTACTCAATTGTAGCGTTGTTCGCTTTTGCATCTTCAACTGTTACGATAAATGTATTCTTCATTCTCCAGTCAAGCAAACAGTAGCGATTGCCTCACAATCATCATCAGGAGCAGCTAAAAAAAGAAAGTAATACTACTCTGTCCAATCTCCAATCGTTTTTAACAAATTGAGCTGTAAAAGATACGCGGGTTATTTTGTGCAGAAGACAACTTTGCAATATCAAGTAAACACAAACTGAATCCTTCACAAGTTTAGGAGGAACTTCATCAACTATAATCTTACAAGCCAACTGAATCCTCACTGCATTATGGCCATCCCACAAAGATAAAGCAAACATGAATTTTCTAAATACCCGACTCTCAACGAACTACGGAGGAAATTGATTAACTATAAACATAAAAACAACCATTCCTTATAGTATCCTGGTTAATTCCATAATTAACACCAGTACACATCTCCCGATGATTCTCCATAGCTTTCTGATCAGAATCAAATTTCTTATCACAATGATTACACTTACCATTCGCATAACCGCCATTAATTAACAAGACTGGTATAAATATCCTATGCATCTGATTTCGAGTCCCTTCTTGATGTAGATATTTCGTCAGAAGATGATTGCGCCGGTGATGAGTGTACAAAACAAAGTTACTGAATAATGCTTTCTTCTTCAGCTGGTATTGTATCAAATCGTTATATACAAAATACGTCCACTATACAAGTACAGAATACTAACGACTACCATCTACTAACAGTAACTGTACAGTACCGCTAATTACAAACTGAATAAATAATGAATCAACAAATAATCAATATGTCTTTCACTTTCACACACCCCCCTCAAGTTGGAGATGGATGAGAAATCAATCCCAACTTGGAAGTAAACTGAAGAAACTGAGGAGCTGCCAATGATTTAGTGAAAACATTAGCAACCTGATCATGTGTAGAAACATAACGAGGATGAATATGAAACCTTCCTTAAACTTCTGGCGCACAATGTGGCAATCAATTTCGAGATGCTTGGTCCGTTTATGAAAAACCGGATTGGCTGTGATATGAAGAGCCGACTGATTGTCACACCAAAGATCAATGGGCAAAGAAACATCAATTCTGAAATCCTTGAGCAAATATACCAACCATTGAAGCTCACAAACAGCATTACCCATACTCCGATATTCTGCCTCACAACTAGAACGTGAGACAGTGTTCTGTTTCTTACTTTTCCAACTAATCAAGGAATCCCCCAAAAACATACAATAACCACTGACAGATTTCCTAGTAATCGGACAAGAAGCCCAATCACTATAACAATAGGCAGTCAAGTGTACATCACAATCATGGTTATAGAACAAACCTCTGTCCTTAATCCCAGCAAGAAACCGCAACACATGTAAAGCTCCTTCCTAATGAGCAATCGTTGGAGAAGCCACAAATTGACTAAGTTGCTGCACACTGAAAGTAATATCAGGTCTAGTCATATTCAAGTACAATAATCTCCCAACTAACCTTCTATATTTATCAGCATCCTTGAACAAGGCACTGTTCTCATCAAATTTATGATTACGAGGTAAAGGAGTAGGAACATCACCAGAATCAGTAAAAGCACAGTCTCTCAAGATGTCCAGCAAGTACTTCCTTTGAGAAATGAAAGTACCCCTAGGAGTCCTAGTAACTTCAATGCCCAAAAAATATGTGACATTGCCTAGATCTTTAATAGTGAAGAGAGAATGTAAAAACTGCTTAACAGCAATAATATCCGCCTCACAAGTGCTACCAATTAACACATCATCAACATAAACCAAGAGAGCCATAAAACCACCTTTAGTATCTTTAGTAAACAAGCAATGATCGTTTACCGACTGAACAAACCCATACTTCAAAAGCTGAGCAGTAAACTCTGAATTCCACTCCCTAGATGCTTGCTTCAACCCATACAAAGACTTCTTCAATCGACAAACCTCTCCGGGACCAGCCTTGGTATAACCTTCTGGTGGGAGCAAATAAACTTCCTCCTTGAGATATCCATGCAAGAAGGCATTGTTAATATCTAACTGATGCACAAACCAGTTCATTTTAGTTGCTACAGCCAAAAAAGTTCTAACCGTGACTAACTTAGCCACTGGAGAAAAACTATCAAAGAAATCAATCCCAGCAGTTTGATTATACCCTTTGGCCACTAATCGGGCTTTATACCTCTCCACAGAACCATCAGGGTTAAACTTAACTTTGTAAACCCATTTAGACCCAATGGCCTTCTTCCCAGGTGGAAGCTTGGTTATATCCCAAGTCTGATTTTGTTCAAGAGCTAGCAGCTCTTTATTCCTAGCCTCTACCCATTCAGGATATTTAACAGCATGACTAAAACTCTGTGGCTCCACACATCTACTGACATTAGTCATAAAAGCAGCATAACTTGGAGCAATCTCAACAACATCATCAGAAAGAGTACAACTTACATAGTCTTTCATCCAAACAGGGAGTTGCTTTTGTCTGGAACTCAGTCGAAGCTGTGGAGCTGGTATAGGATCTGCAGGTACATCATCTGCCACACTATCAACCGAATCAAGATCAACATGAGTTTCAGCCAAATCAGATGAACCAGCAGCAGAATCCAAGAGAACAGGAGCAGGACCAACATCTGAAGCTAAAGGAGCAGAAATGGGAGTGAAATCAGTATCATGTACAGCAAAGGGAAATACCTGTTCATAAAACCTCACATCCCGGGAGCTAAATAATGAATTAGTATCCAAAACATAAACCTTATATGCTTTCTGACCAGAAGCATAACCGAGCATAATACACTTCTGAGCTCTAGCCTCAAATTTTCCTTTCTTCGGAGTTGTATCTGTGGCATAACAAAGACAACCAAAAGTCTTCAGATAATGATAGTCTGGAACTTTATGAAACAGCACCTCAAAGGGAGTCTTCCAACCAAGGATTGAAGAAGGTAAGCGATTGATGATATAAGCAGCTGCCAAGATGGCCTCTCCCCAAAATCTCTTAGGCAATTTAGCTTGAAACATTAGTGCTCGAGCTACCTCCAACAAATACTTATGCTTCCTCTCGACCACTCCATTCTGCTGAGGAGTATAAGCGCATGTCCGTTGATGAAGAATCCCTTTGGCAACAAAGAAATCTTCACAAGAATGGTTAACAAATTCAGCTCCATTGTCGGACCTTATTTTCTTGACCTTACTGTCAAACTGAGTCTCCACCATAGTGACAAAACCGTGTAAGGCGTCAGAAGCTTGAGCCTTGTATTTTAACAAGATAACCCAAGTAGCCCTACTAAAATCATCAACCACAGTTAAAACATAGTGACAAGAAGTAAGACTGGCCTGTTTGTATGGTCCCCAAAGATCAATATGCAAAAGCTCCAATACATGGGTAGTAGACCCATCAGCCACAGGAAAAGGCAACCGATGCTGTTTAGCCAGATGACAAACATCTCATGGATCATGTAGATTTTTAATATCAAGACAGTCAATATGATGTAACACCTTGAAAGAAGCATGACCAAGTCGTGAATGCCACAAAGTATCAATGTTATTTATTCGAGAGGAAGTCATACAAGAATTAGAGAATACAAGGTTTGAGAAAAAAGAACAATCAACCTTATTCTTGGGAGTATGATTTACACAAGTGTTCAGATAGCTATGAATTACAAAAGAATCAAAGGAATTGGATGTGAGAAAATATAAGGTGCCCACTACAACTCCCACAGCAAGAATTTTCTTACTCTTCAGGTCCTGTATGAGACAATGGGAAGGAAAGAAAAGAAAACAGACATTAGCACTAGCAGCAAGTTTTTGTACGGACAGTAAGTTGAATTTAAAAGAAGGAAGGTAGAGAACATGGTCTAGAACAAGAGTGGGATGTAGCATAACACGACTGGCATGAGTACCTAGCTGTGTACTAGAATCAGGCAACTGTACTGACACACTATGTCTAAGTGGCTGTCTGTGTTGCATAAGCCTATCATCACAACACATATGACTGGATGCTCCAGTATCAATAATCCAAACATTGCTATCCGAAAAATTCAATGCATGTAGTGCTAAATCAGCATTACCTGCAAATGCAAAGTTAGAGAATTCCTTTCCTGCACCACTAGCTATCGGTAGCTTTCCATTCACAAGCCTAGCCAATTCCTGTTGCATAAGCTGCATCTGCATCATCAAATTCCCAAGGTTTTTATTTTCAGAAGATGGTTGTGGGTCAAAGGGTGTCTCAGCAAAAGGTGTCTCCGCAATATCAGCCACCATATTAGCACTGGCTTTCTTAAAGCCATTTCCTTTCTTCTTTTTAAATTCTTCATACCACTCAGGATAACCATGAAGCTTAAAACAAGTCTCCCTGGTATGTCCCACACCGTGGCAATGATCACATTGCTTATCAGACTTCTTACCAGAATCCTTCTTCCTGTTGCCAATCTTATCATCCCCTTTAGAACCAGAGGTCTTAGCAAGCAAAGCAACATCTGGAGTTTCAGCAGAAAAAGTCAAATTCACCGCTCGTTGACTTTCCACCCTCAAGACTATACTATATGCTCGATCAATATCAGGTGCGGGATCCAGATTGAGGATCTGACTCCGAACACCATCAAATGTCCTGTTTAACCCCATTAGAAATTGTAGCAACTTGGATGCTTCAGCCCTCTCCTTAAGTTTCTCATTCATTCTTGCACAGCAAGAACAACCAGTGCAGTCACAACCAGGTAAGGGCATGAGTCTATCGAACTCATCCCAGCATTGATTAAGCTTACTGAAATACTGAGTCACCGAATTAGTACCTTGCTTAGTAGAGATCATTTCACGCTGCACCTGATACATTTGAGGCGTATTACTCACCCCAAAACGTTTCTCCAAAACCTCCCACAAATGCTTGGCGCTCGGTGAATAAACAAAACTATCCCCTAACTCCTTAGAGATAGAATTCCGAAGCCAAGATTTGATCATCGAGTCAACCTTCTTCCACTTTCGGTACCGAGTGGGATCTGTCGGTGGATCGAGCGTACCGTCGATAAAGCATAACTTGTCTTTAGCCTCCAGGGAAGTCTTGATGGCTGTGCTCCAGCTGAAGTAGTTAGATCCAGTCAGAGGTGTATACACTAACGCCATTCCAGGGTGATCGGAGGGTTGAAGTAGATAAGGATCGTCATCGACAAAAACACTGTGTCGAGAACGAGTCTCCACGCAATCAGCCATTTCCAAGTGAAACCACTGTCGAAATCGTCAAATATCGGCGTCGCCTACGTAACAAGCAAGAAATCGCCGCCTTCACCTTCGGGAAATCAAGAAAGCCCTCTTTTTTCTTTGCGGAATCAAGATCCCTAATTTTGTCTCTAATACCATGTACAAAACAAAGTTACTGAATAATGCTTTCTTATTCAGCTGGTATTGTATCAAATCGTTACATACAAAATACGTCTACTATACAAGTACAGAATACTAACAACTACCATCTAACAGCTTACTACTAACAGTAACTGTACAGTACCGCTAATTACAAACTGAATAAATAACGAATCAACAAATAATGAATATGTCTTTCACTTTCACAATGAGCTTGTTTCTGTCAATGTAAGATCAAGGAGAATCACACTAAATAAATTGGGAAGATCATGCCAGAAGATCAAGGATCCTAACAATCAATGCAACATATTTGTAGCTAAAGAGAATATTTAGAAATCTTTGTATTTATTTTGATTTATTCACTTCCTTGTTTAGACATCAACTTTGTACATAAATACACCTGTACATATCAATACAAGGTACCTGAATTCATTTAGCTCTATTTCAATTATCATGGTATCAGAGCAAGGTTTTATTTCTAGCCTACAGAATCGTTGAGTCACTCTATCAAACACACTGCATCTTCTTTGGAGCTTAGGTTTGTTTTCGGTAGATTTGCTCTTCTTTTACAACATCCAAATCTGTCCAGATTCATGAACGATTAGCTACTTTTCTGTGCAATTTGTTATTGCACAATATACTTGTTTGGTTTAGTGTTAGTTATTAAACCATTCAGATTCTTTGGTAAATTGTTGGTTATTGAACCATTCAGATTCTTTGGTGAACTCTCTATTGTGGAACTATTTTTTTTAGGACAACTGCAACGCAAATTGCTAATATGGATGGAAACAAATATGAATTCATATCTATCAAATTTAATGAAAAAAAATTTGCAATCCGGGAATTTCAATTTCATATATTTGTTGAAGGAAAAGGTTACTCTGATATTCTTGATGGATCCCAACAAGATGAAGAAACTTCTAAATCCAATAATCAATGGAGAACGAGGAATGCTCAGATTATTACTTGGATACTTAATTTAGTTGAACGAAATATCGCATTCAGTACCAAATTCAATTGAACCAAATATCACACTCCGTGTTCGGTCTTTTAAAACTACAGCAGCGAAGTGTAAACATCTTTAGGGAATGTATTCTCAAGTAGATCAATCAAGGCAATTCCAGCTTGAATACGAAATTGCTAACCTCAACCAAGAAGATCAAGACATTCACAGCTTTTATGTTGAAATATTACAACTATGGACATAACAAGATATGATCTATTCAAATATTGTCTCAGGTGTTGCATATTTGGAGATTAAGAAGGAAAGGGATCGTATAAGAGTAATGCAATTCCTCATGAAACTTCGACCTGAAATTGAAAATGTAAGGGCCATTTTAATTAATCGAGGCGACTTGAGTATGGAAGTTGTTCTTAAAAATCTTGTTCAGGAAGAAATGCGACTGAATACACAGAATCAACTGGCCATCAAATCTAACTCTGTTGATGTCGTTTTTTTGGCCTCACGTGGTAAACAGTTACAGTAGAAGATTGGAAATAAAAATAACATTCAATGAAGATATTGCAGTGAACTTGGACATGTGCAGTCTCATTGCAAAAGGCACAATATGTGCAATTATTGCAAAAAATCTGGACAAATCATTCTGGATTGTAAAGTTCTAAAGAATAAACAAGGCCATTCAACAGTTGTTACTATGGGCAATGATGAAGAAAATCCAATGCTGAGGAGAACCTAGCTTCATTATAAGCAATTCAAAAGATGATTTAGGACTCAGTGTAATCAACTCTTCCAGGTGCTATTTCTTTCGCGTTTTCTATTGCCGGGGTATCAGGTAAAGGAAATAAAATTGTTCCTTGGTTCCTTGATTCAGTCGCTTTTAATCATATGACAGGCCAAAAACATGCTTTTCCTGAACTTAAACTTTGTCACTCAAGTAGATCAATTACCATAGCTAATGGAAGAAAACTACCCATTAAAGGAATTGGCATTGTTTGCTTACCCACTGAATCCAACGAATCTATTTGTCTACCTAATACTCTATACGTTCCTCGCTTAATAGCCAATTTGGTTTCTATTGGACAATTAATTGATCAAATTTTTTGGTAAAATTTTCTTCTTTTGGTTGTGATGTACAAGACCTTCAAACGTGACAAATGATCATGAAGGGATGTAAACATGGACGTTTGTTTCAACTTGATCTGGATTCTCCTATGTGTCTTACAGTATCACCATCCGATTTTATTTCACATGAAAATAAAGTTTGAGATCTATGGCACCGACGTCTTGGTCACCCACATGGTAGTAGGTTAGAGTATATGTTCCATTCCAATTTTCTTCTAGAAAAATTGCATGTTAACTATGATATTTCCAAGAATTATCAGAGTTGTGCTCTTAGAAAATTTGCTAAACTACCTTTTGTTTCCAGTACTACAAAAGTTGATGCACCTTTTCATCTAATACATTGTGATTTATGGGGTCCTTTACCTATCTTATCTTGACTTGGTTATAAGTATTTTGTTTTGTTTATTGATCATTTCACACGTTTTACTTCGGTCTATTTCCTTCGAGTTAAATCCGATCTAACCAATGTAGCTAGGAATTTTGTTGTTATGATTGAGACACAATTTGGCAAAATCATCAAAATATTTCATTCAGATTTCGGTGGAGAATTTTATGCGTCTAATCTTGTATCCTTTTTTCAAGAAAAAGGCATTATAACTTAACAATCTTGTCCTCGCACACTAGAACAAAATGGAGTTATAGAGCATAAAAATTGTCATGTTTTAGAAATTGCTAGAACCATTTAACTCGAATCACTTGTACCACCTCAATTTGGGTTGAAGTAGTACACAAAACTGTCCATCTCATAATTGACAACCTTCTCCAGTAATTGGTAATCAATCCCCATACTTTACGCTCTATAATAAAATACCTAATTGTGCCCATCTCCATGTTTTTGGTTGTGTATGCTTCGTATTACTTCCTCTTCATGAACGAAATAAATTAACTGCGAAGGCTGCTTAATGTGTTTTTGTTGGTTATAGTGATTAAAAAAAGGATATGTTTGTTATGATCCACACAGTCATCGCATAAGTGTGTCTCGTTATGTCACATTTTTTGAAAACATATATTTTTATTCTTTATCCCCTAGTTCTGCAATCACTCATCAATCTATTTCCTTATTCACCTGACATGTCTGTTATAGGAAGTAAATGGGTTTATACCATTAAAGTTAAACCGGATGGTTCTTTTGATCGATATAAAGCTTGTTTGGTGGCATTAGGATATAAACAAGAACATGGGATTGATTATGAAGAAACCTTTGCTCTAGTGGCAAAAATGACTACTATTCATACTCTTCTGGATGTAACATCCAACAACCAATGACCTTTATATTAATTAGATGTGAAAATGTCTTTCTTCATGGTGATTTGAAAGAAATAGTTTCTATGAGATGCCCTCTTAGATATTCTAATACAAATCCTAATATGGTTTGCAAACTTCGCAAGTCACTTTATGGACTTAAACAAGCACCTCAGGCATGGTTTAAGAAATTTCAGTCTACTATTTGTTCCACTGGATTTCAACAAAGTTCAAATGATCACTCACTTTTTATTCGTCATTGTCATGTTGGCATTATTATTATATTTCTATATGTTGATGATATAATCCTTACAGGTAGCGATCAACAAGGCATTATAGAATTTAAGCAATTTCTCACAAACTCCTTTCATATAAAGGATCTTGGCACTCTTACTTATTTTCTTAGGTTGGAAGTGTCATCGACATCTGATGGCATCCTTCTAACTTAACAAAAATATATTGAAGACTTACTCAAATTAGCTAATCTCACTGATCAGAAAACTTGCTCCACTCCGATGGAACAAAATCTGAAGTTAACGCACGATGATGGCATGCCTCTCTCTGATCCTACATTGTATCGACGCTTAGTGGAAAGTCTCATTTATCTCACTACTACTCGTGCTGACATTTCATTTGTCATTCAAGTTGTTAGTCAGTTTGTTTCCCAATCGAAAAGGCCACATCTTTCAACTCTTCATCACATTCTTCGCTATTTAAAGGGAACTTATGATCGTGGACTCCTTTTCCCTCCACTTCTTCTTTTACTCTTCTAGTATATAGTGACGTAGATTATGCTAGGTGTGTTGATGCACGACGATCTACGACAAGATGGTGCGTGTTCTTAGGCAACTCTTTGATCTCTTGGAAATGTAAGAAGCAAGAACGTGTCTCCAATTCTTCTACTGAAGCTGAGTATCGTTCAACGTCCTCAGTTAGTTTTGAAATTGTATGGCTCCAACGGCTACTCATGGATTTTGGTGTTTCTCATTCTAAACCTGTCACCCATTTTGTTGATAACACAAGTGCTATCAGCGTTGCTACTAATCTCGTACACTATGAACGCACTAAACACATTGAGGTTGACTGTCATTATATCTGGGATTTAGATTGTGACAATATTATTCACCTTGCCCATATCTAATCTCAAGATCAACTTGTTGATATATTTACTAAGTCCATTTCTTCTATGCGCCCTGCTTATCTTGTGAGCAAATTGATGCTTGTTGACAACTATCATCAATTTGAGGGGGGGATGTCAATGTAAGATCAAAGAGAATCACGCTACATAAATTGAGAAGGTCACACTAGAAGATCAAGGATCGTAACAACCAATCCACCAGATTTGTAGCTAAAGAGAATATTTAGAAATCTTTGTATTTATTTTGACTTATTCACTTACCTTGTTTAGACATCAACCTTGTACATAAATACACCTGTACATATCAACATAAGGTAACTGAATTCATTCAACTCTATTTCAATTATCAATTTCATCATTCCTAGCATTAGGTGTGTCACCTTGCGTTGAAATCTATGAAGCACAATATATACATTTAAAACTAAATTACAAACAAAATTGAGAAGAAAAAAATTAAGACCAAATAAGTCATCGTTGCAAGAGAAATGAGCAAACTACTTGATAGTTTATTTCTAGAACAAAACTGATATAACCACCTTAGGAACCAAATCTAAGATATTACAATTAATTACAATGTAAAACAAAAGCTTCAAACTTTTACTCGGTCTAAAAAAAAAAGCCAAAAGAGCAATTTAACCCCAATGTTTACGCTGAAATTTGTGTTAGACCGTAAACGTTCAAAATAACCTATGATTGGACAGAATTGCTCACGGAGTTAGGCCTCTGTCAGTGGTAATTTTTTTACTAACGTGGATAATTTTAAATTTATTAAAGTGTGACACACAGGAGGTTAAATGGAATTGGGTTCCATTTCCATCTAAAAGTTGAGTCCTCATTTTCTTCATTCCAACCATATTCCTCATCATAACACCTTGTCGAAGCACATTCAAAATCTGCTCTAGGTTGGGAACTTGTCCAGAAAAAAATGATTTGGGTTGTGCAAAGGGATTCTCTTCTATTAAACTTGGTTAGGTATAACTATACGCTTTTAGAACAATCTTGCCTGATGGCTCAAGGATTTCAATACCAAATGTAGGCCATAATGGTCAATCGACACCTTAAACATGAGAAACACTGCAGTATCGCAACGAAAAGGCTAGGACCACAAGTTATCCATAACAACAAACTATGCAAGCATTGAAAGCAGTGGTTCAGCCTTTGTTGAAACCTTCACCTTATGATACAAGAATAATTTTTTAAGAAAGAAAATTGGATTAAGGAAAGATATGATAACAATAAGTAACAAGCCAAGCTTTTCATTCGTCAACCAATAGGAATGCATGGTTCTTGTTAGCCCCTGAATTTTTTTTATTTATTTATTTAAGCATGATTAGAGGAATATGGGGTCATGATGCGTTAAATTGTGTTGGGATTAATTAGTAAGGTAG
>JAOSBL010000001.1:8954024-8982400 GCA_027568915.1 Erythroxylum roraimae | reverse complement strand
ATCGTACTGTCTCAGCTGTTAAGCTTGAGGGGCCATTGTTGGCTGGTAGCATAGTGCTTGTGGAACTTGTCTACGGGACTATAGCTAATACCAATAAAATCACTATATTCTCATCCATTTGCTTATCATAACCTTCTTGGACCAAGAGTGGTATCTGAACTTGGGGTTTGCTTCCACTTCTTGAGTTATGATAGAGCTCAATGTTTCCATGAACAGGATAAATAGGTATGGAGAAAGAGGGTCTCCTTGCCTTAGTCCTCTAGTAGCCTTGAAAAAATTCAAAGGACTCCTATTAAATGAGTGCAGAGAAACTATTTGTTGAGATACACTCCTCTACCCAGTTGATGAAAGTCTTAGGAAACCCGTGAACTTCAAGCATTTTCCAGATAAATATCCAACTAACATTATCAAAAGCCTTACGGAAGTCGAATTTTATAGTGCAGTTTGGCATGGAGTGATGTCGATAATAGCCCTTCAACAACTCTTGGACTATTAAAATATTATCCCCAATCCATCAGTTTCACATAAAGGCACTCTGATTGTCGCTGATAAGGGAAGAGAGTACCTTTTTCAGCCTCATGTTAAGAATCTTTGAGATGATCTTGTAGAGCACATTGGAGCACGCTATTGGTTTGAAATCATTGACATATGAAGGGTTAGAGCATTTAGGAATCAAGCACAAGTATGGTTTATTAATCTCCTTTAGTAATTTGCCTTGGAAAAAAATTCCTTAATAGCTTCCTTGATAGAGGGACTCGTAATAGCCCAAGACTTCTAGTAAAAGTGGGCATTCAGACCATCCAGATCAGGGGCCTTCATGCCATCCATAGCAAAGACAACATCCTCAATCTCCTTATCCTCCACTGGATTGATTAATGCAGCAACCTCCCCTGGAGTGATCCTTTTGGAAATAATATCAGAAAGTTAATCATAAGAGGCTTGGGCGTGGGAAAACCAAGCAATGTAGAAAAATATCGAACTGCCTCATTTTGTATGCCATGAAGATCATGGATTGGATTCCATCCTCATTGGTGATAGTGTATATACAGTTTTGGTTTCTTCTAGCAATAATGGTGTTAAAGAAAAATTTAGAGCACTTGTCTCCATCTTTTAGCCAGCTGATCCTCGCCCTCTACTGAAGTAGAGAAAAATGATTATGAACAGCAGCCATATAATTCGCAAGAGCTTATTTGTATTTATCTTCATTGAGCAGGTCTTAAGGAAAGGAGTCACATATCTTTTGGACATCTGTCAATTTAGTCCCAGCTGTCTGGAGTGCAAGAGCTGTGTCAGGGCTTTTTGAAGAGTTGAGAGAATTAAACTCATATTTAATGTCTTTGAGCTTATGAACACATCGAAACTACCTGGTACCGCTTATTGAAGCTTTAGCTCCCACTCAGCACACCTTTAAGAAAATTAGGATCATTGGCCAATAAGTTATTAAAGCGAAAAGGAAAGGATTGCCTAGTTTGATGGAACAAGTTAGTAACCTTAATAAGAGTATGATCTGAAAAAAGAGGTTCCTGGAAATTTACAAAACTATCAGGAATTGAGCCAGCTAATTGGCATTTGTAAGGGCTCTATCAAGCTTCTCCTTGATGAACCACCTAATGCTTTGTTTATTGGACCATGTGAATGAGTATCCCGTCTGTTTCAACTCTGAGACTCCAAGTTGATCCACACAGTCCTTAAAATATGTTAAGAAGTTTTTGAGACAGCAGTGACCTTGAGCTTCTGAACTGTATAAAGTGGAGTTAAAATTGCCACATATCAACCAAGGTGTGTTAATAACAGAGCTGAAGTTTTTCGGATCATTCCATAAGGTTTTTCGTTGAATACCAAAGTTGCTAGCATTTATGAAGGGCATAGTGGTGTCTACCTGCTGCTGAAGGAAACGAGCCCAAAGGTGAATAGCTTGATCTATTGTGTGAAGGGTGTCACCCTAATAGCATCCCCATTGTAACAAATAATAATTTTGCCAAAAGTATACTGAGAGTGATTGAAGAGAATAGTCCAATGAGGTCCTAATATCCTTAATTTTTTCACATTCTCAGCCCTTATTTTGGTTTCTAAAAGTCCTATAATTTGAGGCTTCTCCCTCATGACAAAATCCCTTAAAGTCGTTAGCTTTGTTGGGCAATTCAAACCTCTAATATTCCATACAATTATGGACATCAACGACTATATATGGAGTTTTTCTTCTTGCTCCGTTGGGAGCGTCTCCTATCAATATTCTGGAATTGATCTGGGGTCATTATGTTAATGTTGCTAGTGCTCACTGTGTCGTTCGTAGTTGAGGGAGAATTCTTTTCTACCTCTTTTCCAGGTCCCCCAACATTATCAGGAGAGCCCATTAGAGTACCAGTGGTATCCTCCTCCATAGACACTAGTGGAGAGCAGTTATTTCCATTTAATTTATTAGGGCTGCATACATCCAACAGATTTGACTTGAGGACTACATGCTTCTCTGCGTCTGGAAGCTATAGTGTATCGATGGTTGGTTCAGTTTCATTCGCACAAGGCGTCATCTTCGTATCAACCTCAACTGTAGGTTGAAGATCCTATTCATTCAAGTGATTTTGATTTTCACTGCTAGCCATCTCCTTACTCATTAATTCATGATAAGTGCCCGTCTTGAAGATTTTTCCCGTTACTTTCCACATTTTCCCATGGGGAGAATTAGGAGGCTTCCAATGATAAGAAATTGCAACACTATCCTCCCTTAGTTTGTTACCTTCATCAAGCCTCATGATGGGTATCTCACTCGGGAGATCTTTCGACATTTCTACATTTACGCAGACCCTCGAATAACCAATTCTCTTTTTCATGGTTTTGTTTTCATCAAAGCATATAGGTTTCCTAATGAAACTAGTAAGTGAACTCAATCCTTGTGTAGTCCGATATTATAGAGGCACATTGTGGAAGCTAATCCAAAGGGGAACACTCTGGATTTTTATAGATTCCAAGTTGAGACTAGGCCGCCATTTTTGAAGAAAGATAAGTTGGTTGCCATAATGTCATGGCCCCTCCTCAAGGACTTTGTGAGCTTCAGATTTAGTGGAAAAGTTGAACAATAAAAGATTATCCTTGGAAAAAAGCACGTCTATGAGCCCAACGGTGAATAAGGAGGAAGGAGGTCTTTGCTCAAAGAAGAAGCCAACAAGTGTGGCTTCCCAACTCTTAGCTCCTTCTTCTAAAACCTCTATCTCTGGACATACGATGAGCTTCCCTTCAATCTCCTGGGGGGGTTTGTATATAAGGCTGGTATCGAGGTGATCCCCCAATACCTGTTTCCAGCTTCTTCTTGGAAATGCAGGGGAGGCTTGAGGTCCAAGACCAGGTGGGGAAGAGGTTGGTGGCTCAGCAGGGGAGGAGGAGGGAGGAGGATGGGGTGGCAAGGGTGGAAATTTAGCTCTGGTAGTGGGGTTAGGTGTCGACATCTGCGTAAGGGAGGAACCAAAAGAGCTTTTTTCAGTTGGTTCGGGTTGAAGTTAGGTACAAAAATAGCAAGAAAAAGTTGGCGGGAAAAAGGATGGTTAGGGGAAAGGCCAAAATGACCTTAACTTAAAGTTGTGTAGGACTGTCTCTCACATCTCTCTCAACAAATCTCAATTAGCACAAGCACTAAGGAAAACGTCCAATTCGTACAAACAGGAATGTTCTGATGTCACTCACCATAAAAGGTTCACTAAGTGATAACTACACGAATGAAAGCAAGAAAAAAGAAAGAATGTATCCATGTGATGAATGACACAAACGCGTATTATAGATCTAGTATTAGAAATCATTAATCCTTTCTCTTGACATCGTTGAAGTACTAATTTAACCTTTTTTAAATGGTCTTTTTTCTCTGTATTAGAGAAAATTATGATATCATCTATATAGACAAGAGTAAAATCTTCTAAACCTTCTAAATTATTATCCATAAATCGTTGATAAATAATAGGGGTTTGTTTAAGTCCAAATGATAATACATTACATTGAAAATGTTTTTGAGGTCGACAAGAAAATGTAGTGAGTGGTTTTGTATTTTTAAGTAATCTTAGCTGCCAATATTCAAATTTTGCATCTATTGTGGTAAATCAATTGTGCCCTTTTAATTTATTAATATTATAATGTTTGCGAGGTAATTTATATGCATCTCCTATAGTTGCTTCATTTAATTTTTTGTAGTTAATTACCATTCTGCGTTTACCTCTTTTCTGTCCAACAGAATTATTGACATAGAAAGCAGGGGCTGAATGGCTTAAAAAACAAGACTATTGTCCTCAAAAGAAAAAATCTTGCAAATGTTGGATTTGTAAAGAAGGACATTATGCCAATAATTGCCCAAATCGAAATCGGAATAAATACTCCATATTTTGTTGAGCTAATTTTATTTTCGTTTTACTTAAAATTAATCATTTCTCTTGACATCGTTGAAGTACTAATTTAACCTTTTTTAAATGGTCTTCTTTCTCTGTATTAGAGAAAATTATGATATTATCTATATAGACAATAGTAAATTTTTCTAAACCTTCTAAATTATTATCCATAAATCATTGATAAATGCTAGGGGCTTGTTTAAGTCCAAATGGTAATACATTACATTGAAAATGTTTTTAAGGTGGACAAGAAAATGCAGTGAGTGGTTTTGTATTTTCGTGTAATCTTAGCTGCCAATATCCAGATTTTGCATCTATTGTGGTAAACCAATTGTGTCCTTTTAATTTATTAACAATATAATCTTTACGAGGTAATTTATATGTATCTCCTATAGTTGCTTCATTTAATTTTTTGTAGTTAATTACCATTATGTGTTTACCTCTTTTTTGTTCAACAGAATTGTTGACATAGAAAGCAGGGGCTGAATGTTTACTGGTGCTTGGTTAAATAAGTTTTTTTATCTACAAGTTCAATACTTTCTGAAATAAATTCTTGAACGACTTGTTGAGTAGAAGGAATGTTATTTTTAATATTTATTTCTTGTGTAGGATCTTTTAATTGTATCTCAATTAATTGATTATTATGATTTTTAAAAGGATCTAAAGGATTTTTGCTACAAATAAATCTTACTTCTATGATTATATGAATATCCACACTCTGTTATTGATCATTATGGGTTTGAAAATATTCAATGGGTCTTAGGGATGGCAATGGGCTAGCCCCTCACTAATTTTTTTAAAATTAAAAATATATAACAATTTATTTTTTAATTGGATTCGGGGTTACGCTGCCTAGGCCCCGGCTTACCCGAGGCCCAACTCTTTTTAAGTAAAATGATGTTGTTTTGGTTAAAATAATTGAGTCTCGAGTCCTTCTGGGTTTGGGCTTGACCCATGGGCCGACCCATTAAAATTAATTAAAATTTAGCCTATTACAAACAACAAAATTTATATTTCATTTATGGATTATCCTTAAATTAGTCCTAGTCATGGTTCTATCAAGACTGAACATTAGTAGAATGTAAAATGACTAGCACATGTTATGTTTTTCCTTACGAAGGAAGTAGTAGATGTCATAGAATAAAGTAAGGAGATACTTAAACAAACGTATGAGTGCTTATTAAAAAACAAGTTTGTTGAAATGACTTCATATGAGAAATCCATTTGGAACATTACTTGTATGTCTATGAAAATTCTCATTATGATAATTGTATAAGTGATCCTTTGACTTGAGGTTTCTAAATTTATTTTATATAAGGATTGCTATATATTAATACTATTTATGACCTATTGTAATCATAGGTAGTTTAGTCGGTAGTAGTAGATGTAACATGAATTATATGAAGGTAGCTAAGTGATCAAAATATGATTCATCACACTAAAGTTATTAAGGATAGAATTGAAGACCAAAATGACAACAACTTTTAAAGAGAATGCACGTCAAATTGGTGTAAATTGTAAAATGATAGGTGTTAAAAGCATCGTATTTTAGGGTATAGTTTGATATGTGTTTAGTCGTTTATTCGATTGTTTATTACGTGTTTAGGGTAGAATTGTGTTAGTTTATGATTTATTTGTGTTTTAAGTGTTTTATAGGTTAGAACAATCCTTTGAGCTTAAATATGACATTTTTAAGGTACCTTGATGTGTTTGTTAGTGTTTTAGGGTCAACTTTAAAGAACAGAGAAGTTTTAGAAACATTTAGCCCCAAACAATGACCCAAGATTGTGGCACAATGGGTTACGATTGTGTCAGAAGCCCAGGACATGGCCCACAATTGTGGCACAATAGGCCACGATCGTGACAGAAGGCTTAGATGTGCGTTGGGTAGACTCGCAGTCACTTCCAAACTTCGCATTTAGAGGGATTTTTTAGACTTTTCGGACTTCAAAAAAACCATAGTTCAACCCTAAACACAAATGAACATAAATAGAATAAGTAGAACAGAAAGAAAAGCTTCTTGCATTAGCCACCATTAAGAAACCTTAGAGAGAGTTCATCAAGAGATTGAGAAAGGGACGAAGGAAGAGAGATGTGTAGAAGAAGCCGACGCGAAGTACTTCCTGGAATAGGAGGTTTCCCAATGTTGCTGCCTCCATCATCCGTTCAGATCTAGTTTTCAATGTATTTCAATTTTTTTTTATGCATAGAATTGGGATAGCTATTAAGATAGGATTTTATGAAGGTCGAGGAATGTCTAAACTCACCTATGGGTTGTTTTTATCTTTGATTCAATAAAAATCTAATTGCTTATGTTATTTAGATTCATTGTGATTGATTTCTACACTTGCATAATTTGGTGATAGACTGAGAAGGTGAATTGAATGAAAAACAATTAAATTGGGCTAATGAGAGTTAGTTGATTTAATAAGAATGAAAAATCAATCAAATCAATAATTGTGTGAAGAGAGATTTCACATAAGTTCTCGAGAGTCTATTGGAAAACTTCAGATCTAATTAGGGGTAAGTAAATTGTGAATTGAGAAATTGTAATTTCCCATAATTCGATTAGGGTTATTAGTTATAACTCGAGAGAGAGAGTAATTAACCTTAGGATTGTCTAGGACCATCCGACGATTCATTAATAATTAGATTAGTATTGAAGATAAGTAAAAATTTCCCTTTCTCTCAATTGGTAGTTCCTTAATTTGATTCTTGATGTTTGTGTTGCAATTTGTTGATTTGATAGTATTTCAGATTAATTCTTGAATTGAGTTGTTTGATTGAATCAATTGATTAAATTGTATCATTGTTTTAGTTTAGTTAAATTTGATTTCTTGCGATTAGTTTTGGCCTTAGATTTTCATATTAGATTAACCCTCCTTGTGGGATGGACACTCTAGATACTACGCGAACGACCTGTACATTTGCGAAATATCGAGGTTAAAATATTAAAACTACACATATTGGAAAACCGCGATCATAAAACTAGGTCTTAATTGTAAAATTAGGTACAATTCAACTTATGTAATGCTACATTGGTTTATAAACATATATTCTCTAATTTGAGACATAAGAAGATGTTTTATACAAATATTTGTCAAGAGAATCCGATTCAGAAATAAGTCGAAAGAAATTTGACAAATTTAACATATTTTATGATGTGTCTGAGTTGTTTTTAAAGCTGAAACATCCTGCAATAAGTAATTTTTTGCAAGATAAGAACTGTATCAAATGATTCTAAAGTAAACTTAAATGGTGTTATTAGAAGCATGACAAACAAAATAATTGAGAAGTTTGAAAAATATTAGAACAAAATTCATAGAGCTTTATGTTAGATTCTAAATATAAATCGAAATTGATGCAATATTTCTTTCCAATAATTCATCTCAAAGAAGATGTTACTCATGATGAAGTTAAAAGAAATTGTGATCTTAGTGAGTTAAGTAGCATCGAAAGAGGTATAAAGATATGGATGATGGACATTGTTTTCAAATTATAGTATTATGCTTTTCACAAAAAATTAGGGTTAATTTGCTAGTAGTAATATACGTTATTGCAAACACATAGGTGAACTTCAAAGGTTATTTGGAGGAAATGGTTTTACCATCATGATCTGACTTTAAGTTATTAAAATGATGGAAATCTAATGCAGCAAAATATTCAAAAATTTCAAAGAATTTTTAGAGACCATTTTAGTCTCTATTGTTGCTTATAAATTTGAATTTAACAATGGTGATAGATTAATGGGTTCACATGCCACAAAAAATATTTCAAAAGCAACGATGTGTGTAAAAGAATTTGTTATGCGTTAATACGAAAGGTATTAATTTAAAATATAAATAATTATATTTATATTATGAAACTCTAATTATATTATATTGAATTTTATATATAGGAAGAGCGGAGGATTTTCTATTGTAAAATTAAATATGGTATGTGATGAGGTTAAAAAATATATTTTAATACAATTGACAGTATTTTTATAAAATAATTTTTATTTTGTAAATTAATATTGAATTTTATTATATTTATATTTTATAAAAACTCATCATCCTCTTATAAATAACTCATAAATATAATATACTAATTTCCATGTTTATGTTATAATATTTTGACCATCCACTCAATGTTTTTCTTTCAGACGCTGACTAAATTTGTGATTATGATAATTGGTATAATCATCTTTGATTATAATAGGGTAATGGATATAATTTTTATCTTTCACATTTTTGCAAAATGTAATTTATATCTTAATATTTAAGAATGTATAAAAAAGACCTTAACATGTGTAAAATAATATGATTTCAATCTTAAATTAATAGAATTTTATATTCATGTTAAGTTCTTCAACTGGATTTGATGTTACATTTTTTAAGTAAGAAAGATTCACCAACGCATTTGGCATCCTCCAAAAACATCTTAATTTGTATAATTTAAGGCTTGAAACTTTATGTCCCTAATTTGTTTCTCTATAAGAATTTGGACTAGTAAATAATATTATTCCTTAAAATCATAATGACTTCTTTTCATCTCATATCAAATTGTCAACAACTCATAAGATAACATGAAAAATGCGCTATCTCCATTATATGAGAAGATCACAGTTAACTTCTGAAGGAAACAAAGAGAATAAATAAGTTACACTATGATGGTGAGGATTTCAAGGCCCTTATAGGAAAATTCAAACAAGAATTGACTTACTAGAAAGTTTTGAGTGCCAATCTTCATTTGCAACAACAAAATACATAGGAAGCACATGTTAAATTTATACTTGCAATTAAAGATCTAGATGAAATATTGAATAAAAAAAGTAAGAAAATTTTCAAATAAACTAACATTTTGTATGAATGTTATGCCAAGAAGTAATACTAATAATGATAAAGAACCAAAAGCCCTTGAAAAAAATCATTAATGAGCATATGCAAAAGATTTGGAATTTAAAGTTTTAAACCCCAAAACTTTTCACATTAAGGGATTTGATTGACTAATTTTACATCATCAATATTTGAATTAACCGCTAGTGCATGACGTAGTTGTAGTTAGTACTGGCAACTACAAGTCGAATCTCACGAAGACAATGAATACTAGTAATTATCATTATCCTATTGTTTAGTCTACGAATTAAGTGTTGGCTTTTTTATTAAGAAAATAAAACTTAAGCAGATAAAAATAAAGAGGAAACAACAGCGAGCAGAGAACAAAGAAATCACTTCAAAAACAATCACTATCAAGAATTAGTGCCTAGGTGATGAATCCCCTTAAAACCCTTAGTTAACCTTTTATTATGTAATTATTTTAGTGACTATTGGACCATAAATATTTCCATCATATGCTAATAACTCACTTAACACTACTAATAACTAATCTTAGGGTATCAAGCAAATTACTTAGGTTAAATTTTCTAAGATGGCTTTACCGATTTGTGAATTCTACTATTAGGTTTGACCCTAATCTAGAGGATTTATTAAGACCTATCTCTAAGTTTGCAATCAATTCTTTTCAATTATGGTAGATCTATTCATATATAGGATTTCTCAATCTCTATGTTATGAGATCAGATTATGTACTAATATTATGGATCTATTATAACATATATTAAACATATAATTGAATCACAATATATCAATCCAAAATAGTTGCATTAAATAAAAGAGTAAAAACATATTATAATAAAAACTAGGGTTCATCACATCACACCTAGACACTAAAGATGTTTAGTTACACATGATATAAAATGAAATCAAACATAAACTAAAAGAAAAACAAATAGAAAACAAAGAGTTCATAATTATAATTCTCCCTCTTTTTTGTCAGATGTTCTTGCTAGGTAAAGGTTTGATGTTATATTCTATTAGATCTGCCGATGATTTCTTCATGTTTTCCACTTCTCTAGATTAATATTGTCCCTTTTGAATGATCTCTACGTCTTAAATCGCCTCAGAATATCTGCTATCTTCTTTTGCCTTCGCTCACATCTTTTTATAGTAGTTTTAAGAGTTTCTAGGAGATACACTGTCTGATATACAGGCGTGTACTAGATGGTGTATAACCTAAAATCTCCAGAATTCACGATTCTACATCGGCTGAGATACTTACATAGCTATGTATCCTTTAATTACTTTAAATCTTCTTTTTGTGCCATGTTTTTCATCTGACTTCTTCTCCTTTTAGTCCATGAAGGCAATTATAACCTATAAATGCACTTGGTGCAAATTAAGTATCAAATATAGAATAAAACTATAATATATCAAGCAAAAATGTATCAAATATGAGGTATAGATATTGTTAAATAGGCATCAATCAAACATTTCATACTTAAGCTTTGCTTGTCTTCAAGCAAACCATAATCAAAATTATAAATTTTACATCTATCCTTCTTTAATCTAGATCTGTCCATTCATACTATAAATCATCATATCATATTGAATCAAATTAACATACAATTAGACTCAAGTTATCCTAAAATTAACTTCCTAAGCAATATTAATAGTAACCATATCAATAATCGCATTGAAATTAAAAACCTAATTCTTTACACCGTCTAAGATTTCACTCGATGCACTCAAGTGTGTAGGATGAAAAGTATCAAAACTCTCAAATCAATGCATAATAGAACTCTTACCATATGCTTGCAATATTATCACATCTCCACCATTTATGTAAACTAGAAACAAAAATCAAAACGTCTTTACACGAGTTGTACTGGGGTTTAGGTATAGTATAATTGGGAAAATAAAAGTGTGATAAAATTGAAGGATATTTACTTAAAAGTTATAATGAGAAACTTGCTTACAATATGCATAGGTCCTTTCATTACAAAACCAATGGTACTATATATTTTTTCTTCTTTTCTTTTCTATGCTCATTTTTTTCAATCTAAAACAAATTTTCCAGCCTTCAGCATGACAATTAAAGAAATAATGGACCTTTCTAGATTTTCAAGTATTAAACAAGCAAATAATGTAAATAACCTTTAGGGTTTAAAACAATAAAAAGGTTTGAAAGAAATTAGGATAAAGGTTAATAATTGGGTTATAATTAATGAAAAAAGCTAAGGCTCAAACTCGATTATTCCTAAAGATAAATTACGTAAGGTAATTATCAAAGAAGTAGGCTAAAACAAATTGTTGAATCTAAGTGCCTTTATCACTTCAATGCTTTTAATTTAACAAATACAATACGTATAATGAATGCAAGTTCTAGAATTGTTCCATAATGCATGATAACACACATGAAAGAAATAAATGAGCTTAAAAATTTTGAAATTTATGCTCTTAGGTTCAAAAGAAGGTTTATATGTGTAAATAATATACGATGTCATTCAACTTGATTATTTCAATGATTCCTAAAAGTATAACTTATAAAAGTAATTTTGTTCTAACTCTCGTCCTTTTACATATTAATTCTAATCAATATTCAATAATGAAATACAATATTAATGGACAGATTTCAATTAAGTTAGAATATCAGTTTATAAAGTTATATAACCATGATTATAACAAACTTAAAGAAATAATTAAAAATCATTAATCTCTTCCTCACACTTAAAGTTGTACATTGTTCCCAATGCACACAATATTAGTATTTATAATATGTGAGAAGGTTTAGTGGTACTTTCCTAAATATGATGGGTTTTTCTAATTTTTGATCCATCCAATACTAGATTACATCCTTACATAATGAAAAACAAAAAGAAATAAAAATAACACAATGAATAACACATAAGAACCTCATTAACTATAATGTTCGAGAGAATAAATAATCAATGGAAAGAAAATAAAAAATATAAACAAAGGATAAAGAAAAAAACTATATAAGGCTAAACATCTCCCTCATTATGTGATCCTAGCTGGTTTGATAAAGGAGGATTCTCGTGGTGATGATCTTGATCAGGTGGATGAGCTATTGAGGAAGTGCCCTCGCCAGATGGTAGAGGCGGGAACTCAATGCCTAAACGGCTCACTTTTAAGAACATCAGCTCTTCCACAACTATAGACTGAAGCTTTGCCAACCGTGTACTAGATGAGCTACATAGAATTCTCCATCATAATGAATATTTACGATCGGGACAATCCATACTAATCCAAAAGTGTCGAGGGGACAATCCATACAAAAAGTCAGTCCCAATGTACTCCCGATTGTAAATATTCATTATGATGGAGAATTCTATATAGCTCATCTAGTACATCTCTCCCATCATTTGAAACTGGACCATGTTCAGACGATCCCTGTCATAGCAACCTCTCTCTACAAAAAGTATAGAAAGTTCCTCTAATGTGAGCTCCCGATATAATGGTTCCATGATTTCAAAGAATTAGGACCATGCATCAATTGCAATTAGATCCTGAACTTGTTGGGTTAAGCCAACTAACTCTAGCACCTCCCAGTCGATGTATCTACTTGCTGAAATTCTTATCCTTCAATCACTGATACTGTTCCTCCTAGGCCCCAACATTGAATAGTAGCATCTGCAGCCTCTCTAGGGTTTGGACTATAGTGGAGGATCCTTCGCCCCGTTGTGTCTTCATTGGGGGTCTTCTTTTAACGCCATAATCTTGTCATTATGCCTACAACTTGAATAAGTGTGAGAAAATGGACATATAATTTACAAAAGGCATGTTTCTCCCCACACTTACAATTGATTATGCTCACTAAATTATTAATTGTGATATTAAACCCTAGAAATAATTAATAAATTAACATGCATAAATAAATAAACATTTAAAAATTTTAACTAGAAAATGAATTAATAAACTAATTAATCTCAATATTAAAATTAGAAATAGTTTTTATATCCTTATAAGCACGTCTTTATTTATGTGTAAAAAATTATCAACAATTTCATTAATGAAATGATATTGTCGATTCTCATTTTCTCTCTTAGTGTGCTTCTCCTTTTACTCCTTTCTTTTTGAAACCAACCTACGTGATAACTTAACCATCCTTTTACGAAAAAAGGTTATGGTTTAGTATTTGTTTGATCTAGCACGAGCTTGTGTAATTAGTATAATTTTCATTGATGAGATTGATTCTCTATGCAATGAAAAGGGGCAAGTCCTTCACATTTTTACTTTTACCGATGAGATTGATTCTCTATGCAATGAAAAGGGGTAAGTTCTTCACATTTTTACTTTTAAGCTTAAACTCATCTTTCTCCATATAGTAACTATATTACTGAAAATATGCATACTTGTATTATTCAACAATGAAAATTCTATTATTGTAAAACCATAATACTTTAACAAGTGTCTGAGTTCTTCATGGTTATGATGGCCACTGAAGGTTTCTTGGATATTTTGATATGGAGGTTTCACAAAGCACATGGAGCTACCTTTAAGTCTCTTTCTCACTCCCTCACTCTTACCAAAATACATTGACATGCAACTACATATTCACTTGAAGATACCTAGCAACTACTTTTGCAGGATTTATGTTCATAAATGTTTTAGGGAAAGTGAAGTGATTATAAAGTCTCTGAACTAGTATTTTTATAATTTTACCTTTTTAGAGCTTCAGGGGAGCATGAATCTTCTAGATGGGTCAAACATGAGCTTTTAGTTGAGGTCTATGGTGTAAACAATAGTTCCACAAATGAAGATGGTGGTAAGAAAATAGTGATAGTGTTGGACCCCGTTTTCAGAGCCCAACATCGGACATGGGGATCATGAAGCTTGAGCATGGAGGGAGGCTTAGAAGTTGAAAAAGTAGAAGAAAATCCTTTGGAAACAAAGAGGGACGGCCTTTTGCCGCGACGAACATATAGGGAAAATCCCCTGGACCCTTCGGGAATTTTAAGCCGTGGTGAGCAATTTAACTTTTGCTGCGGCAAGCTTGAAATTTTATTTTTGCCGCGGCGAGTCCTCACCACGCCAACGAAAATAAAAAGCTTCAGGTCAATTTCGCCGTGATGAACTCTTGGCCTCGTCGCGGCGAAAACCCCTAAAGCAGAACCCAAAACCTCTTGCAACCTACCTCATTTAATGCAAACATAAATCCTTTCAACCACCCTCATTCATTCAATCCCAAGGACAAAAATACACATAAACAAAAACAAAAACTACTTCCCAAAACCTTAAACTCATTTGAACATCAAATGCAATGTGAAAACTTAAAGTGGTCATAAACAAACCCAAAATACATTCCATTTCTATTAATAGGCAAAAGTCTTTACAAAGCTTTAATGTCATTTCAAGCCATAATACATCATTTGAGTTGAGAAAAAAAAATTACAAAATACACTTGACTAATAAAGCTTGAAATGAGGCTAAAGCCTTGAATTCCCAAAAATCTAACTTAAAAATACAAAAGTATGCAAATATGGAGTGAAGCCGTAACTCCTGACTACTAGATCTCTTGCTCCTCACCTGAAGATGGATGATACGTATGGATTGAGACTTTTCAATAAATTATTGAATTCATTTAAGTCTCTTGATCCTAATTTTCATAATATAAGGGTCAAGGTGATGACAATGGTTCTAATATGAAGGGAAAAAAACTAAGGAGTTCAAAAGAAATTATTTGAAATAAATTCGAGAGCATTATATATGTCATGTGCTTGTCATAATATTAATCTTAATCTTAGGGGTATGACACATTCTTGTGTTAAAGTTGTTTCATTTTTGGGATTTATGCAATACATATATGCATTATTTTCAATTTCTTCTAAAAGGTGAAAAGTTTTACTTGATAATATTTTGGGCTTAACCATGAAATCATTATCTAACACTCATTGGGAGAGTAGAATAAAAAGTATTAAAGCTCAAGCTCCTCAAATAAGATTGGCTTTGATGGAATTATCTAGATTTGTGATAATGTCAAGTCAAAAAGCGAAGTAGAAAGTTTGGTTAGTGTACTTGAGAATTTTGAGTTTTTACTTTGTATGGTTATTTGGTATGATGTTTTGTTTACTTTTAATATGGTGAGTAAAAATTTGTAGTCTAAATCTATGTGCATTAATGCTACCATATAGCAATTTGAAAGTGTGATGGTATTTTTTGATAATTATAGAAACGGAGGGTTTGTCTCTAGCATGAATATTGCCAAAAGTCTTACACATGAGATGAATATAGAGCCTACATTTCCAACTAAACGTTGTATTATTAGGAAAAGACAATTTGATAAAAATAATCATGATAGAGAAACACAATCAGCTGATGTTCCTTTAAAGTTAGTTACTTTTTAGTTGTTGTGGATATGACAATTGCTTCTTTGAAGAATATATTTGAACAATTAACGACATTTGAAAGTATTTTTAGATTCATATTTGATTCAAAGAAATTGAGATTGTTGGATGATATATTACACAATTTTTACAACTATTTTTTCTCATAATAATGAGTCATATGTGGATTTAGATGACTTTTTTTAATTTAAAGTGTTGCAAATGACTTTGACAAATGAGTTAATGTCATTAGTTGAAATTCTTAAATTTGTTAAAGCTATAGATTATTACCTAAATGTTTCAATTGCTTATCGGATTTTATTGATTGTACTTATAATATTAGTCGAGAGAACTTTTTCAAAGTTAAAATTATTAAAAACCTACTTGTGATCATTAATGTCACAAGAAAGGTTGAATGGTTTAGTTATTTTATGTATCGAGAATGATATGTTGGACGATATTGATCTTGATACTATTATTAATAATTTTGCATCTAGAAATGTGCAAAGAAATTATTTTTCATAATCATCTATGTGCTTGTTAGCATAATTCTCTTAGTGTTTTGCAATCTGAGATTGTTGTTCAGTTGTTGCTACTATTATTTGTTATTGTTGTTACTAGTTTTGGTAATTTTATTGACGTTGACATTTGCATAATCTTAGTTGTTTTTATGATCATTTAGTGTTTTGTTGAGTATGGAGACTTGTGACTTGAATCACTAATTTATGGATATTAAATTTTAATAATAAAAATATGCTTTTAAAGTTTTCATATTTGTATACTACCAATTCTTTAGGATCCTTCTTTTTTACTTTATCCTGGCCTATAAAATGTTAGGAATGACCAATGGGTTGTGGGTTGATGGAAACGCATTTATGCAGCGCATCAGGTTAATGGTTCTTGCTTTGTTTAATTTAGTGTGACAAATATAGGAGGAGGTTGGAAAAGCGTATTTATATTCCACTTCCAAATTTTAAGAGTCGTAAAGCACTTATCAACGTTGACTTGAAAACTGTTGAGGTATGTTTGCAAAATGCTTACAGACATTTATTTGAAGGCCATAGTATTGAAAACAATTATTCTTCTATTATGAATCTCCTTTCACATTAAACAACCTGATGAACATTTAGTGTGCTTGCCTTAATTCTAGTGTTCAACCAATGAAGCTGCTATTTTTAGGTAGCTGCTGACGTAATCATTGCTGAAGTAGCTCGTCGGATAGAGGGATGCAGATGTGTGTCGTGATGCTTTCTTAAATGTAGCTTGAAAAACGCAAACTTGTCTAAGGATGAGATCTGAAAGGATCCAGTTTCAATATGTGATTTTGAGGAGGCTTCGAAGAAGGTACACGCAAGTGAAAATGACGAAAACTCTGTATATTTTTGTATTGATTTTCTTGATTTTTAATACATGTACATGGAGACCTTAATAGATACAG
Source organism: Erythroxylum roraimae (assembly GCA_027568915.1). Lineage (NCBI taxonomy): Eukaryota > Viridiplantae > Streptophyta > Magnoliopsida > Malpighiales > Erythroxylaceae > Erythroxylum > Erythroxylum roraimae. The sequence continues at coordinate 8,965,434 of JAOSBL010000001.1, read as the reverse complement.
ATGTTTACAACAAGATCTGACAGCATGGAATAAAAAATTGTTACAACAGAATTTGTTAGAGTCATATCTGTCTTCTAGAATCTTTCTGACTATGCTCTCCTGGGTGTGGGTACATAATAGATTTTAATGGTCCTCCTTTTACTGGACTTTCATGTTGTGTCGTTTTGCTTGAACTAATATCAGCTGATTTAGGTCCACTTCCTTGCATACCTAAATTATTTGATAAAGTTCTTCTCGTAATATCCCCACTTAAACTAAACCTAGGATTCTGAACTAGATTGAGTTTGGAGATGAGATGGTGAAGACGAGCGGCTGTGCTCGTCATAGGTTTAGTGAGGAGGTCGGCTAGCTGATCGGTAAAGCTCACGTATTTGACTTCTAGGGTTCCATCGAAGATTTTATCTCTAATGAAGTGCACATCCACCTCGATGTGTTTGGTACGAGAGTGAAGAAGCGGGTTTTAGGGGAGAGATCGAGCTCCGTTGTTGTCGCACCATAGAACTGGTGTGTGAGGTATAGAGAAGCCGAGCTCAGATAAAAGTGAGAGAAGCCAAATTAACTTAGTGAAGATTTGGGAGAGAGCCCTATACTCAGATTCAGTACTCGATCGAGCCACAACTTGCTACTATTTGGAGTTCTAGTACACCAGATTTCCCCCCAGGAAGACACAACCACCGGATGTGGACTTCCGATCATTTGGAGAGCTGGCCTAGTCGGAGTCACTAATGGCATGAAGAGCGAGTGGAGTCGATGAGGGTTTGAAGTGCAAACCAAGATGAGACGACCCCTTCAGGTAACGTAGAACTCGCTTTAACGTAATCCAGTGAGGCTTTAAAGAATTCGAATGAAAATTACTCAGTTTATTGACAATATAACTGATGTCAGGTCTTCTATGGCAGAGATATTGCAAGGCACCGACTAGACTACGATAGACAGAAGGATTGTCAATAGGAGAGCCATCATGCCAGGAGAGTTTGGTGCTTGTGGAGACTGGAGTGGAGCAGGGCTTACAAGCCAACACATGCACTCGCACTCGTTTAAGTAAGTCATGAATATATTTATGTTGTGATAGATAAAGCCCAATAGAGTTGCGATAAACCTCAAAACCAAGAAAATAGTTGAGACTGCCGAGAAATTTGAGAGCAAACTGATTACGTAGCTTAGCAATAATTGCTTGGATTGCTTGTGGATCAGTGCCGATGACTAAGATGTCATCAACATAAACCAGTAGAATGATAAGAGTGTCTTGATGTCTGAAGTAGAATAAGGAGGTGTCAGATTTAGAATTCTAAAATCCCCACTGATTGAGAGCATGTTTGAGGGTGTGAAACCAAGCCCTAGGGGCCTGTTTGAGCCCGTATAGAGCCTTTGGTAGTCGACAGACATGATTAGGTTTGGTAGGATCCTCGAAACCTTGAGGTTGGCCGATGTAAACCTCTTCTTGTGACAAGCCATTGAGAAAGGCATTGTTCACATCGATCTGCTGGATATCCCAGTGATGAGAGACAGCCAAGGAGAGAATAATCTTGATAGTAGAAGCTTTTCCACTGGACTAAATGTTTCAGTGAAATCAACTCCAGGTGTTTGATTAAACCCCTTAGTAACAAGGCGAGCCTTATGCTTAGCCACAGACCCATCAACATTGTATTTGAGCCGAAATACCCATTTGGTTCCCAGAACATTCATATTAGAGGCATATGGCACTAATTTCTAGGTCTTATTGTGAGTCAAGGCAACAATTTCATTTTGCATAGCTAGCTTCCAGGTGGGATCATTTAGAGCTTGGGAAATGGAATTAGGTTATGGAGAATAACAGGAAGGGACAGCATTGGTGAGGTCAGTTGTGTAGAGTTTAGGATTGTAGATACCACTTTTGGATCTTGTTTGCATAGGATGGGAAGGTAAATGTTGGAAAGGGAAGGTGGTTTTCAGGGTTGGCAGAACAGGAGAACCAAAGTGTGAAGGAGGAGAACTAGAAACTGATAAAGGAGTAGATAAAAGTGGAGAGGAATGTACCTGGTGAATGTCATCTGAATGTGAAGGTAGAGATGACGTGTCTGCTTGCAGAAGAGTGCTTCCAAGTGACCTGTGAAAAGGGGCAGCAGGAAGTAGAGCAGAGATAGGTAAACACTGGTGAGATTTTGAGGCAGAAGCAGGCTGTTTTTGTGAAAAAAGAGTTGGATACGGAAATTCCTCCTCATTAAACTCAACATGGCGGGAGATGAAGATTTGACCTTTGGCATTAAGGCATAAATAACCTTTCTGATGTGGACTATAACCTAGGAATACACACTTTGAAGTGTGAAAATCAAATTTGTGAGCAAAATAGTGACGTAGATAGGGAAAGCAACTGCAGCCAAATGGTTTTAGATGCATGTAATTCAGCTTTTTGTGATATAGTCTTTCAAAAGGTGATTGATTATAGAGTTTGGGTGAGTGTAAGTTGTTGATAAGGTAGGTTGTAATAGAAAAGGCTTCAAGCCGTAGGGTTAAGGGCATATAGGCATGAGAGAGCAAGGTGAGACCCATTTCTGTGATGTGACGATGTTTCCTTTCGAAAAAACCGTTCTATTGATGAGTATAAAGGCAGGTGAAACGTGGTGTAATGCCATGTTGAGATAAATAAGGCAAAAAGGCCTTATATTTCCCCCATTATCTGTGTGAATAGCTTTGATTTTTAGCTCAACCTGAAGTTCTATATGAGTTTTAAATTTAATAAATGTTGAAAGAGCTTCAAACTTGAGTTTTAGTGGATAAAACCAGCTAAACCTTAGTAAGCGTCAATAAAAATGATATAATATCTATGGCCAACAGAGGATAGGTAGGGTGAGGGTCCCCATATATCTGAATATATAATTTCAAGTGGTTTACGAATTGTTATGGCATGATTAGCAAAAGGTAATTGATGAAGTTTACCATATTGACAAGAATCACAGAAACTGACATCATTTAGATTAATGGGTAAATTCATTAACTTTGCTATAAGCTTCAGTACATTGATGGACGGATGTCCAAGTTTTGCATGCCAAACATTTGCATTAACCTGAGCAATATTTGCTTCAACTTGACTTAAACCAGGGTTAGGAATGAGAGAACTTAAAGCTGTAGAGTCTTTAGGAAGAAATATAGAAGATACTCTGGGTGATTTAGATTGGAGTCTTTGTTGTGTGGTAGATGTAGGCTGAGTAGATGATGCTTTAAGGCTGTAAAGGCCATTCTGAAGCACTCCTCGAAGCAGAATCATTCCTGAAACCTTGTCTAAAAGAGACAACACTCATCAGAAAATTCAACTACAATTTTATTATCCTTTGTCAATTTTGAAATATTCAAAAGATTTTTTGTTATGGAAGGCACATGTAGTATGTGTTTTAAAGCTAGAGGTGTATGTGTGTTATCATGAAATTGAATGAATGATGAACCAATATGAGCTATAAGTAAAGTAGTGCCATTTCCCACCGTTAGTTGCTCCTTGCCACCATATTCTGAGCCAATGAACAAGTTCTGAATATCTGTTGTAATATGGTTTGTAGCACCACTGTCTACAAACCATGTGGCATTGTTTGTAGGGTCTGAAGTAGTATAAGGCCGATTGTGAGCAAGAAAGGTCTGAGGAGAGTTGTGTGTAGACTGAGAGCTCCCTTGAAAATTATACTGTGAATTTTGAGATTTCCAAGTAGACTGTGTACCTTGCCATGACTGATCGAAGCACTTGTAGCATTTTAGCGCGTCATGTCCTGGTTTCTGACATAACTGGCAGAAAATATGAGAGTTGCCAGACCATCTTCCTCCTCTGCCACGACCTCCTCGACCTCTAGAGCCAGTACGTCCTTCTTGATTATTGTTTTTGGGCTGATTGCTATAGTTAGCAAAATTTGCAGCAGGTGCTAGAATATTGGTTTGAGATACTGTGTTTAATTGTTCTAGTCAGGTTTCATGCATAATTAAGGAGTATTTTACTTCTTGAAGGGTGGATAAAGTCATATTATGAGTTAAGAGAACAACCACAGGGTCATATTTATGCCCTAGATAGTTCTTCTTGAAGGGTGGATAAAGTCATATTATGAGTTAAAAGAACAACCACAGGGTCATATTTATGCCCTAGATAGTTCAGTACACTAAGAATGAGCTCATGTTCAGTTACAGAATGTCTTGCCAAGAGAAGAGCATCTCCTATTGATTTAATTTTTTGCATATACTCACTGATTGTTAATGAGCCTTTCTGAATGGTTGATAGTTATTGTTTCAGCTGTAGAACTTGCACCATGGAGGTCTGACCATAAAGCTTCTCAAGAATTTGCCAAGCCTTAAGAGAGATTTTAGACTGATTCACTTGGCCAATAACCTCCTCTCCTATTGTGGAGAGTAACCAACACAGAAGAAGTTGATCCGATTTGCGCCAAGCACGGTAGTCTGGATTTATTTAAGCAGCAGTAGATGATGATTCTGAAAGAAATTGCTGAGGTGGAGTAAAATCTGCAGAGATGAAATCATCCAGCTCAAGAGTTCGGATGGCAGCCAAAACTTGAGCTCGCCAGTGGATAAAATTCTTTCTGACAATCTTGATGGGAAGATTAAAGTTGAGTGTTTTTGCAAGGACTGAAAAATCAAGTGAGATTCCAGGAATTTGAGTTAGCTGTGTTGAAGAATGATTGGTAGAAGATGATTAATTGGTTGTGTCGGCCATTTAGACGTTTGTCTAGAAGAGCTCTAATACCATGAAAATGACGAAAACTCTGTATATTTTTGTATTGATTTTCTTGATTTTTAATACATGTATATAGAGACCTTAATATATACAGATGTTTACAACAAGATCTGACAGCTCATTTATATGAAATAAAAAATTGTTACAAGAGAATTTGTTAGAGTCATGTCTATCTTCTAGAATATTTCTGACTATGCTCTCCTGGGTGTGGGTACATAATAGATTTTGATGGTCCTCCTTTTACTAGACTTTCATGTTGTGTCATTGGGCTTGAACTAATATCAGCTGATGTAGGTCCAATTCCTTCCATACCCAAATTATTTGATAAAATTCTTCTTGTAACAGCAAGTGTCTCTCAAGCAGACATTGAGAAACATGAAAAATGGTTTTCTGAATTTGGATCAACAAGATTTGTTCTTAGAAAGCGGCCCTCCTCTCTGCTCCCTTGCAATTTTCTTGTAATTTCTGGTGTTCCTCATTTGATTGATTGTAATCCGATTGTTGGAAAGGGGTAGCAGTGTGTGTATTCTGAATTACTAAAGGCTGAAAGTAGAGTAGTTCATTTTCCTCCGAAACATTGTAATTAGCAAAAAAGCAAATTGATGAACTTAAAGAGTTGTAATCCAGATATTCTTCATTATCATCCTTTGTAGAAGACGGGAGCAACAAAATGCAACCCCTGTGATATGGAAAGATATTGGAACTACGAATGAGATCAATCATTATTGTGCATCTTAGGCATGTAAACTTACCTGAATTTATATAACGTATCATGCAACACAAAATTTACTCAGTAATTTGTCTCAAAGAGTGCATCAAGGACGATATTGACTTAATACAAACTTTGCTACTTTTTATCTTTTTAATTTCTGGCTACCTTGCTAAAGACAAGTAGTTAAGAGTTAATTGCAAAAGTTTCTTGGTTACCTTTTATCTCTTAGTGTAGACAAGATGATCTACATCAAGATTGGAGCATGCTGAGCCATAATTTGCAAAAGGGGTTAATATTCTCATCTAGAAACAACCCAGTTTTGCAAACATCAATAAAAAGGTGAATGAATATCTATTTGTTGATTCGAGAGAGACCCTTTGGATGCCATCAGACCTCCAACTTCCAATAATTTCCTTGCTTTGCTCTTCAACTAATTTGACCATCATCCCAAAGCCAATGAAAAACAATACAATATTGATGTTAACCTTGCTTTTCTCTTCTCAACATTGCATGCCTCGCCACATCCGTTAACTACAAAGAACAACAAACAACCAAACCATTTCTAATGGAAAAGCAAAACAAACTCTCCTTCTTCTGTACCCATGGCCATGAGTCATTCCCATTATCTCAAAGCCAATGAAAAACAATACAATATTGATGTTAACCTTGCTTTTCTCTTCTCAACATTGCATGCCTCGCCACATCCGTTAACTACAAAGAACAACAAACAACCAAACCATTTCTAATGGAAAAGCAAAACAAACTCTCCTTCTTCTGTACCCATGGCCATGAGTCATTCCCATGCCTGCTCGATCACTGATCTTGTGGAAACCTGATTGGTCGGAGATTACTTGGTCACTCTAGGAAACAACAACACGGAATGAAAGTTGACCGGCCATACTTGATCTGTTAGCTGTTGGCTTTTACTGCTACAATAAAGGAGTATTTAAAAAATATCCAATTATTTAAGATGTATTTTATTGTTGTTTAAAATAAATTATAGCGTAAAATAATAAGTAATCTTTGCATAGTTTAGAATCTCAAATCAAACGCGCATCACACTCCACTATATTGAAGTCGATATATTTTTAGCTCGTGAATTGGATGTTGCTTCATTAAGATCATATAAATTAATAATATTCAGATTATTCTTATCATTATTCAATTTTAAGTTCTTTGTCCGCAGTCATTGTCTTGGAGAGGAGCAAACGTTATCTCCAATTAATATGAAAAGGACACTCGTAATAGTTTGAGAATAAATCTGATTGCATTGTTTTGTGTTTATGGTACCATTGACTTAGATTGAGAGCATATACAATGACTTGACAATTAAAGAAAGAATATATTTTATCAAAGAAATAAAAAAGAGATATCATTATCTCAATTCCTTCTCAAGAGTAAGGAAATAACATGAATACGTTTTATAAACTTGTAGTTATAATCAATTGAAAGAGGTTTGAACCATTTAAAATGTCCATTTCATACATCATCAGTTTATAGGTTGGAAGCAAGAAAGGAAATTGTAATGCCCTCGAATTAATTTATTTTACTAAAAATATTAAAAATAGAAACTGAAAAGACTCAAATTCTTGGACTGCCAAAGTCGTCAGCTAAAATGGCCGACCACAACGTGATTTAAATGGGTAGGCCCCATTTAGGTGAAGTTATGGTTGCTTTTATTAGATACTATGTCTTGTATAAATGCTCCTTTGAACCTCCATCTCCAAATCTTCTGCCTTTTACCGTACTCCACAACAATGGGAGTTCACACTTTGAAGCTTATATTAACCCCTTTTCATGTCTTTCTCTTGACTCTGTTCACATGCAATCCAACAGTCAGTTCGGAAACGTCGACAGCAACACCATTAGATGGTATGTTCTTCCGGTGATCAAACTTAGTGTATTCCTTTTGACTAGATTGAAAGCTTAAACCTTTGTTTTTACCTTTCTTTTGTTTGTGGGATTTTTTTGGTGAGATATACTGAACTGAACTGAACTTGGGGATGTTTCCTGCTATTGATTGATTATGGGTGTCTGCAGAAACTCCTATTGCATGTAAGCTGATTAACTGTGGACAAGGAACATGTGTCGCCAATCGATCAGCTGCGCTTGGTTTTGATTGCCAGTGTAATACTGGTTGGCAAAAGATGCAACTTCTTCCCTTGACGTTTCCTTCTTGCATTGTCCCCAACTGTGAGTTTCTGCTTCTATTCTCACCTTATCTATATATTTTCCTTCAGAAATGCTGTACCGTTGACGCTGGAAATCTTGGTTAGTCTGTAAATTATTTTTGCGTTTTTTAGGATTTATTACTATGGATTTTGATGTTATTTAATTTTATTTTCAAGTGGCATAAATGTGTTGATTTAGCCTACATTAGAGTTCAACTTCCTACGACCATTCAATCTATGTATCATATTGTATGATCACTTGATACTTTTAATTTTTCAGGTACACTTGATTTTCAATGTGGTGATGCATCTCCACCGCCGCCTCCGGTTTCTCTCCCACCAACGTCATTTAACATATCAAGCCGTAATGAACATAAGAGATCCAGTCATCATCTTTCATGTTATTTTAGATTTTTTTCTTTTCAACACAACAAATTTTTGTTTTTTCTTCTCTTCAGCCTGTAATCTTGTTTGGTGTGGAGATGGGACCTGCACTGCAAATGGAAGTGATCACATATGCGATTGCAACGAAGGCTCTGCAAATCTTTTCAATAACACCTACTTAGCTTGTTTTCGAGAGTGTGAGACACTTTCACTTTTTTTATCTCCAGTAGTATTGAATCTTGAGGGAGTATATGTTTGTCAGTTTCATTAATCGAATGGTTCAGTATTCAAGAAAGACCATCTTCGATACATGGACATGTCAAATATGTGTAATTAGCATCGCATACATGAAGAGAATCTGCAAGAATATCCTAGCTATTATGACATAACCATGGCCTTTTTAAAGTGAGGACTTTGGAGGAAGTGATTATTCCAATTAAGATCTCAGGGTCATGAACATGTCTCATTTATTTGATTTTTCAGTTTATGGGATGTACTCATTTGCTGAAAATGTCACCTACGATATAAGAATAGATGAATAAGTGAGGTAGATGCAATCTAATGCTTCCAAGCAATATGTTTTTCCTGACAGGCTCATTCGGAGCAGACTGCTTTAATCTTGGATTCGGGTTCCCTCCGCCATCTTCACCTCCACCATCTCCTCCTGCTTCTGGCTCAGTTGGGCATGGTATTGTTGCTTATCTCTTGAATATTTAAGTGTCTTTCTGTTTGCATGAATCAATGATTAAAAAAAAGAAGAAGAAGACAGAAGAGTTTCTTTAATCACCCAAATGAGTGCCTAAGGTAACTATGTTGCCTTTACACGCCAATAAAAAGAAGAGGGTGAAGCTCAATGCCATTAAACTTTCAAGTTCTTGTTCTTGCTCCTATTTCTTCTATCTTTGGCTGAAATTTCTTTTGATGTTTTAGGCTCAGGGACAGAAGATTCATATTCCTCAAGTCTTCGAGCGCTAACCTTGATACTTTTACCGGCAATGTTTCTTGTATCAGTTTAGGGACCAGTTAGATATAGTTCTCATTAAATGAAATCATCAACAAAGTGAATGTCACGTGATAAAGTGAACACCGACCAAACATGGATCTAGCACAGCTTATACGATGTTATCTGGAAGCAACTCTTATGCTCCAAATTTACATGAGAACCTAGTTTCTCAGTTTGTCCGCAGATTGGTAAAAATTAATGTGATCTCAAATGTTACCTCGTGCTAGTTTTGGAAATTTGGCTTCCTTTTCTCATCTTTCCCCTTATCTTTTTTCTTTCTTATTCCAAAATAAATAACAAATACTCAAGTAAGAGCCATTTCAGTTGAAACAAAACTCTAAGCCCTTCTTCCTTTCTAGCTAGGAGTGATCGCATCGACGAGCTGTAAGTTCCAGATAAAATGATGGCTGGTTGGCTTATGCCCTGTGTCCTTGATTCTGAAGGTCCAGATTATAATAGTAATGCTCCTAATCCTTGTCTCAAATTACATACTAAAACAACCAAGAAGAGCGGGAGAGAAGATTATTTTCTGAACTTAAGCAATCGCAATGACTTGATTATTTTGCTAGTAATATGATCTTCACTCTTGCAATTGAAAAGATTAATAATTCTATCTTTTGTGATATCTCGTAGAAAGTGAAATTTCATATTTATGTGTTTGCTTTTTCTATTTAAAACATAATTTTCAAAAACTTTTGATGACAAAATTATTGTCACAATAAAATATAATTGTTCCCTGTTTCTTGAAATGCAATTATTCAAGTAGTTTACTTAGCTAAATTACTTTATAAATGGTTGCTGAAAAAGGTGATAATTACTTGTTTCTTTGAAGACTACGAAATAACTCCAAAGTAAAGCATAAAAACTTATTGTAAACTAGTCTGGAATTATCAAAATCTATAATATAATCAATATTAATAAAATCAAATAAATATGAAAATTTCCCCTTCTTAAAGAATAACATAAATTTCATTGTAATTTTCAAGTATTAAAAATCCTCTTAGAAGTAAGAAGATGTATCTCTTTTGGACACCTCATCTAGCTATTAATAAGATTTACAACATATAATTAAAGATGGCAACAAGTTAGGCTAGACTAATCTATCACTAGAACAACTTGGCCTGAGCTTGCTTGAACTGCTCAAAAAAATGTTATTTTAAGTGAACCATTTCTTAAACTTGAGATCAAAATTACATCTTCTTGGAGAGTTTTTCAAAAAAAATGCCATTTTATGGTCAAAGATGTTGGTTATTTGGACTGTCAGACAAACTCCTAGACTCGAGCTAGGCTGAAACTTACCTTGACTAGGCTTGACTTGTTGACTTTAAGCCAAGTCAGGATTCTTGAATCTTAAATTCTCAAAAGAATTGTTTAATAATCCTTCCTCTATCTTCAGATAATGATAAACTCTTGATCAAGACTAATGCAAATAGATTCAAAGTGACTTTAAGATATTTTGTTGGTTCAAGAAATTCTTTTTTTTAAAAAAAACCCAAAATCCAAAATTTTAATCAAGTACACAACCCCAAACACAGATCTATATAACTAGTCATATCCTCTATAAATTTCTTCGAAAATAAAAAAATGTCAATATGGGTACATTCATTGAAACCTGTAATGTACTATGTTTTTCATCCAAAAGGGCAACATGGGGCATGTAAGGTACATTGGATAAATAGAAGCAACCACGTTACAACATGACCCTTAACAAATGTTCGTGTTTGGTTCCATATCATATGATACTTCTCAAAATCTTTCAAATTACTTCAATTAATTCTTCTTCTTTTCCTTGTATGGACGAAAATAAGACCTAAAATGAAAAAACCTCTTAAATTAAGTATCAAATCCTTCAAGATCATCCATCATACAAGCAATACATCGTGAAAATAGTGGTCAAAATAGTGTATGTCTAGCATACATTAACAACCTTAATCAAAGTCCTTTTAATATTTGATTGTACATATCTATTTTAGTAATTGAGAATAAATGATTTTCAAACTTATAGTAAGTCCATTTTAATTAAAATATGATGAGATATCCTCACCAAATTTTAAACACTAGTGTGGATGAGTGATATCTTGTGAGGACTTGTCAATTCATTGTATTTAAACTTGATAGTGGAGGTGAAATAATGTTTACTTTATCTCAGTTTTAAAGTTTACAAATCTTTTAAGAATTGAATTTGTATAACTTGTGTTATTAGTTTTTAAGTTCACTAATGATGTTAGGTTAACATCTGTAGATAGCATTTAAGTAAACTATTAGGAGACTATAACTTCTCTCCTAGGGATACCTAGGGGTTTAAAGACTTATGACCAATATTATGAATACCGTACCGGACTCGGTACCGGATTGAGTTCTGGAACGGAACTGTACCGGTACCGGTCGGTACCGGTACCGTTTCGGGATATTTTTAAAATTTATAAAATAGTCCC
>JAOSBL010000001.1:8927887-8942276 GCA_027568915.1 Erythroxylum roraimae | reverse complement strand
AAAAATTATTGTTATTTCATATTAATTGTCATTATTATTTATTATTAAGATTTTTGAAAGCATGATTGATGTAAACAATAAACTAGTAAAGTATACAGTACAATTGTACAATAACCAATGGATTATTTTGCAGATTTTAAAAATTTTAGGGACTATTTTATAAATTTAAAAAATTATCCGAAACGGTATCCGATACTGATCGGTACCGGTACAGTACCGTTTCAAAACTCAATCTGGTATCGAACCCTGTACGGTATTCATAACTTTGGGTATAATAGTCATTTATTATACATTACATTCTATTCCTTCTATCTTTCAAACAACTTTTCACTTCATTACATTATGAACTCTTCTATCTCTTTCAAACAACATTTTACTATATTACATTCCATTTCATTATAAATTGTTTCGTTCCGTTTCATTACATTCTATTAATTAATATCCAACCAAAGAGACCCTTAAGTCACACCCAAGAGTCTTTTTTATTTTTTATTTTTTATTTTTTATCATTTTAATTTTAATTATACTATTAATATTTTAATAAAAATTAAATTAAATTAAATTTTAATTTTAATTTTAATTATGTTACAATTAATTTTATAAAAGCTAAAATAAACATAAAAATAAAAAACAGAAAAACAAATTTTATGTCACGGAGACAAATTTTTTCTATTTTTTATTCTGTTAATTTTAAAGACAAAATTTTTCATTATTTTAATTTTAATTTTTTAAATAAAAATTTTAAGATAAAGAATTTAAATTTTAAAATTGATTAAAAAATTAAAATTGAATAATTAATTTATAAATTATAGAAAATATTAAATTAAATTAATAAATTGATTATTGTTATTATTATTATATAAGCAAAAAAAATCGATTTTTTGTTATTATTATTATTATTATTTTAAATTTTAAAATAAATTTTAATTTAAAAAATGTAACACATTTTGTTTTTTTAATTTTTAAATAAAATTTATAAGATAAAAATTAAAATTTTAAAAATTGATTAATTTATTAAAATTGTTTTATTAATTTATATATTATAGAAAAATATTAAATTAAGTTTTAAAAATTAATTAATTTTATTATTGTTATATTAGCAAAAAATCCAGAATTTGTATTATATTATTATTTAAATTTTTAAATTTTTAAATAAAATTTAATTTTAAAAATTGTTTCACATGCTTGACACTTAAGTTATGTCTGTGACACATTTTGTTTTAATTTTAATTTTAATTTTTTTATTTTTAAATAAAATTTATAAGATAAAAAATTTAAATTTTAAAAATTGATTAATTCATTGAAATTGTTTAATTAATTTATAAATTATAGAAAAGTATTAAATTAAATTTAAAAAATTGATTAATTTTATTATTATTATTATTATATTAGCCCGCATGCATATTAATTTAATATTAAACATCTTGTATATTTATGGTAAAGTATTTTTCTACAAAGAATACTTGTGAAATGCAAGTGGAATAATTTATTTTGATTTCAACAACTAATTGATTAATTTACTAAAATTGTTTAATTAATTCATAAATTTGATTAGTTATGCTATATTCATAATTAACTTGTTTGTCATGTGAGCTCCTAACCATTTCTTTAGTTAATCTTAGCTTAAAAGAAGTGCCTCTTCATTTACATAATTCAATATTTTTTATGAAAGAATATGTGTGCTTGTATTTGATAAAGGCTATGTTTGGCTATTAACCGTTAGTTGTTAGCTGCTTCTATCAACGGTTAGTTGATGGCTGATTATATCAGCTGAGTTGATCAGCAGATAACATCAACTGTTTATTAAAGATGTTTGGTAAAATTAGCTGTTTATATGTAAATCAATTTTTAAATTTAATTTAATATTTTCTATAATTTTTAAATTAATTAAATAATTTTAATAAATTAATCAAATTTTGAAATTTAAATTTTTTATCTTAAAATTTTTATTTAAAATTAAAATTAAAATAATAATAAAAAAGAAAATATGAGCCACGTCTATGACACAAATACAAACCAAAATAAATTTAATTATTTTGTTTTTCTTATTTTTATTTTTATAAAATTAATAGTGGCATAATTAAAATTAAAATTAAAATTAATTTTTTATTAAACTAATAGGTATAATTAAAATTAAAATGATAAAAAAAAACGAATCACGTTTGTGACACTTATGTCACAGGCGTGACATAAGTGCATGCATGTAATTCACAGTCATGACTTAACTTGCACATTAATTCCATACTCTGTATCTAATATTTTACAAATGTCATTAATTAAATTGATAGCTAAAGGCAGATAACTAATATGATTGGATTCAAAATAAAGTAGACATTAATTTCATACTCTGTATCTAATCGAAACATTGTATGATGAAATGGTTGAATTATACAAAAAAAATCATGCATACATAGGTTTGTCAAAACTACTTTAAAATTCTCAAATATTTAGATGGTTATGATGCGTTGCTGAACGCTAATCTTAATCTATGATTATAAATTATTTAATTAGAGAATTAATGATAAATTAAAAACAGTTTTAATTTATCTAATTTTAATTTATAATTTTAATTTATAATTATTGCCAACATACATATTTGATAACCTAATGGGTCTTACATAAAGAATTGGTTGAAGAGAGCGCAAATATTTTAGTCAAGATGTACTTGAATGTAAAGTTTGAAAAACTTTATGATTAAATATATAGGATATTTAACAAATAAGGATCAATATAAGATATTAGATCTTATTTGAGAATAATTGTTATTTAATTAGAATTATTTGTAATTTTAGTTAAAGTTTAATTAAAATTAGAATTTAATTTCAAATAAATTACTAAAATAGAATTTAATTTCAATTAAATTATTAAAATGTATAAAACCTATTATAAATAGGCTTAAGTTAGCATTCCTTGTTTAACCATCTCTGTAAGAGTTACGGAGTTCTCTCAACCTATTCTATGAATACCAAATCGGATACTTGTGCGGCTACAGTAGTTAAGACGAATCAGTTTCAGAAATGATTTGAGAGATACTACAAAGTAAAGATTAAACTTCGGAATAAGATACAAATTACAATTCATGATTTGATTATGTGTCAAATTTTTTTTGAAATTTTTGTAATTATTCTACTACGGTTGAGATTATATCTCGACCTGATTTTCTAACAAATTCAACTCTCTGCCTTCTCTCTTTTCTCTCATTGAATCCCTAACCTACCTTCACCTCTCTCTTCGCCACCCGTTGTCACCATTGGCCGTTGATCCTTTCCCCTCTTTTGTTCGGTCGTTATGCATCCTTATTTCAGTTTTTTGCCTCGCGTCATTCCCAAGCAAGGAATTATTGTATGTAAGGTTTAGGAAGGAAGGAACACGTACACGGGCCACCAGAAATCATCTCCCTTGTCCTTTTTTGCTAATAATTTTGTTTCTTTGACTAAAACGGCGTGCTTCAAACAACCCCGCTAGTAAGGAGAAAACTTGATAACGTTGGGGTCCAAAACGATTGTTGTATTCAACTTAGGGTAAATAGTTTCTCAAATGAATTTCATTCCCTTTGGTTTTACTACACTGCTTTATTTCATTTATTCAGCTTGTTTTGCTTGGTTTTATAATAACAACAACAACATCATCAACAACAACAACAACAACAATAATAATAATAATAACAACAACAACAACAATAATAATAACTAAATATTATTATTATTACTATTTTCTTTCTCCATACTAATCAAGTTGAAGTTACTACTACTTTCTTTCTTTATATAAATATCAAACGATTTATAGTCTTTCAATATTTTTTCTCAACATCATCTGGTTTCTTTTTTTCAATGACGATATCAAGACCTTGCTGAAAAAGAGCGTCTTGAACCTCACTTTGTCACAACCAAAATGACTCGTACTATCAAAAATCTCCACCACAAAACTTGCATTTGTCACAGCAGTCCTTCCTAGAATAGACGAGGTAGAAGCTGTTAACATAATTGGTGCAGTCGTATATTTGATTTCTGTTATTTCTGTTACAATTTCTATTCAATAGCTGTCAATGCAGAATCCCAATAGCCCAAGGAAAAATCTTTTCTGATGTGGAAAGTTAGATTACGCTACAACTACAGAGCATACTAAGAAAAAACATTAGCTTTGATACCAATTGTTGTGAAAATCGAGTTAATTTTCACCCATAATAACAAATTCACCTCGAGCTATTGACTAGGTTACTAGAATGTGAACTATTGTACTGAAAAATCACACCAAGTAAATTCCCAAGAAAGATTAAAGGGGTCACAAACGGTCTCACTTAAAACCCAATCTCGTAGACAAAATTTTCCTAGACATGTAATTTAATAGCACAATAATTTACTACAACTATACCCGACAATAGCTATTAAATAAACAAATAAAGAGCACCAAAATTTAACGAGATTCACCAATTATACCTACTTTCTTAGGCATTACTAAATTGATATTTCTTTAATTTCAGGAAATAATACAAGTGAAATACTATAAAAGGAGAGAAGGAAATTTTGCCTAATGGAAAGGCAAGTTTGGGATCATTTAACTAAGGAGGGGAGTCTCCTTTTATGGTTTTAGAAACTTCCACCCTTCCCACACATTTCCGACGTAGGATTGTGGAATGAGCCATAATATTTGACCACTCAACAGACTTTCCACTCTAGATTAACTCTATGGTTATCTCAGTATCATCAACTGATATGCTCTGTACAGAATAAAAACCATGAATCCATTACTTGTCTGCTCTTTCAATATAGTTTCTCATCTTAGTCAGGAGAGAAAGTACAAAAATACATGTTACTCATCCATATTTTGATTGGTCTAATATTATTTCCTAAATAAGTAGAAGAAAACGGATGTGCAAAGGTGACTACCTTATTGCCAAAATATCCTTTGAGAGCTTGATTTGTGCCATTTGAAATCGAAGAAACACCAAAATCGTCAAAACTATTGTTTGTCAACCACTAGAAATACTACATGAGCTGAACTAAAAGGTAAGGTAAGAGAACTATCGTTCCTCCATCTTTGCCTCCAATTTGTTGGGACTAAATAGGGTATTTGAGCTTCTAGCCAATGAGACACTAGTCTCTTTTGTGCTAATGAACTGGTTAAGCTCCAAATTGGTCTCCTCTAGCTAGTTTTATAACAATGGGGATTAAAGGTAATGTCCTTTCTCTCTTGCCTTGTACATTTGCAATTAGTAGTTTTTGTTATCCTTGTTGGAAATTTTCTTTTTTTTTAATATATTCATTTACTTTCTCAAAGAAAAAAAAATTGTTCACTGAAGTTACACTAAATCAAAAATCCAGTAAAATACAACCTAATTTAAGACTTCTTATTCCTGTAATTCTCTCATGTTATATTAAGAAACCATTCCATTCAAAGTTGAGGTTATTAAACGAAACTCATCAATGGATTCTAAGAGTACATATTTATGCGCAAATTGTAAGAGTTCTTGGTTTTCGAACTAATTGTTAAACAAAGTGTAAATTCAAAAGACAATGCAGTCGCAGATTACTTACTCCAACTGGATAGTATTCCTACTAGATGTTACATGTGGGAGGTATCATCAGAAACCGGAAGACTAATCTGCCAATGGAAAGGATTAATTCCCGGATCCAACATCTCTATGTTTTTCATGGTCAAATCCTGCAAAATAACTAAAAGCCTCAATCCTTCAAAAATTAGGATATAAATGAAAGAAAAACTAATATTTTGAGCCATCTTACGAAGTACTTTGTGCAAGGCTCAACATTTTATCAGATGATGGTATACAATCTCAAACTTGAAATTTTTTTAGCAAACACTAAATAGAGCATAAATCATAGTATGACTCATTATCATGTATCAGATATACGTTGTGCTCTCTGTCTCACAGATTCCTAAACAGCAAATAACTGAACAGAAATTACAATCAAAGAAACAGAAGACCCGTTACCTTTTTTAACTGATTATTAGTCGCTGTCTTAATTTTCCTCGTGGTTGCCACTCTCATTGCCCCCAGAAGCAAGCTCAGCTTCAAATGACTTGGATGGTAGTCTCTCATACATTCTGGAACCCAAAGGAAGTAGTCTGCACTGCCCAAACGTAAGATTCTGGCTAAGCGTCTCATATTTCCATCTCTGCTGTATATACACTGCAGCTGCAAGAAAAACTGCAGTGATAGGTATAACAATATCGCCACACTTGGTGTAAAAATCCATTTCTGGATTTACAAACTCGGATTCCTCAGAGAAGTAAGGATTTTGAACAGGAGCTCTTGTGTAATCGTACACATGTGGTAGGAGCCTGACAACTGTGATCCCCATAAAATACAGTTTACTCAGCGGCTTACAATCAAGCTGCCACATAAAGTTGCCAATAACTTGTGGAAGCAAGAAAAAATCTTGAACAAGGCCTACATACTCCTCTAGCTCGGTTTCCCATTCTCGTATTGTGTGGTAATTACCTGTAGAATCAATATAACTCTCCATCGTAACAGGCCTACGATTAGGCTGAACAGTGTGAATGACAAGAACAACTGCATATCCTATCACATGTAAGACTGATGTAGAGACAAATACCCATTTATCATTTGGAACACGATGTCGCTCAAGCGGAGTTCTTGTCAGTAATCTGATACGTGATTTCCACACCTTCTGACAAAGCCTTAGAGTAAGTAGAAACGAAATAAGGACTAGAAGTTTAACTGTATAATCAATCACATGAATCCACTGATTCTTCTCCAAGTAATAAGAGGACATCTCTGATGATTCAGAAGATTTCCTCTTAAAGAGAGCTTCAGCTCTTGTGATAAGTGGAAGGCTATAGCCAAGTGCTTGGACACCTAACATCACAATAGAGATGAAAGGAACAGAATCACCATCGTGCCTGATGTAGAATAACTGGCTTGAAATGCATCCAATTGCAAATGAAAGTGTTAAAATCCTGAGTATCCCCTCAATCCCCCTGCGAGATAGAATCTCTTCCCGCTGCCTTCGGTACATAATTGGAAGAGTTTGGAGCTTAACTGGTCCAAAATAGAGGGGATCATCTTCATTGCGCTGGCTGGATATGGAAATTCTAGCAGTTGGATCGAATAACCACCGAGATTTGGTAGGAGGGTAAGATACAATCACTTCAATTAAACAGTCCAAACCTGCTTCAAGATCCATACTCTCAAACAATACATTCCATGAGGCACGGACATCTCGGCAACCAACAAGATACATCTTCCCAACATGAGAATCATAAATACCCTCCACAAAAAGCACAGAAAAGTTGCTATAAGCTTCTCCATCAAGTGTGATTTGAGCTGATACATTAAGAAGGAGCTGTTTTTCAGTATATTCACCTTCACTAAGGTAAGGTGTCTCTTCATTTGCAAAGGAACTGTTCTGCAAAGACCAGTACCTCCCAAACACAGGACCAAGTGAGAGAATCTCCATCCCAAACTCACTTCTTCTGGGCTTCAAACGAGGTAAATGATCAGGGAATGCAAAGATCTGGATTGTGAGATCTTCTGATAAGAAAGAAAGGCTTGTTAAAAAGGTCTCTGAATCATCCAGTTTGGGGAATGTGAGCAACGATTTTTTAATGACAGTCCGAAAACTGAATGGCTCATTTTTTTCCAGGATCACACCAGCTGTTTCCATTTTAGAGTAAACATAATATGGATGAGAAATTTTGAAATAATTCCACAACTCTGTGGGCCGCACCACTTCTTCAAATGATAAAGGGAAGTATTTTCTTTTACCAATGCTAGAAAAACTTCCTAAAATTATGCTTCGTTGTCTTATGGAAAATGAGAGGGGAATGTACAGACATATCCGAGAATCACAGCTACTTCCTCCTGTATCGACTATGCCATGGCAACCAACCATGCAAAGCTGTCCACTGGAAGATTTCCATATTCCCTCAGCAACAACAGTCATGTTATTCAGCCCCGATCTCGTGGCCACAACATATTCACTCTCTCCAGGAGAGGCAATTCGAAAGACGGCAGCAATCTTTGCAGAACTGGAATCTCCTTGTCCAGGCGTTTTCTCGCAATAAGCATTTTGCATAAAGAGCTTTACTCCTTTATAGCTTCCATCAGTTGCATTTATCTGTTTATTTGACACAAATGGACCCAACTTCTTGCAAAATTCATCTGTGTTATTGCATCTCCAATTTGGTACAATGTTTAAAGGTCCAGCTCCTTCTCCAATAGCTTGTTGTAGAATTCGGCAAATTCCTGTTCCTCTATAGATATCAATTCCACCATTAACTGAGCTATCAGGATATGGATAAGGATTGCATGCTGCTGAAACAAGTTTCTCAGAGCTAAACTCATACTTCACTGACTTTTCCAACTGAGACAAAATGTGTACATCATCGAAGTACTTAAGATTTGATTTCATGTTCAAACTTCTCATGTCCCCATGGATCAACCGGTTTGTCAACGTAAATCTAATGGGATACCGAAGAATCAGCAGTATTTGGTCATCTTGCAACAGAGGTGGTTGGTTATAACTTGAACCCGAACCTTTCATCCATTCCCATGGATGATTGGAATCTGATTCCCTAGAAGGCAACATTGTGTTTCCCAACAAACACATCACTTTTTCACCTCCATTCTTCTTTGACTCGGTATATATACCTTGAAATGAAATTGAAAGCTGTGCATGACCAGGCCACAATTGAAACTGAGAACTGCTGTCATACAATTTTTCTCCAAATGAACCTAAGGTAATGCCCATTACCAAGAACCCATTAACCCCGATTGCCTTCTTAGATCGATGTTCTTGATCAACACTCCTGACCCAGAAAGAAACCAAACTGAGTGGAGTTGGAAGACTCGACATGTTACTTGTCTGAAATTCTCCATCAACATAAGGCATTAATGGGGCTTTACCTGGATCCTGCATCCAATCCCCATTAACAAAATTGAGGTCTTCTTTGATGCTATACACCCTATTATCATCAGGTTTCAGCGCAGTAGCAGATGACAGAACAGAAGCACATTGCTTCTTAACTTCATCGAGTCTATCATAGCTGTAGGTCACGGTAGCTACTCTAGCAGAGTCTAGGCCGTTAAAAGCATCAGGCATGTACGAATATGTAAATCCAAGTAAAAACAACCCACAAAAATTCCAAACAAAAAAGGAAACAGACACGTTCTCCAAGGTCAGCATTCCTTCGATTCCAACTACTTGTATCAAGATATCTTGCTTCCGAACAACTGGAAAACAACAAAACTTTTACCCCCAGATCCTCAAACACAAAACCATATACAAAAGAACTGCACCTTTCTGAAGTTCTAAAATGACCCAAAAAGCTTATATATTGTGTACCACATAGTTGACCATTTGAAGATTAAAGCTGTGTGACATAGACACGGGGATAAAAACCAAGAAACAACAAAGTCAACAGGGGTCAGGCACAAAGCTGACAGCTTGGAGCTAAATTGTGTTGACGATTCACCTTCGATGAGTCTGAGAATGAAAATAGGAAGACTAACCTCAATGTGAATTGCAAATATGATATGAATTATGGGAAGATCATGAAAGAAGATGAGTCCCAGTTGGTCCAAAGGATGGATCTTGCAAGAGAGATCAGATACTGAGAGAGAGGGGGAGGGAGCCACAGAAGTGAAGCTGAAGTTAAAGTAGTTGTGTAGTTGCAACATAAAAAATTTGAGAATCCTTATTATTACGCGTGTATGATACATTTCCCTAACAAATTAAAATATAACTATATAGTTTACAATAATATTAAATTAAAAAAAACAAATTCATAATGGTTGGTAGATCATACTGTGAATAATAATTAGTAGTAAGCAAAAAGCGACGCCGTATGGACAGTGTGCAAGGGAAAGTGAAATTGTAAGGATAAGTTGGTCATTTCAACTTCATTTTACGAGTTATCTGGCAAATCTTGTGGGCAGTTTG
The DNA here is from genome assembly GCA_027568915.1 of Erythroxylum roraimae. Taxonomy (NCBI): domain Eukaryota; kingdom Viridiplantae; phylum Streptophyta; class Magnoliopsida; order Malpighiales; family Erythroxylaceae; genus Erythroxylum; species Erythroxylum roraimae. The sequence goes on along the minus strand of JAOSBL010000001.1, from coordinate 8,932,353 downwards.
GGTGCCACGACATATGTACAATGCGAATGTATCGATGATACGGACAGTGACATACAACCTAAGCGTTGACCCCATTAAGTCGGTGGTCAACTGTAATACATTTTTCCTTTTGTATTTTTTACCAAATATTTAACCAAGATTTTGCATTGATTCCCAATTTCTCATGTGCTGATTAGGATCGAAATCCATCAATTTGTATTAAAAAAGACAATTCACATGATTTAGTAAATATTGTTAATAAATTTATCTAAAGACATGAACTAGATCTAAGCTCGGTAAAGACATGAACTAGATCTAAGCTCGGGACCTCCACCATGACCTTGGTGAATGGATACAATATTTATATGTGTTCAAAGCAATTCCTACTAAACGTCCACTAACACCATTAGTTAGAAGTTAGAACAGAGAACAAAAGAGAGCTCACAAACGAATACGAGTAGAACTATACAAGCAATCGTAGTTGTGCGCTAATAACTAAACCGCAAACAACATTCCATTGGTGGAATTCCCAAAACAAAAACACTCGATCCTCCTCAATTTGAGCACAATCTCATACCCAAGCCCCAAAAACAGTCGCACTCGGCCAATTGGGAACTGTAAAAAAAAAAGAAAATGGGAAATAAAAATTATTCTACTAACTTAGAGTTCCGTTAAGATAAAAAGGAACATCTATAGTTGAGGTATTCTATTCCTATAATTTAGCTATTTTGATATAGACAACTACAATATTTATTCCATCAATCTTAGGTATAATTGACTTTCCTAACATTCCCTCTCAAGTTGGAGAGTGAAAATGAAGAACTCCTAACTTGTGTTTCTTTGTATAAAAAAAATCTTCAATTGTTTATTGAATATATCAGCAAATTGTTTAGTTGAAGGAACATATTTAGTTGAAACCAAACTATCTTTGACCCTGTAACAAATAAAATGACTACCTATCTCTATGTATTTGATTCTTTCATGAAACACTTGGTTAGATACAATGTGTAGAGATGCTTTGTTATCACAATAAAGCAATGCCAGCTTCAAATGCAAAATCTATAAATCTTTCAATAACGATCCTAACTAAGATAATTTATGACATGTATCAATCATAACTCTTTATTCAACTTCTGATGAGGATAGAGAGAATGTCCTATGTCTTTTTGTTCTCTAAAAAATGAGAGGCGATCCCAAGAAAATACAAGAACAAGCAGTTGACTTGAAGGATATTAGGTAAGCCCCCAATCTGAATCACAAAAAGCACATAAAAAAATTGTGAAGGAAAGAGCAAACCATAACCTAGATTGTTCTCTAAATAATGTAATACATGCATGGCAACTTCCATATCAGGTTTGCATGGAGAGTATATGAATCTGTTTATTATGTATACTGAATAGGTGATATCAGGTAGTGTAGTATTTAAGTAAATTAGATTTTCAAACCCAAAAGAATTTTCATTAATTTTTGCCTTTTATTATTTACTCATCAGGTGCAAACAACATCATTATAAGAGCGTAAATAATCTTATAATTTTTTTAACTTTGTGTAATAATCCACAACATTCATTTGTTCTTAATTCAAAGAAGCAATGTCTCTCTCAATCTAAAAAATCCTTATTGCATTGCCTTGAGAAAACATATTGCAAAGATCTTCCTAAAGTTTATAGGCAATGTTGCAGACAATAACATTAACTACAATATTAAGTGTCAAATAATTAAGAAGCCAAGATAACACCATATCATTTCACTTTTTCCATATGGTATAGGCTTTTGGTTTCATTGTGACAGATGGTGCCTTGAGAGTTTCATTAAAAAAAACTAATTTGGATTTTGCATTCAAGGAGATGACCACGGCTCTGTGCCAAGTTGAATAATTATCTCCATCAAGAGGTTTTAAAACAAATATCATTCCAAGATTATCATAATTATTAAAGGAATAAGGATTATCGGGATCTAGTTCATGTGCTTATATGTTAGCCATGATGATAAGAATCAACAAATAAAGAGAAAAAGAAAAAGAGGAATCATTTCTATGAAGTTAAAAAGAATAATTTATGTGTATTGCATTTGGTGAATGAGATACAGTCATATATATACAAGGCTATGAGAATATATGGTCATCGTAAACTTAGGAAATTCTATCCTATGCACCAAATTTACACTATTTTAGGCAAAGATAATATTTACAATATTAACAACATTAACATCCTATGAGATATTTAGCAAATCAGTTTGCTTGATTGTAAGCATGATATTGGGCTTGGACTTAGTCATTAGGATTATCTCTAACATACCCCCGCAAGTTAGACGGTCGAAGAGTAAGGCCAATCTTGGACATTAGAAGTTGAAAACGATTCTAAGCAAGTAGTTTGGTGAGAGCATCAGCAAATTGGTTGTTGCTTGAGATGTGAGAAACACGAATGATGCCACCTTGTATGTTGGACCTCGAACTTTTCTTGGAAGTTAGAATTATTAAATTAGAAATTGTTAGTGATTAGTTATGAGTAAAGAAAAAGGAGAATTCTTGATTTTGAAATGATATACAAGATTTAGGTAGTGAATGTAGTAAGTTGATGATGAGTGGGTATATGTGTATATGTTCTGTTATTAATGTGTATGATCAATCATGGACTATAATTTGTTTATGGATGATATTGAGTTTAAATGGAAGTTGAGAGGAAGAATAGTAATAGAGCATGAATAGGTAGACTATGAATTCTTGGTTTTGATGATTTTTGACTAAACTTGTATATTTTGGAGTAGTATGAAATTATGGTGAATGAGTTGATTGAAATGGAGTAGAAAAACTAGAAATAAAAAAAATAGAAGTGTTGGATTTTGGAAAGTGGAAGTCTGAAAACTTGCTGAGAATGAATAGTTGAGAGTTAGATTTTTTCGATCTGAAACTTCGGTGATTTTTCTGTACTCATCTAGAGAGATTTTGATAAAATTGTCTTCATAAAATTTGTAGCTTATCTTGCTAGCCTTCTAACGCTATAACGTATGACATTTTTCGATATCGGGGTTGGAAGTTATGATCATTTGAAGTTGTGTTGTTGTATAGGATGGACTTTCGGGACAGCTGTTTTGATTGAAATTTTGACCCTTATAGAGGCAAAAATTATTTTTGAGGTCTGCAAGAAAGTTGTATATTATCTTTTTAGCTTTTCGTTGATATAAAGTATGATATTTTTGGACAATGGAGTAGAAAGATATGATTTTCAGAAGTTATGATGCTGTTTAGGATAAAATTGTCAGACAACCACTTTGATGTGAACTTTTGACCCTTATAGAGATCGAAATTGTTTTTAAGTTCTTCATGGAAGTTGTAGAGCCTTCTTTTAGCTTTCCATTGATACCAAATTTGCAAATTTTGGAGTTCTAAGTCAAAAGATATGAATTTTGGAAGTTAGGATATCGGAAGAAGAAAGACCCAAGAGGCAGGCCTCCCTCGCGCGCGCGACACGTTTTCGAGGGCGAGCGCGGCCCGTGCGCTCCCGCCTTGCGAGGGTGACGCGTCGCGCGAGCACCTCGTGACCTAGAGGCGTCGCGAGGGTGACGCTACCGATTTCTCCCTTGACCCGACCTCTCTCTACTCTTTTGGCCATAACTTTTTCGTTTGACCTCCGATTGACCTGATTTTTGAAGCATTGGATTCGTAACACATTCCTCTATCTCTTCATAAAAATTTATGGATTTTGAGATTAATTTAGAGAAAGATTGATGGAATCAAAGAGAGGATTGGTTAAAAGAGTATGAGTTGGATATTTTCACTGAACATGCTTCAATATTTTGGCGATATCTTGATCTGTAGAGCTCCAATTGAGTTGATTCTTGTTCAAATTAAACTAGAGACATGGAGCTACAAATTATCTGAAGGAATCGAATTTCAATTCGGTCCTTAACACTCTGAATTTCTGGAGTGAAGTTAGATATAGTGTACAGTCTTGGTTTGGTAATAGTCCAAAAGTTTTTGGGCCATAACTTTTGTTCTAGTCATCCAAATGAGATGATTCTTGATTTGGATTAAACTAGAGAGATAAGGCTACAAATTTTCTGATGAAATTGAGTTTTAATTCAGTATCTAGGAGTATCAATTTTCTGATGGAAGTCAAGCGCAGGATAATATTTTAGTATAAGAACAGTCCGAAAATATTTAGGGTATAACTTTTGGATTATAGAACCAAATTGAAGGATTTTGGTGTCATTGGAAACATAAGACAATGAGGAACATTTTCCTAGAAGGAAGTGTTATCAAATTTCTTCAATTATATGATTAGAAAAAGGTCTTGATTTTTGGAAGGAGTTAAGCATGATCTTAAATGAATTTTGAGGTTTTGCTAGATTAATTATTTTACTTAGAGTTAATTATTATGTTAATGTTGGTTGGATTTTAAAATATGGTTTGGTTGAATTAAGTAGCAAGAGCATGTATGTATGAGGGCTTTTTGGGAAGATCACTTAAGCCATTTAAGTTACAAGGCT
>JAOSBL010000001.1:8888546-8912522 GCA_027568915.1 Erythroxylum roraimae | reverse complement strand
GTTCCTTCGAATTCCGCTTCGACTTTTGATTCGTTTTCGATACTTCCGCTAATTGATTTCCGATCCGTTCCGCCGATCTTTCGATTTTTTTTTGTTTCCGTTTTCGTTTTCCGTCTGTTTTCCGGTTGGGGTCCGGTCCCGAGATCGGGTCCCAACAGTTACAACCATATTCCCTTTTAATGCATATGATTCATATCCTTAAGTTGATTGATTGAAATCTCTTTCTAATCATAATTCTATTCATAATCCCCAAGACTATACTAACTTGTTATGTGAATTCCTATAATAGGCTAACTTCTTGTGTGAATTCCTATAACAGGTTTCCCCTAGTTTAGAAAGATCAAGTAATTATCTCTTGATCAAACATATATAACCCTCATTATTCATGTTATGATCCGGCAATCTCAATGTATAAATCTATTTATTGAATCTTTAACTCTAGTTCCTTTAATCCAATTAATATAAGCATATATGAATAGATCTCAAGGAAACTAGGTAATTCAATAAACCAAAGATCAAATAAAAACATAATCATAGGATTCATCACATCTAAATCTATATCCCAATTAAGTTCATTACAAAAAAAAAAGATAATCCATAAAGAACAATAAAGATACAAGAGGTAAGAATGAGCTTATAGTTCTTAAATCTTAATATTTCTTAATTGATCTTGATGGAATCTTGCTTTCCTCTAAGATTACTTATACTTGATGTACTCTTGAGTCTCCTTGTCTTTGGGACTAGATTTTAGTCCTCCTAGACATCTTTAGCTTTCTCTTTTTCTCTTTTTCCTACTTCTATTTTATAAAACCTGATATTTTACATAGAACCTCGGTCAAAGGTGACCTTATGTTGGATTTCATGTTTCTCTACACCCTCTTAACTTCTTTTTTTTATATATAGTTATTGTTAGTATAGGTCCATCACTACCTCATGTTAATCTAACACAACCTTGTGTTGGTTTCATATTATTATAGTAAAAAATAGCAAGAAATGGAATGAATAATATTAAACATGGGTTAAACACGACCCCATGTTGGTTCCCATATTCTAAAACACAACCCTATATTACTCCCCTTATTGGTGCTATTTTTTGATTCCTTCTTTTAAAATCATCTAAAATCATACCAACTCAACTAAACTTGCACAAATTCATTCATTTTTGATTAGATAAATAGAAAAGGCATATAAATAAAATAGAAATCACACTAATAAATCATTAAAAAAAGGCAAAATGCTCTATAAATCATGCTAAAATATAGTGCAATTAAGCACTTATCGATCATGTTATTATTGAGGTTAGTAAGCATATGTCAAAACCTGAAAGATATCATTAGGAAGCAGCCAAGTGGATATTCATGTACTTGAGAGATACCTTAAACTATTACATTATGTTTAGTAGTCAGTAAGGTGCCTTTTAATTATGAGATATATAGATGTAGAATATGCAAGAGATTTGGATAATAGGAGATCTACTACGAGGTATATCTTTACTGTTACAAGTGGATGTATTTGTTGAAAATTAAGATTACAGTTTATAGTTGCATTGTTTACAACTGAAGTAGAATTAATGATAGACTAAGGATTCTAAGGAATTGGTATCACTTATAAGGTTAGTTAAAGAGTTGGGTACGAACACAATGTGATAATTAATATGCTATTTAGATGAAAAAGAACTAAATGCATCATGCAATGACGAAGCACATAAATTTAAGGCTTCATAAAATTTGGAATTGAATATATTTTGACATATCTTTTTGGAAAAGGTTCACACATCAAGAAATACAACTAATATGTTAAAAAAGTTAATTACTATAGAGAAGTTCAAGCATTTCTTGAATTAGATTAATATCTCACGATATTAGATATGGATATAGCCTAACCTATAAAGAGTAAATTCTCTAAGACGAAGATTATTTTATATAGTTCTTATACACAAACATGCAATCTTAGAGTTTTATTATAGAAATAAGTCTTTCTTAAAAACTTTTTAGGTGGATATGACTTGGAAAACATACATGACCATGGATATGTCCTTTTTAAAAATTAAAGGTGAAAGCTAAAAATATAGGCATATTAGTATGGAAGAGATATTTTTATTAGAGACATGGTTTAGGATATTATTATATGATAGACCGTGTCTTATACACGAAGAAGTTAATAAAATCTACAAGATGAAGACGTTGGCATATTGGTGTGGCAGAAGAGTTTTCATAAGAGACATAATTTAGGACATAACTATATCAAAAATCATGTCTATGTGCGAAGAGAAAAAATGAGATCCATATTCCTATCCTATACTATGTTAACACGGTTGGTTTTATTTAAAAACATGGTTTCTTATAGATTTGAAACTCTTTAAAGATTCTAAGACCCATTAAAGTCATGGCTTAATTATTTTGAGTTTAGCAAATGTTATTTGAGTAATTTTATACTAGTAAGAGTTTTTATATATGTAACCAACATCATATTATTTGATAATGATACAATTGTTCTTTAACTTCTAAGTCCAATTAACTTAATTTTATTAAAAATATTATTATGTTTGTGTTTTCTTTCATTCACTATTCTATATTCTTACTATTTATTTTCTAAGCAATATATAAAATAAATAAAGAAAGAGACTCACTTGATATGTCAATGCCTAAACAACATAAAAAGGATAATGTATAGACAACGACATTCTTGTCTACTAACTCCTACATTGGAAAAATCCCACTCTCAGGATGTAGATTCTTTGCTCATGACATCCAAACTATTCTTGTGAGGAGTCTTATATTAATGAATGCACATTATCTAGCATACACTCATTTGTCCCTTATATTGCTAGTATTTCTTTTTCACCTCTCAATTTTTTCTCTACATGACATTTTTCCCTAATAAGGCTCACAAATATTTATATATTAATTAAGAGGCTGAATGACATAACTTCTTTATTTTCAAAAAGTATTTAGATAGAGAAACAACTATGCTATATTGTAAGATGGGAAAAACACTCAATCATTAAGCATTTTATTAAGAGTCATTGGAATTTTCTGTAACTAATTTTGATGTGCGTGGGCTTATTAGGAGTGTTACTTATGGTAATTATGAAATATTTTCTTGCAAAGAGGTTATTTAGGAAATAGAAAGAAAATTCATACCTTAATATTTGGCTATGTGAACTTGCTTCGCTAAAGGATAAAAAAATTTGCATAGTAAACTTTGAGAAAGAACTAAGAAAAGGAATGTACATTTTATATATTTACCTTGAGATAAGTGTCAATGACATAGTACAAATTGTCATTAGTGTCACCAATAAGATATCAGAGAGCACCATCTAAAGCATCACACTCACATAAACTTAAAATATAGTCAAAAGTAGCTGCTATTAAATAACATTCAACAAGCTTAATAACCTTAATTGAAGTGGCACTATTTTTGTTAACATCATCCTTTTCACCAAAATTCTAAGGTAACCTAAGGATATAATATTGAGGGAGCAATATATATTAAGGAAAACATATAAAGAGGAAATTTTAGGATAAAGTATTATTAGCTTAAAAGTGGTACAATTTGAACTAGAAATAACTAGAACAAATGCTAAGGGATTTAAAATTCTAGTTCAGAACATAGAAGATTTTCATATAAATAGTATCACCTTTGTATAGCTAAGGATGGAGTGAGATGGACTATCAAATAGGAGATATGATTAGGAAGACTTGATCACATATGCTCTTATAATCAATGTTTATGATGTAACTATCTTTTAGGAGACTGAGGAAATTCAAAAGAAAGATAGATGAACAAGTGATATAGTAAAGGATGTAAGGTTTCACAAAATAAAAAAATTAATTACATCTAGTTACAACTTAATAAAAAAGGTTCACAATTTGGAGGATGTGACTGTCATGTTAACAAAGTCGTTACTTTTAGGAAAGTTTAAGATAAATTAGACATAGTGAATGTTAGCATAGCTTGAAGCCCATGGAGGCTTGTATAGTAGGGACTGATTCTTGGTTAAATGTTGTAGAATTCAAGTCAAGGTGAAGAATTATGAGATATACCTTAAATTTTGGTGAATAATAAACTATAAAAGCTAACCAACATTGAATAGGGATATAGAACTGGCTCTAGTCTCATATTAGTAAGAGGGATTTCAATGTCAGAAGCTAATCAATGTCAGTGTCAAAAGTGGGTTATGTTTTTAAATTATGAATTAAAATTTAAAGATCATAATTTAAAAACAAGCAAATATAGATTTCACTGACCATAGGCTTCTGCAAAAATAGAATTTCACTAGCTTTAGGCATTTGTAGAAATAGAGTATATCCTTAAACTTTTTACATATAACTCTAGTCTATAAATACCATAACAAGGGTTGTATAGCAAAAAGTTTGTTTTCATGCTATTTTTGTTATATTGTCTTTCTCACACTAATAAAAGAAAACTATATCCTTGCTTAAAGAAATAGGCATTAGTTGCACCATAAATTATGTGCTTTTGGTTTATTATTTTTCTTCAAATATAACTTTTGATTGCATGAAAAATGATATTATAGTGATTGATATCATAATAAGAAAAATAGGTGGTGGCTATGCTAGTTTCTATATTTCCTAGTTAAATCATGAGTCTAATCAATGGCACAAAAAATAAAACCTTATCATACATGTTATAGCTATTGAGTGAATAGTTGAAGGTAATAAGGATAAATTATTTACTAAAATGAAAATATTCCCTCTAATCATACTTTATAGCCTATTCTCTTCTAAAGAAATCAAAAGTTAATAATTACATCCACACTCTCCTAAAAGTGATTAGAAACTCAACATTTGTGTCTTTAGCATCCTCACAATCAATATTTATGGACTTTGTTTCCATAATATGCTAAATAGGATTCTCTGACCAAGTCATAATGATGAAGATCAACAAGTAAAAAGACTTTACTTTAAATATCAATAAGAATTGCAACTTTTAGAGTTCAAATTGATGTAAGAGAAAGCTAGGAAGGAGATGATATGCAAACGTTTGTGTTTTCACCCATACAAAATTGTATTTAAGTTTTAATAAGTGTCATGAGTGGAACAATGTCATCTTATTGTAATTTTTAAAAAAATTAAGCGCTTATGTGTAGCACTATGGTTTGATGTATATGGTTGTATCTAATGGCTATAAAAAACCAATAATAATGAATATTAAAATTATTTTTCTCAAAACTTTTGAATTCTTTTTCTTCTTTGTTCTTTTAAAATCAATTTTAATTAGACCCTAAACCTGTAATCTTATTTTTAATTGTAATATTTCAAATTAGAATTATCAGTTCTTCTTGAAAGTGAACCATGGTTGAGGGTACTGAGAACTTTATATATGTAACATATTATCATGTAAAATTTTAAATATTTATTCTTTATAATTTAGAATTTAATAATTTCACAAATGTAGATAGTGCACCTTAATCCATGATGAATATAAATAAATTCTTTTGAAATTCTAATCAAGATAAACTTTTTACAAAAATGGAGTTCATTTTTATTTTCTCTTAACCTTAGTTCTTTTTTTGTGTTGTTTTAAGATGGAATAAATTTGAATCCTAAATGGGTAGATTGAGAGGAGCCATTAGAACTCAAATGTCACCTTTTAACTCTTCTATTTCTTATTCCATCAACATAAAAATTAAAATAATTATTTTATTTAACAATTATCTCCTTCAAATTACCAATAGAATTTAAATAATTAAATAATTAAGCCACAAAGTATGGGCCACTTAATAAAACTATCTAACATTCTCTTACTTGGCCTATGTAATATTATCACGGTTTAAAAATATAACATAATATACATATAACAAAAACTAAATCCTTTTTATAGTAATAACATTAATCATAATTAAGTAAAAAAAATTAGTGAGGATTATAATGGTTATACATTCTTTAGCGTGACATACTCCCTTCTATGTATCCCAAAACTAGTTCGAATTTTAGTATAATCTACAATGAGATATATCTTAATGGTCCAACAAAGATATCTTTATAAAAGGCAAATCCCATTAAAATTCGCATAGTCTTTCATATGTATATACACTAATAATAAATAAGAGGATGCTTAAACGTTAGAAATAATAAAAAAAAAGAGTTTAGAGTGTTAAATACATAAAAATTACATAATGTACCTAGTATTGCCCATTCTTTTGACATGCTCATTAAATGTCATTTGTTGTAATCCTTTTATTTAATGGATTAACAATCATAAGATTGGTGTTAATATGATCGAATGACATATTTTATTTTAAAAATTCTACTTTAATGGAAAAGTATTTTGTTTTCATATATTTAGCACTTCAAATTCTTGTCATCATTCAAAAAAGAAAACTGTCACACTATTATCATAATAAACTTTCAGTGGCTTAGAATAAAGTTCTACAACTATAAACCATGAATGATAGCCTTAAAGCATACCAAAAAGTCATATTCTATCATGGATGCAGTAATGACAAATTGCTTCACGCTCTTTTATAAAATTACTCCTCCATTTAAAAGGAATAGATAGTCAAATGTGGATTTTCTAATGTCAACATATTTGCCTTAGTCTAAATATAGTATCTAATCACATCAAGATGATCCAATCTCGTATACATAAGCATATGATTTTACTTCTTAAAATTATCTCAATAGTTTCTATGTAAGTTTTTAATGTTTTTAATTACCAAAAAAAGTTTTTAATGTTCTAGTTCAAGATTACTCAAATATTTTCCTAACATTTTAATAGTGAAACTAATTTTGGTGTAGTGCAAGTATAATCATACATTAAGCTCCTAATAATAGATGCATAAAGAATCTTTTTTATTGTTATGCAATCCAATTCATTCTTTTAGCAATAATTAAGAGTAAATTTATCTTCTTTCTGAAATGTAACAATACTTACAAATCACTTTTCCATTTTGAATCTCTCTAAAATATTATTGATATATACTTTCTAAGATAATCCTATCTTTTCTTGTGATTTGTCACAAAATATTTTAATTCATATCACGTAAGATTCCTCCTTATATCTTTTGTTTCAAAATTTTTAGAAAGAAACTTTTATGTCTTTTATAATAAACTAAGTTCATTAGTAGCAAGTAAAATATCATCAATATATAAGACTAGAAATATAAATTTTCTCTTATTGACCTTCAGATATATACATTAATACATTTTTCTTTAAATCTAATAAATTTAATATATCATTTTTGGTAAGCTTACTTAAGTTCAAATATTGACTTCTTAATTTAATATGATCATATACTTTATTGTCATCTATGAATTTTAAATCTTTTTATATGAAGTCTAACCATTTATTATAATTTTCACTTTTAATGGCTTGTAAAAATAAAATCGAATCTTTATTAATTCCTAAATCATACTTTACCTCTTGTAGATAAACCATATAATCATTAGAAATAACTTATCTAATTTTTCTTTGAAATATTTGTGGTGTTACTTCATGTGGCTCGTCTACAGCAGGTTCATTAATGGTGAATTTATTATTTGGGTTTTGTTCATGCAATTTTTGTTCTTGTAAGTTGTCAAAATTTCCAACAACTTTAAGAATATAAACACTTAAGAAGAAATTATAGGCAAGGGAATTTGTACTCTAACTTCGTAAACTAACACTTTACTTTATTTTAAACTCTTACTATTTCCACCATTTTTTATATAAATTTATCATTTTTAGTTTCAAAAATTCTTATAGTATGGTTAGGAAAATAAAATATGTATTAGGCTTTTTTGGATCATCAATAAAGAATCCGCTAGATTTTTTAATTCAATTTCCTTTCATATAGATCATAGATTCTTACTTTAACTAAAAAAACCTAAACATATAGGTTTCGTAAACTAAATTTCCTTCTTGTCTGTAGTTTGAAAGGTGTCTAAGGAACTACCTTACTAAAACCCTATTTAATAAATACATAGCAGTTTTCAAAGCATACATCAACAAGACAAAGGTAAAGAATCCTAATCATATCCATTAAGGTACGGTTATGCCTTTTGACCACACTATTTTGTTATGGTGTAGTTGATATTATATATTGAGCACCTATGTCCCGTTTTCTTTAAGGAATTTAGTAAAAGGACCAGCAAATTGTCTAAGTTCATTATATATCCAATAATATTCACTACCCTTATTAGATTTATTAATTTTCATCTATCTAATTACCTTTCTACTTCCTTGGGAAACACTCATAGGGCATCCATTAATTGATATTTTTCAAGAAAAAACTAGATGTAGCCATAACATGAAAAATTATCAATAAAGGTGATGATATATTTCTCTTGTCCAAATGATGGAACATCAAAAGGTCCACATATATCTACGTTTATAATTTGAAGGAGCTATGCACTTTTTATGGCTTTTGTATTAATTGTATGTTTTGTATATTTTCTTTTATTATAATCCACTTAAACACAAAAGCAGTAAAGTCCAAATCTAGAAAGGATTTCATTCTTTACTAATCTAATCATTATTTCTTTATATATATATGACCTAAATGTTTATGCCACAAGTAAACTAAAGTTTCATTTGTAAAACCTTGTTTAGTATCAACATTGTGATGTAAGGTCAACAGAGTTTCAATAAAATGATTATCAAGCTTTAATTTGGACAAACCATCACAAAAAATACTATAACCAATAAGGTAATTATGTTTAAACAAACTAAAACATCCATTACCAAATTTAAAAGAATATCTAACAATATCAAGTTTTCTTAGAGGAAATAAGTTTCAAGAAATGGTAAGAACATAAAAGGTTAAAAAAAAGGTCTAAAATTTCCATTTTCTAAAATCAAATGCTAAGTTCCGATAACTTCAATTAGGGCTTTCACTCAATTTCCTATAGAGATAAGCTTTTTATTTGGATTTATAGCTTAGGTTGTAGGGAATCCATGCATCATATTATTAACATAAACGGTAGATCTAAAATCAATCCAACAATTATTTTAAGGAACTTCTACTAAATTTTATTCAAAACAAACTAAAACTCTATGCTTTACTTTCTTTTCTAATCATAATTTACGTTTCAGGCAATCTTTCTGATATTTTCTAGTTTTCTTATAGAAATGACAGATATCATTCCTTGCTTCCTTCTTACATACTGAAGTTGATACACATTAACATTATGTTATAAATGCTTTCTCTCTTCTTTATCCTTTTTAGATTTCTTTTTAGCTCCTTGATGACCCATAATATAATCTAGTAAACTCCTTGTTTCTTAAGCCTTGCTTCTTCATGAATAAGCATATTTCATTTGCTTTTGTAGTATTGTAACTTATTTGGAATAGACCATATTAGTGCGACAAAGAAGATTTCGAATGTATTTGGTTTAGTTGAGAAATAAACTAGAATTTGAATGATTTACTTCTATACCTAGAAAATGGTTTAACTCACTAAGATCTTTAAAAGAGAAAGCTACATTAAGGTCCTTAGTAAACTAGTTCAGATAGCTTTTATCGCTCCCCGTCAATAGATTATCATCCATGTAGACTAGAAGATATGTAATAGATGATGGAGTGTGATAAACAAATAATGATGAATCTGAATAGCAACTATAAAATCATGTTGAAGTAGAAAATCCTTGAGCTTATTGAACCAAGTAGGATAGCGAGGTTCCATAAAGCCCTACGGTTGATACATATATACAGTTTTAAAAAGAACAGCATTCGAGAAAACATTTGTTGAATAAACTTAAATGTGAAGTTCAAGAGTTATGGTGGTTTCGGTAATCAAGGGTCAGAATTTATGGTGATATTTAGTATTCTGTTTTTGAGTTGTTTAGTTTTCCTGGTTTTAAATGTTGTACGAATTTTAAGAGTCAAAAATAGCTTATAAATAGGTTTGTAATCTGTTGGAAACAACAAGGAAATAAAGAAGAACAGAGAAAGGTTTACAGAAAAAAGTTTCTGTCGTTGTCAACATTTTTTAACATCAAATTGCTTAAGAGACCATCCTCTCGATACAACTAAAGATAGAACAAGTCGAATCGTAGTAGGATTGACCACTGGACTAAAGGTCTCAAAGAAATCTAGACCTTCCCTTTAATGACATCTGAACACCACAAACTGAGCCTTACATCATTCAAGAGAACCGTCTGCACTGCTTTTTATACGATATACCCACTTGCTTCACATGATATTGGCATTAGGAGGGCGAGGAACTAAAGTCCAAGTTTTATTTTTCATAAGAGCATCATACACTATTTCCATGGCAATACGTCGTTGTGGTGATTGATTAGCTTTAAAGAAACATGAGGGTTCTTGGTCAACATCAAGAAGAGGGGGTAGCGGATATTTTGATGCAGTAAAGGCCTTGTAATCATAATTCACTTTGGGTTTGAGGGAGTTGTTTGAGTCAGGTAGTCATAGGATGTGATATGGCATCTAAAGGACGTAAATGTTTGTAGGGGTGGTGGGGATGGGGAAGACAAGGCAGTGGAAGCTTGATCATCAGAGGTATTGTTGCAGTCATTAGTAGCTGGCATGTGAAATGAAGCTCTATTTTACAGACTTGTATTAACATGAGGTGAGGTCTCTGATGAAGGGGTAAAAGAATGAGACAGATTGGGAGACGTGGGAGATAAGTATCACATAATGGACTGTTGGCTCGTGAGACGATGATGAATTACCAGAAGAAAGCATGGGAGGTGGTTAAGACTCTGTGGCCAATTGTAACAGTGAAAGTCGTAGGGACGTAGTAAGAGTATTTAGATGATTAATATTTTTAGCCCCAACTAACTGATACATGAAAATTTCTCTTCATCAAAGACAACATGACGCATAATCTATAACCTATTAGTTAATGGATGCAAACAACGATATCCTTTTTGTTTAGAGCTATAACCCAAAAAAATGCAAGGTTGAGACCAAAATTGTAGTTTGTTTTGTTATATGGTCTCGGAAAACGATAGCACAAACAATCGAAGGTTTTTTAAAACTTGTAGTATGGTGTACGATTATGTAATAGTTAATATGGAGAGGTATATTGTAAATTTGGGGTTATTAAAAGATTTATCAAATATATCGTCGTTTAAGAGGCATACTTCCAGAAAGCTAGTGGTAAATTTGCATGAGCTAACAATGATAAGCCTTTTTGGACACTGTCCCTATGTCTTCTCTCAACAGCACCATTGTGCTCTTGTGTGTGGGGAGCTAAAACCCTATAATTGTTTGATTTTAAACCCAAATTGAGTCTCAGCCATGACTTTGAAATGTTTAAGAATAGAAAATGCCTGAGATTTGGTTTACATAAAATAAATCCAAATGTATTTGGAATAGTCATTAAGAAATTGTATAAAATAATAATTGTCATTATTTGAACAAGCAAGAGCTAGACCCCAAACATCTGAATAAGCTAAATCAAACATAGATTCGAAACGAATATGAGGAAGCAGATGGAGATGATGACTTTTCCTCATTTGACATGGACCACAAACTAACATGATTTTGTTTGAACTTACCAGAAGTTTAAAATTAGAGATAAGCCTATGGATAACTTTTTCACTAGGATCGCCCAAACGATTATGCCACCCTTGTAAAGAGGTGCGCTCTCCAAAAAAAGCAGAAAAAAAATGAAGGTTCAATTGGAGATGATGAAGATGGGAAGCTAGCTAGCCCATATAAACCTTAATCAAGCGTTCCCTGCATTAACACTCATCCCTGCATATTCCTGACAAGGCAAAAATTAGGATGAATTTCCATATAAACATTATTGTTATGGGTAACTTGAGAAATGCTTAATAAGTTTTTGGTGATTTGAGGAACATGCAGAATATTTTTTAATAAGAGCAAATAGCCATCAGAATTAAAACTAGTGTTTCCGATTTTAGTTATGGGAAGTTGCAATTACTCATCTCAAGCTTATTTCGAGTGCACAGATAGGTTATTAAGATTTGCAGTTAAATGATTAGCGGCACCATAATTGGCATACCAAGCAAGGTCTATCAACTAAGCTTGGTGAAGCAGTGAAGGCAAAGATTTTGGACGCCTTTTCAGCAATAAAAGTGTGGTTGAAGCGATTAAAACACTCCAATGCATAATGTCCTGGTTTATCACAAATTTGAAGTATAACCTTAGATTTATTATACCTTCACTTGGAACTGACAGACTTACTATGATTTTGGCTTCCCTTATAAATCTGTTGGTAAGCTTTTCCATTAACATAAGATTGACTATAATGACGAGCTTAAGTAGATGAATTATAGTTGGGTCCTTTTTTAGAGGATTTGGAGGCTATGCTGGCAGCAAGAAAAGATATATTTTGAGAAAGCTCAATTTTCTCCTCCTCTTGAAGAAGCATTCCTAAGAGTTCATCAACAGAAACAGGATCAGCTCTAGTATTGATAGAAGTATGAAAATTAGAATAATCATCACCTAATCCATGAATCATGAAATTGACAATATCATCCTTCGTCAAACAACAAATTTAGAATTAGATTTTTGGACTGAATATTGAAATATATCTCCCTTCGGTTGTTCTTGAATGAGCACTGGTAGTGGCACAATTTTACTGGTGATAAAGCCATCTGAATCAAAGGCTTTTAAGGTTGATTGTGCTCCAGAGATAATAGTTTTCTCTTTCCAACTTAACGTTTTGCTGGAAGATGCAATAAGAAGGAGGTTTGTATTTTGGGAAGTTGCCATTGAAGTTAGTCTTTCAGGCTGTGATACCATGTAGAGTCCCGTAATTGATTTCAAAGGACCGTATTATGTCGTATTTATGCGATGGCGCCTACACATTCCCTCAAGAGGCTATGACCTATAGTGCCCATTCGTTTTACTCTACCTTCTCGTCTACATGCTTTCATCGTCACGATTTCATCTCTAATATAAAAAAGGAGAATGATTACAAAAACAAGGAAACTCTCACTAGAAGAATCTTCACACAAGCCTAGATCTAATTTAGGCATCAAGCGTTATTTGTCGGAGAACCTTCCGACGTTCTATTTTGTAAGTCTTAAGGACTTGATCAATCCAACTACACAAAAACTATTGTGGAACCCACAAATACATTCATCCCAACAAACCAACGCCGATAAAAAGGACCACTGTCTCTGTGGGGTCTAGCATAACATGTTGGTAATGTCCTAAGCAAGTGATTCTGATAACGTTGTAGGGAAAGAAAATAATCTGGATTGAACAGAAATGAACAAAAGTTATGGGCAGGCTAGAGAAAACGTGAAGCAATCGGTATAAGCTAGAGATAAGGAAGTTGATTGCATGGCAATCGTATAACCAATTGCTCCAGAGTAACATGAAATTTGATACTTTGTTGGTTTTTATACATACAAATATTGTTTTATGTCTACTATAGTTGAAATCAAGTTGAACATGTTTCATCGTTAATTTGATTAGTGTTTACTGAGAATCCGAGAGTCAGATATCCACGCACATAAATTTGGTGCAACTAACGCAAATGCAAGTGAATGCAGGCGTTGCTAACGCCCATTATGGTTGACTTGATTTTATTGAGAACTAAAAGAGGATTTTCGTATTGAATTCGATTCTAAAAACAAGGGACTAAAATGCTCAGTAGAAACTAACTCCACTTTATGAACTTGGAAGAACAATAGGATGCGCGCCACCTTTAAAATAGAATCCTACAACAAACAAATTCACCTAATCTATGCGTGTCCAGCGGTTCACTTATTCTTCCCAGTATTCCCAGGTTGTGTTTTGGTTTCTCAAAGTTTGCGCGGCATTGAGGTTTCGGATGAGTCATCTGCTGCTGGACTCAATACAGAACCGCTTGCAACAGAGCCATTTCCAGTTGCTTCTGGAGAAACTACAGGAATTTTTACAGCCGCTCTCTCCAACTCTTTCTCAAGCTCTTCTTCACGACGTAGAGCAGTGAACTGGGTATCCAGAGACCTGGCTGCACCTAGCCATGAAAGCACAATGAGCAGGAGTATTCCTGCAAGGTAAGGAGTTGAATTTGCAAGTGATCCAAAACTTAAGATCATAAACTGTTGAATCAGAGCTCCTCCCGACTTCCCCATTGGGTTGCAGACAACATCAATGGCTGCCTTCCCCTTAACCTACAACAACACATTAGAAATGTAAAACATGAACAATCAATTCCAACAACATTCAACAATAATAGAACAAGAAAACACAACTAGATGGTGAAAAAGGATGGCATTTTTCCCCAATTCACGTAAATTTTTGTTTATATATATAAATTTCTTATCTATAAATTATCCTCAATACTTTGAAAACTATCATTGATATTATTTAGCTATCATATAACTCCCTCCGACATATTCAACTAGTTTTTCATCAATTCATAACTCTAAAATTACATCGTATTTCATTTTGGTTAAAAAATAGAAGAAAATTAATAGAAGATGGATGCGTCAGGTGATAGTTTTTTAATCCTATAAGACGTAAGTGATAGTTTTTAAAACAAGACAATTGAAATTAAAAAAAAAAAATCATCAGATCACACGGGACCAAGTATATTTAACCCCAAACTATATTCATCTTTTTGTTTATTGGATGCGATCCCTAAATTATCAAAAGCATGAGTCCAGACCTTAGTGTCTTCATCCAGTGGGATATAGGCCATTTCTTTGCAAGGGTCAAACAAGCTGTACTTGGCACTCTTGCTGAAAATGTTTTGCAAAGCACCCACATATACAGCAGCAAGAAGTGGAGTCAACCCGAACTTCATCAGCGCAGGTGCAAAAGGATCCCCAAATAAGATCAGAGAGAAGAAACCAACTCCTGTTAGAAGGAGGACTGTAGGTGTAATTGCAGCAGCAACTCCCCATCCATATTTATTGAATATGAACTGACTTAGAAGCATCATTGTGAAAGTTGCTATTCCAGTGGCGGTTGAGAAGTCACCCATAAAGGAAGAGTACTCGTTCGGGCTCGGGAACTGCATAATTTAAAGAGGTAATGAAAAATAAAGTCGCTTAAGGAGAATAACCGTTAAAGTGATAATCCAAGTCAAGTTTACCTGAGCTTTGAGCTTTGACTTCCAGGTAACCTCAACAAGGTTGATGCTAATGCCATATGCAACCACCAAAGTTGCAAGATCCCTGATGTACTTCGAAGACACCAGGAATTTTAAGCTCTCCCCTGTACTCATCTTTGGTTTTTCCTGTTAAATAATTTTACAGGGATTATTACCCTAATTTCATAGGTTGATTGGATTGAAGAACAGACCAAAAGGAAGCTAATATCAAGTTAACAAAAGCTCATCAGCATACAGCATAAATTCTCAAGGGAACTCACCTTCTTCTTCTTACTGCGAGTTGGAAGAGGAACAAATTTGTTGACCCACCAGTAAAGGAAACAGATAGCAAGACCCATCCCCACCACAATGCTCATCATTCCTTTGAGGGAAATGGCCCATCCATCAACTCCAGGACCCAGATTTTTCCTCAAATTAGAAAAGTACTTTACTGTTCGTCCCGAAAAAATGAGAGCAACATTAGCCCCAAGTCCAAACAGAGGATAGAACTTTTTTGCTTCTTCTACCGTGGTGATCTGCACAAAACAATTGCAATTTATTCAGTTGAAGCCTTCAGCAACTGATAAGTCCTGTTACTGTGTAGCATCTATATAGCTTTAATTCATCAGAGGTTCTAAGAGAAAATGTACAACATTTACAGAGCAACAAAAACATGCAGATGAAGAAATCATCTGAACTTGCGCAGCTACTATCAGTGAAATAGGTTTACTATGCATAAACACAATAAATTGAGACGAAACCTTAGAAAATTTCTGAGTTCCAGAGCAAAACATGTTATCTACGTAGCTGAAAGAAACAGAATTTAGCAGAATGGAAGATAATAGTCCACAAATTGATCGATTACAAATCAAGCATGAGTAATTGAAAAAAGAACAGGGAAATGATTACTTTCAAACAGAAAAGGGTCGCAAATACGCAGAAAGGAAAATTCAACATCAAGAATATCGATTCCTTCCACCCATAGAACTATTTAGCATTGAATATCTGAAGTGACAATTCATAAAGCTCCCATCTGTTGAATGCCTCTGCTCATAGTAAATATCTCATTACATTTACCATATCACCGATACCAATATGGTATTCTGTGCTAAGAGAGACTACCGGAAACAAAGGAAAAGTAGCTCTTGCCTATTTCAGTTTGGTCTATAAAAGGATCAATTCCGTATATCTTTGACCATAAGGCTTGTGCAAACACAATAATTGTTCATATATTAAAGACATAAACAACCACAAAACATTTCTGGAGGAAAGTGGGTGGAACTCCAATTCAATGAAAAAGAACTGTATTATAAGAAGCCAGTCAACTTTAAACACCTAACAGGTAGTCAGCACAAGCACACTAGTTGGTGATTAAGCAGTCCACAGGTATATGTAACGAAGAGATATCCCAGAATACATAGCCTAATAGAACACATGCGTCAAGACACGGAATCTGATACCAGGATCAGAAACGAATACCTAAAATTAAACCAAGCAGATCAATTCTAATGCAATCAATCTATCATGCAAGAGAAGAAATACCTGATTTGCAAATCCCCAAAAAAGCACTGAGATCACCACACTTCCCCATAATTCAGCCATGACATAGAACAAACAGAAAGACCAAATTCTCATAATCGCGAGAGGACCGAGAAACCTTGGCCCTAGTACATGCAGAAGCTTATCAGCAAATGCCTGAGGGTGAATATAATGGCTGAGAGGATACAAAAGAAACCCAAAAGCCCCAAAGAAGGCAATAAAGGGAACAATTACGGTGTAGAAAAGGGTCTGCTTTGGTAACGCATCAGCCAATTTTGTGTATAACAACATAAATCCGATGGCCATAGGCAAATTGACCCATGTTTTCAGAAACGGTATAATCTCTGCACTGCTACCTTTAGCAGTCACAACCAAAACATCTTTTGTGTCTCTAAGGATGGTGTAATTAAAGAGAATACAGAAGAACATCAACCCCAGAGGAATTATCTTTTTCAAGGTTGCGAGCTCAATACCCAAAAATTTTGGTGTATTAGCTATTTCTTCACCAAATACAGGTTGTCCATCAGCTGCAGCAGCAGCTTCTGCCCTGCAAATATGCAAGTTCTTCTCTTTAGGAAAAAGCCCGTTTGGTTTTGACACAAAGCTGGGAACTTTTTGAAAACTAGACGAAGAAAATGAAAACCCAGGAAGAGTTTTAGGTTTGGCACTAAAAAGTCTCTGCTTTAATCCATGTGATGGATACAAAACTCTGGTTTTGGGGTGTGATGGTAGAGAGAGAAGACCTCTGGTTTGTATCACAGCCTCCATATTCTCTTCTCACTCTCTCCGCAGGTCCGTAGAAGAAAGCGTAAGTTCTTTGTTTCTCAATGAGAGAGCATTACAGAGAGACACGGAGAAAGAGAGAGAGAGATAAGGTGGCTGCAAGGTGAGTGCTTTCAGGGAGAGAGGGTTATAGAGCTGGACTAAAATATCTTCTCTTATACCAAATGGTTAAAAAACGAAAAACAACTCTCACTCAATGGTTAAACTTAAATACACTTAAGATTTGGGAAATATTTACTCGGTATTGGACAATAATGCATCGGCATTATTTACCGAGAGAGTAACTGTTGTGCGGACTGACGGAATAGTTCGATTTTAAGCTTACTTATTTAAATACTATACTCAGTAGATGTTATTCTATCCTTCTCAAAAATATGTCGAAAATTAGTTTCTATTTTGTCTCCTCTTCATTTAAAAAAAAGTTAAATACACTTAGCGAAGTGAACAAGTAACACAATTATTGGCGGCTGTCACAACGGAAGAGAAGGCCATAAAGTGAATGCAATTAGTTGCAAAATAGCTCATAATTGGGCAAAATAAAAAGAATCGATATGAAATGGAGAGAGAAAATGAGTTGGTGGTATTTTACATAATCTTCACAAGAGAGTTAGCGGCATCAACAAAATCCTATGACTCAAAGTATATAGTCTTGTGAAGGGTTCGCAAACTATGACTGGATTTTAGTCTTTAGAAGATACTTAAGTGCACTTTTTCTTTGTCAAATGGGATAACACGCGGACACCGGATTGAAAACGAAAGCTACAGCATACATGTGACTACGTGAGGTTCGAGTTAATACGCAAATATTTGAGCTCCCTCCTCTCATTCATTTTGTGTTGTGATTGCCGTTTACACAGCCCGTGCCCGTCATTTTGTCCAATCTTAAATAATAAAATTTTAAATTTTAAAATTTTAAAAATTTAGGATAAAAAATAAAATAATAAACAACTGTAAAATGTATTATATTATAAATTTTTTATCAAAATAATATTTTATTATATTATATTATAAACCCTTTCATCTTTTCTAAACAATAATTTTTTTAATATTAAATCTATTTACATTACATTTTATTATAAATCATTCCATTCTATTTCATTCCGTTTTATCTTATTAAAAAATTTACATCCAACCAAACATAACCTTAGGTTGAGATTGGAATTAGAAATTATCCAATTTTTCTCGTACGTACAGATACAATTGACGATTTCAATGTTATTAAGAATTTTGTTAAATCCAATGCATTGTAGCTTAATTTTATATTCAATCACGTTAATTAATAACCTTTCCAACATATTTAGTGGGAGAGTTTGGAAAATAAAGAACGAATGTCATTATTTTTGCTCATTCAATAATAGAAGAAGTCGTTTATTCCCTTTTTGTTTTTTTTTTGTAATTTTTTTGTTTTTTAATTTAAAAATAAAAACTTGAATTGTTAAGATTTTTAATATAAAAATTGAAAACAAAAATATGTTTGTATGATATTTGTAATAAAAAACTAAAAACAAAAACATATTTGATTTTATCATCCTGCTTTTATTTTTTAATTATACTCTTATGTTAATTATTTTTAATATAATATATTATATTTTTAATTAATTAATTAAATCATAGTTAGAAATAAAACATATGCATATTTATATAATTAAATAAATTTGCACATTAATTGTATATAATAAAATTCTATAAATTAGAAAATTACATTAAATCATTCTAATGAATAAAACATGTCTATCATATTATAATTCTTCAAAATATAATAGTATTATCATTTACAAAAAGAAACATAAATTAATTAGAAATAATATAATCATTTCATATTTGTCTAGCAATTTCAAGTCACTTTTAAGACATACTTCAAAGTTGGGCTCGAGTGATATTATACTCACTTAAGCACTTGCATCTTCACTTTCAAGTTCCTAATTTGTTCTTCATTTTCAGCACAACTATCAAATAATTTACTTCTTTGTCCATATATTCTAATATAATTGTGTATAACTCAACAAACAATAACGATATATTTTTGTTTCTTTATCTCATAACTCGGCATGTTTGGTAGTATAAAGAATCTGACTTTTATAAAACCAAAACATCTTTCAATAACATTTCTTAATAAAAAAATGCTTATAGTTAAACAATTATTGTGGATCTTCAGGTGGGTTGGATAAATTCTTTAACCCCTGTATGATATTTGTTCATCGATCAGAACATTTGCGTCAATATTTGCAACATCTATTGCTCTTATACAATCCTAAGAGAAGAAAACTATAATATTAAGATAATTATTAATCGTAAGGGGACATAATTAATAGTAATTAAATATATGAATGTACCTTAAAATATGGAAAGAATTTTGAATTATGTTGAATCTCAAGAGGTGTATTAGTAAAGGATAGTGAAGTAATGACTCTTTTTGCAAGACAATTGACTACATATAAGACTTTGTAAAAGTACTTCAAAATTGTCCAGGTCGAATGTTGAAAGCATTTAATTGACTCTAGTTGTCTCACTATGCCCTATAATCATCAAGAAGATTACTACTTGTTCCTTCACAATCAAATGACTTGTTGTATTTAAATTTCCTAAACTTTTCAACTCATCACATAAGCTCAAGAAGATTATCTTGTTTATTCTTAAGTTTTCATAAATCTTTGTAGGATTCTCATTCAAAAGTTATAATATCCAATCATGACCTGATAGAACAGAAGTTATACATGGTTGCTTTTGTAAATGAAGTTATACATGGTTGCTTTTGTAAATGAAAATATTTGTTCTCTCCCTAGTTAGAGAAATAATGATTACCTTCATCAATTCATCATTATAATATGATACAAAATATAAAAAGGAATCCATGCATCTACAATGCCAAGATTAAAAAATTAATAAAACATCCAATCAAAAGGTTTAATCAAATATAGACAAAATATTCATACAAAACATAGATTTAACAATCACTCAAACATTCATACAAAGCATAAACTTAAAATGTTCAAAATATGGAATATTTCTTAATATAGAAGTGTCAAATTAATAAGAATTCGATATGCAATAATATGAAAATATAACCAAAACAACATAATCCAATCCAACTTCCTTGCATCTGCCATCTTCATAAAAATATCCCTATAAAGTAGAGAATCATGTAAAGCCTTTATAACTTTTTTCATATCGCACATACTCAACACCCAATTCATCTAAGGAATTCAAACATTCTATCATTATGTTAGACTCCTAATTAATGAAGCTCTAGATCTATTCTCTACAATGGATAATGTTTCACTCATATTTTTCTCAAGTAAATTATTTTTCGTTTTTGATTGTTCACCAATTATAACCAATACCTCTTCTACAACGTTAGAATGTGTCTTCTTTTCCTTCTTATTATTAGTAAATTTCTTTTTGTTAGATGGAGAACTTATAACTTGATCTCCTTTTTCATTATACGAGCAATCTTCATTAACATCAATTATATATTCCTCTTCTATACTATTCGATGGAGATTTAGTTGAAGGATATGCATGCAAACTAGTTACAATAGTATCGCTAAAAATATGACACAAGTCTGAAAACTCCTTACATCCTTTTTTCTTGAATCTATGAGCCATTTTCCGCACCTATAATGATGACAAGGAAACATGAGAACAAATATTATATAATAAGATATATTAGTAAAATAAAGACATATTTTTCCTTAAATAGGTTTTCCCAACATTCATTTTGTAGCATTAACTTCACCGGTAAATAAGTTATAACCGATTTCTGTTTCTTTGAGTAAATTCTTGAAATTCTTTAATCTAGCCTTAATCCATTATACTTATTCTTCAATTGAACATCAATATACTTCTTATTGAATTTTATTTGATGATCTACCTTAATATTCTTCCAACCAGATTTGGAAAAGGTAGTAGCGTTCGATTTTTCTTCTTCACCTCTTTAACCATCAACGAGATTAAATATGTCTCTATGGTATCATTCTAGACCCCATCTTTTTCATTTATTTACACACAATCATTGGAATCATTCATATTATTCAAAGCTTCCATTACTAAATATAATTACATATAAGTGACATCAATCACAACAACTTCTATAAAGTATTAAGTGCTAAACATAGTTCAAAATAATCATAAGAAAACCATATTAAATGTTAAACTGCATATCAGTGCATGGAAATGATAGAAGAGTTAAAGTGAGAAATTAAATGAAAGTCAATTAATCTTTATAACAATAAACAAATTAGAGAGTATAACATGTAGATAATTTTCAATTTTGCTTTAGATATGGGGATTGTGATGTTCAAAGGAAACCTGTAATGTAATATGTGTATTAATGGGATTCATTCATGATCAGTATGGTAAATTAATAATTTACTAATAGTGTAGAAAATCAGTCATTTCTATTTGAAGTTAATGCTTCAGATGAAAAACAAGTTGTGATTGATGAATTCTTCCTTATCAGTAAAACCTATTGTGGAATGCATAAACATATATAATGTACAAATTGCTATGATGAAGAAGTAGATTTGACAACCTTCACTTTTGTGCGTTAGCCTAAAATTCGATGAGCTCTGTCTATGGTGATTATGAAGCAACATGTGCATGCAATTCGTAAAAATAAGTACCTGACAGTTTTGTTTTTGGTGTGATATGTAGGATGCATTTTTCGGATTTTTGCTAGTATTGTGCTTTGCTACATTACTACAAGTTTACACTGTAAGCCTCTGAAAGTACTAGAATTTGTGACGGAAATACTGATGATACAAAAGTATATAGGTGACCTTGCTTCCTACCTCATTTCCACTTGTGACAAATCATATGTTCTTACAACACATTCATTTTTAGGATAGGAACATTTAGATTGAAGTTGTGCTTTGTTTATCTATCTCTACTTGTAGGCTTTTGAGGTTGTATGGAAAGTAGTTTTCCAAGGTAATAATAGTAACACTCTCGTAATGCCTCAAGGAAACACATTAGATTAGGCAAGTCGACAAGCCAATGAAATTACACAACTCAAAGAGTTGCTAGAAATAGAAACCACACCTAGCAAATCAAAGTACATAAAAGAGAGGAAAGACTACAGATGCCTGACCACCAAAACAATATAAGCGAACCCCTGTATGAATCTACATCTTCACTACTTAAACAGCCCTATGAATAAGAATGGAAGTCTAAATTAAGATTAACTTATCGTATACAAACATAATGTCAATAGGAAGTGAAAGAAAACAACAATGCATAGCTAAAAGATAGAGAAACCAAGGCTTATTAGCAAACATCAACTATTGTGTCTGAAAATGACACAAAACAGTAAAGACAAAGAGATAGAATTTAAGAATAATAGACAAAAGATATACCCTATTAATAAGGGAAACAAAAAGTGTTGGTAGAAATATGAATGTTGGAACTTAGGAACAACTAAGGATAGGTCAAAGGAATAGGCAGCAACCAAACAAGAACACTAGGGAAGACTTGAGTAAGGTCGTGAGAGAGTAGTAAACATAGGTGGGTGAGTAATGAGAGTGGTGTTTGTTGTATTATAATTTTGACTAAGAGCAAAAATAGAGAAGCAGTCGAGGGCCTCAAGAATGTCGAAGATCGAAGTAGGCTTGGTAGTTAGATTGCCAATTTATTTTCAATTATGCCACAGTAACAACATATTTATTTTCAATTACGCTACAGTAACGATATATTTTTGTGAGATTCTTTAAAGGCTTTGGTGAACTAGTTGTTTTAGGAGATAGAGATGACCATGTTTTGGAAGAGAAGGTAATGAAGGTGGTAGGTTTTCATCGTTAACTTTTAGAAATTTTTTAAGGCAAGGAACAGAAAGAACCCAAAAGTAATAGCTTCAAATGGAGCAACAAATGTAGGAACAATCAAAAAAGCATTTGAAACAGGAAAAGGGTATACCTTAATGGAGAAATTGGAGCACAGAAGATGCAAAAGATGTTGAAGACACAGAGATGTTGAAGACGACAGAGAAGTTGGGATGTGATGTTGTTTTCATGAACAAAAAAAACCCATTTTAAAAACACACAAAAACGTGAATTTTATATTTTCATAAAGTTGTTGTGGTTTTCATATTTTTAAAGACAAAAAATGGCAACAATACTCAACTAAACACATTGTAATAGATTGTTTTTTTTTAAGAAAACAACAAGAAGAAACAGAAGAAAAAAACATAACCAAACAACCTCAAAGTTGATATTGTTGTTGTTGTTGGATAATAAAAGTTGATATTATGAGGAAAGCAAGATTAGGGATCAACAAAAAAAGGAACTAAAACATAGTTTATCAAGTAGGAAAGCATGATTAAGCAATTAAGCTCATGCTATTGTATAAAATGATGGATCCTGTTCTTTTTAAGCCACGACTGCCGGACCTTAAGGTATAAAATATTTTCAGTCATATATCACAAAAGAAACAAAATAATGAACATTGAACACTAATGAAAAATGCGAATAAATCATTTGATTTCATCATTAAATTAATTATGATATTATGGCCTCGTTTGGTGAAGAGCTGATCAGCTCTTTTTTAGCTGGTCAGCTCTTCACAGCTGGTTGACTTTTAAAATAAGTTAAAAGTTGTGTTTGGTAAACAGCTGGTTGGGTTGGCTGATTCAACCCAACCAGCTAATATTCCACCAGCTCCTCTATAGGAGCGTTTTACTCCAATCAGCTAATA
>JAOSBL010000001.1:8865625-8883906 GCA_027568915.1 Erythroxylum roraimae | reverse complement strand
TCTCTATGTGTAATGGGTCGAAAGGCTACAGGGGGTAAAGATAATAGTGAGTTTGGACAGTTACTGAGGCGGATGACGTTACAATTTGGATCCTTTAGCTTTGCTGATAGCTTTCCTACCATGGCATTTATGGATAACCTGACAGGTTTAACTTCAAAGCTTAGAACAACGTTTAGAGAGATAGATGCTTATCTTGAACAAGTGATTGAAGATCATAGTATGGAGCATTATGATGAACAATTGGATTTTAAAGACGGAGTCCATGTTATCCTTGAGCTTCAAAAGAATGGCAAGCTCGGTATTGAGCTTACGCGAGACAATATCAAGGCAATTCTACTGGTAACTGTTTTATCTCTCGGAGCTATGAATAGACATTTAACTCTCTATGACCTTGGCCTTTAAACGCATTTATTGTGCCATGATCCAAAACTTTACAGGACATGTTTGCTGGAGGAACTGAAACAACTGCAGCCACACTAGAGTGGGCAATGGCAGAACTAGCAAGAGATCAAAATGCAATGAGGAAAGCACAGGAGGAGGTAAGAAGAGTTGTAGGAAGCAAATCAAATGTGGAAGCAGAGGATATTGATAAAATGACCTACTTGAAATGGGTTATCAAAGAGACCTTAAGATTGCATCCAGCTCTTCCTCTAATTCCTAGAGAAACATCAGCGGAAGTTAAGTTGGGAGGCTGCACTATTCCTCCAAGGACAACGGTGTTTGTCAATGCATTCGCAATTCAGTTGGATCCTGAAGTATGGGACAGCCCAGAAAAGTTCATGCCAGAAAGATTTGTGAACGATCCGGCTTATGTCAAAGGCCAGGACTACAAATTCCTCGCCTTTGGTGGTGGAAGAAGAGCTTGTCCTGGTTTATCCTTTGCGGTGGCTATAGCAGAAGCTGTTCTTGCCAATCTCTTGTACTGGTTTGATTGGAAATTGCCTAATGCTAATCCTCAAGAGGAATTGGACATGACTGAGTCATTTGGGATCACTGTTTCTAAGAAAACTCATCTTCGCCTCATCCCATCACTATTCTCACGTTAGATCATTCGGAGGATGATTCAGTTGTTCACCTTGTTATGCTACTTGTAATAATAATGCATGCCATGGCATGTCATGTTCTCAGCCAATCCAATCCTAAGCCTTTTGAGTTCTTCTTTTCAATAAAATACAAATGCCTTGTTACCAAATTAAATCAAGGAAAATGGTGACAGAACAAACACACGCAAGAAAGGGGTGAATTGTGTGAAAAAAATTCGAGGTACTTTAGAATTGATAAGATCCTACTACAAAATAAATTTATAAATAGAAGGGTCCTGTAAACTTTCGAAAGGATCTTGTTAACGTTGAAAAAGAAATGAGTCTGCTAATGCTCAAAACTAAAGGAGCTTGTTTAATTGAAAGGATCCTGTTAGCGCTCAAAAAGAAAGGAGCCTGTTAATCAAAAGAAGCCTGCTAACGTTTTAAAACGAAAAGAACATCTTGCGATAAAAACAGAAGCCTATTGTAAAACTGAAATAGTGTCTTGAAAATACAAACTTATAATGTGGAAATTTAAAAGTTAGGAAGAGAGAGAAAATGGCACAATAGATTTATATTGGTTCGACTTATAATGAAGCCCACGTCAGTCCCCAAGTATCCAACTTGAGTATTTTACTATAAAAGTCAAGTAGTAATTTGACGAGCTTTTTCAAGCTCACAAGTATATATTTTTCAAGGTTATTCAACCTTCCACAATAGTAGTAACTTGCTAACCTCTACAAGCTCTTAAGAAGAAATCTATGAAGGATTTAACAGTCTCTCTTAATAGAGTGATATCACTTTCTAAAGCTCAAAGAGTTTGATATGACTTTCAAGAGTATCAATGTTCTAAGATATTTCGCAAGTCTCGTGTCTGTGTCTTGTGTATGTTTGCAATTGGAGTGATTCTTCCTTATGTAGACAATTTCTTTAACTAGTCGTTGCTCAATCTTCCATATTATTTCTCCTGAAATCTTTGATATTCATATGTTATGTCGAGATTTTTGGAGTTGATTATTCGAATTCATAAAAAAAAAAAGAAACTTCCGGATGTCCTGGAACTATTTTTTAATAGGCAAGTTCATAAATAAGGTTCCTGCAAGAAAGGAAGCAATTAACCTATGATTTTATTTCCTTTTAAGAATTATATCGTTGTCTATAAGCAAATAAATCTAGTTTGAATTTTGAAATATTATAAAGTTATCAAGTGATCGATCGTAGCGCGTCATTATCGTAAGATATGTACTGAAATGACCTCCGGGGGTCCCTGTACGTACCTTGCAGTAAGGGAGCGCTACATGTGACCCGACCGTTACTTCAAAAATGATGTCATTTTTTATGTTTTTTCTTAAAAAATTGCCTGTGGCTCATCGAGCCACAAGCCGATCAGCCCGTGATGCGGTCCATTGTAGCCCGAGATCAGGCCGGGCCAGCCCATGGACATCTCTAACTACATATAACTCCAATAAGGAGAATTGATTTTCCTGTCAGAAGTGAGATGTCTATGATCTAGATGTGGTAGAAGTTGTTAATTCCATATGTCTTCATGTTGAAAACACCCAAGATGGGAGACCCTGGAGTAGGCAATTAGATTTACTGCCTCGATGCCTCGCATCATTATCAGCTACTTCAATCTTTCCCAGAAATAACTCTGTTGAAAGGTATAGTTTGCTGGACACTTATGTAGTGTACAATTTGTTAAAAGGGAACGAATGAATCTTCCAGCAATGATCTTAAGGTTCATGGTGGATCAGGGAATCATAAGAATACCACTATTTGTCCACCTTATGGAATGTTGCTCACCAAGATTTGCACCCATTATGGAGTACCTTTTCATAATCTAAATTGGTACCTACTAGCTAAGTTTCATCATTCTATTTCCTACTATTTTGGATACAAATTGCAAAACAATATCTGGGTAGAAAAGAAGTCTGAAAGAGTAGCAGAAAGTTTAGATCTTGCTTTAAAAAAACAAGCTAATGTTCCTACTCAAGATACAAATAGTTCAAGTCTTCAACAACAGCTAAAGGACATTTAAGCCAATCACGATAAAATGAGCAGCCAAACAGATAACATGGAAAATCCGCATGTCATGTAAAATCAGCTTCTTGACATGCAAATTTTACTTAGGAATTTTTCTAAATCTCTTTAATAACTATGTTGCTATTATTACTGGTCTGCTATTATTTACATATGATATTGTTTGATGCCTTCATTACTCTTTCCCTCTATTTTTTGACAATGACAAAGGGGAGAATTAAAATGATATACTATGCCTTGATGATATATTTTCAAATATTGCATTGATAATATATTAGCTATTGATAATATATTTTGCTGAAATGTTGCTATACTTGTGGAGTTTAAATCATTGATAAACAATCAATCAGCTCCTTCCTTTAGAAGTTAGGCTCTTTCTAATTATAACTGTGAGTAAAGTTTACAGGTATCTTTCGAGACCCTTTATTATTATTTGAATTTTGGAAATATATCTACTATTATTTTTCATCATCAAAAAGGGGGAGATTGTTAGCTCAAAGGTTAGTTTTAATGATTTTGATGCACGGTATCATAATTCACTTATAAAGCATCATAAGAAAACCACAATATTTGAAAACCAACTTTTTTCTCATTTCATTTCATAAAACCGGAATGTCTACATTATGTCTTCCAACATTTTCTATGTGTACAACATCAAGACCTAGTACAAAAGTACTATATGAAAGAGGAAAATATTCAAAATCTAACTAATCTATCCAAAAATCCCAACTGACGACCTTTGAGCCATGACATCTCTTGCCAATCATAATCCACACGGATGGTAGAGCCTCTGAGTAACTAGACTCGTCTCTTGGTCCTGAAAAGACAACGTTGTAATTTTGGTGAGTTTTGTGAACTCAATGAGGTAACCATCATCGATAGTTCACTCAATTCATGCAACACATCATTTCTCATAACAATTAATCACACATTGTATTTTTCCTAGATATCACATTTTCCACCATAGCATAGGTAAATGTTGCATTTCAATCAATCACACATACTTGATAAAATGCATATAAAATGCTCATGAGACACCTTCTGATTATTACATTGTTGTGACCGAGTGTCTGAACTGTCTCGTATCCAATTTGGATATTGGGCTCATTAATAACTATCCCTTATCCGATGAGGATACAGGGCTGATTTTACATAGTGGGCCTTAGGCTCTTAGTCACTATCTGAGTTCAAGGCTCTTTTAACTTGTTAAGCTTTAAGCTCTGATCGGTAGCTACTCTGGTCACAACTCTCATTATTTGATCATGCATTCATGTATGGAATGCTTGTCACATGTTCATCCAATCATATTATAACACATTTAGTTCTTCCCATTCACATTCAAGCCGCATTCATTCAATCATAACTTAAGCAAACAATAATTGAGGGAAACCATCTAGGTTACTCACAAGTTTCTCCCGAAGCTAATGCTTGGAAGATCCGACAACGTCTTGAAGTTGACGCTCCAGTTGCTCCTCTATAACAAATAATATACACAATATCACAATTTCTACAATCATAAGTATTCAATGATGCAAATGTATGAAATGACTTATGTACAATGCATGTTCATGACAATCCTGGGTAATTTCCATCACAAAATCGATCTCATATCAAAATTTATCTAAGTATAATTTATACTTTGGTTTATTCCTCACTAGAACTATTGAAATCACAATTCATTACTCACTGGCTTACTTCCATATTTTTCCAAAACACCCTTTCGGGTCTACTGTTCACATTCAATCAGAAGGTTAAAATGAGATAATTTGGTCACTCTCTCTTGTAGAAAAGTGTTCCTCTATATCTTAGCTTTCCATTGATACCAAAATCACTTAATGTGGTTCAGTAATTTGGAATATTTACCTCAAACATTATTGGGTTGTTCATATTCAAAAATAGTGTACTATTCCCAATTTCCATTTAGAGATTAAACATATTAGAGGCTGAATCATAATTGGACTTCTCGAGACAATTTGTAGGCCTATATCTCTAGATTACTCCAAATCAAAAATCATCTCATTTGGAATCCTATAGATCCAGATATAATCAAAATACTGAAGTATGTTGAGTGGAATAACCTCTGTTCATATAATCTAAGAGCACACTCACTGTAGCCATCCCACGTTTTTCACTCAATCTTTCTGAATTCATTTCATATGGCTATAATTTTTGTTGGAGATATTGAGCAATTTCTTACGAGTCCAATGGTTCAAGAATCAGGTCATTTGGGTGTCTAGAGAAGAAGTTATGGCCAAAAGAATCAAACATGTTTTTGTCCTCAATCATACTGAACCTGTTTCGGGGAAACAGCCATAACTTTCTACAAAAATTTCTGATTAAGGTTTTCTTTGAATGGTTCAAAATAGGACTTCAAGAGCTACAACTTTTATGAAGACCTCAAAGACAAATTCTATCTTCTAAAGGGTCAAAAATAGGAACAGAAGATATAATATGAACAGTGACCCAAAAGAAGTTTATGAATAGTAACACAAAAGATGTTTTGCAATTGGCATTACTTTCTCTACACATATTTGATTTAGCTGTTCTTTGGATGGTTCAAAATAGGATGTCAAGATATACAACTTTCATGAAGATCCCGAAGACAGATTCTATCTTCTGAAGGATCAAAAATGGAACAGAAGATAGGTACAGACGAAAAGCAGACTAATGGAAAAAGTTAGAAGAAGTGGAAAAATTGCCATAACTTTCCCTACAAACATCGGATTGGGGTGTTCTTTATATGGTTCGAAAGAGGACTTCTGGATCTACAACTTTTATGAAGACTCAAAGATAGATTCTATCTTCTGAAGGATCAAAAATGGAATAGAAGATAGGTACAGATGAAAAGCAGACTAATGAAAAAAGACAGAAGAAGTGGAAAAATTGCCATAACTTTCCCTACAGACATCTAATTGGGGTGTTCTTTGGATAGTTCGAAACCTCAAAGACAGATTTTATCGTCTGAAGGGTCAAAAAGGGAACAGAAGATAGGCCAGGCAAAAAAGTAGAAGAAGCAAAACATAGAAGAAGATAACGTCATCACAGAAGAAGCAAAAAGGCAGAAGAAGCAAAACACAGAAGAAGATGACGTTATCACAGAAGAAGCAAAACATAGAAGATGATGCCGTCATCACAGAAGAAGCAAAAACATAGAAGATACAACTTCACTCCTGAACATCTTCCCTTATAAGGGCCATAACTTTCAGCTCAGATGTCTAAAATTTTCATACTATATACCGTTGGAAAGATAAAAGAAAGATCTATAACTTTCATGAAGGCCATTTCGTCAAAATCTATCTAGATTGGTACAGAAATTTCATAGAAGTTTTAGATCGAATTCATTGCTATTTCAACTCCAAAATCACTTTTACAACACCTAATCACTAATAATCTTTCAAAAACTAAATTAACACTATAACCAAATTTTTCATCCCAACAACACAGTATTTATGAATATACACGTAAATGTCATTTTCCATGCAGATGACAAGAACTCATCAAATTTATTTCATAAATCCCCAACTCTAAAGGATTTATTCACTACTTACCTGCTGAAAACTCCAAAATCTTCAATTATCTTCAAGCCCTAAACTCCATGCAATTTACGTATTTCACTATATATAATGACCAGCTTCTGATTTTTCTTGAGGTAGAAGACACAAATAGTAAAGTGGGTTTGGTGTAGGAAAGGAAAAGCATAGAAATCTCTTAGAAGGTATTTGATGGAAAACTCTGTGTATGGGAAGAAAATTTGAAGAAGATGAAGATGAAGAAGGAACTTAGACATATAACTTAACCTTTCAACTCTCAGAGATCAGTAACCTACTTCTAGCAAAAGTACAAAAAGCCTAAGTGACACTTGTCACTTTCCTAATACCTAAGCTCTAACTTAGTTTCTTTTGAAACTAACTCCCTTAAACTTTCATCTTTACAGTCCAACTATCTCCAAATCTTCTTTTGATTTCTTTTTCCTATTTTCTATAATTTTCTTAAATTTATTTCTAAATTCACCAAAATTTACAAATACAATATTCTTACTAATCAATAGAATTTAGAATATAAATAAATTCAAAATTATCAAAACTCTTAAAAATCACAACTCAATCTAATTATACCCAGAATTATTCATGAATGCATGTACAATTTTTTTCATGTGCAACAACTTGACTATTCATATGTATGTGTATGACATATTATGCGTGAACATGGAAATGTATTTCTAACTCTCATTAATCACTCACATTTACCATTTTAACCTTCCCACAAGTAATGGGATGTTACATCACAGGCCGATTGGCATTGGCCCGTGGCTCGTGGCCCGTGGCCCGTGGCTCGATTAACCTTGGCCAAAATCACGATGGGTCGGGCCCTTTTTGACATCCCTATATCCAGTATATCTCCTAAAATTTCTTCTCAATTTAAAATTTCACATTCATACATCCATGAGACAATGGCTAAACTTCCATCAATTTCTTCTTTTCTCATATGTGTGTAGAATTTCTTGACTAGCTCATCACATACAATCTCATATAATTTTAGAAAATTTCCCAACCAATGGCAACAAAGTAAGGAAAGATAGGTATACCTATGTCATCAAACATCATGGGAAGTAAGATCTGCCCACCAACCACCTTTCTTTCTTGTATTGCATTTTATAACAAACTTCAACTTCCATTGATTGAAAAACTTTTGGTGATGTTGGTGTCTTTCCTTTTTGTGCAACTACATTTATTTTCTTTACCATTTTTTCTTCAGGAATTATCTCTTCATGAAACATCCTATTTCTATTAATAGGGTCCTTAACAGTATCTTCAGTCACAAGCGCTTTTCCTTTCTTTATTTCTTCTCTTTTTCTTTTTCTAGATTCATCTTCCTCTTTCTTTCCAACAATCGGGGTTTCTTTTTGTTAAGAAATTTCCTCTACTTGTTTTGCAAGAATTCTTTTGGTTTATGGACGTCTTTTTACTTGATCTAGTTCTTCGTCTAAATCAGTATCATTGATGATCCAGTGTACTCCAGACACTTTCATATCTTTAGAACCAAGTCGAGGAGTAGTAGATCTAGGCATAAAAGAGATAGAGATAGGTTCAGTACGAGCAGAATTAGAAACATGAGC
This sequence comes from Erythroxylum roraimae, assembly GCA_027568915.1. Classification (NCBI taxonomy): domain Eukaryota; kingdom Viridiplantae; phylum Streptophyta; class Magnoliopsida; order Malpighiales; family Erythroxylaceae; genus Erythroxylum; species Erythroxylum roraimae. Next base: position 8,875,728 of record JAOSBL010000001.1, on the reverse strand, counting down.
TTCACTAAGTCTAGTAGTGGAAGTTGGGGTTTTCTTCTATCCCTTTGATTTTGTTCTAGCCATTATAGGTAAGGAGTTTTTGGAGGAAAGAATAGAGAGAAGCCAAAAAGTTAGGGTGTAGAGAGGAAAAGAACGATGCTTCTGAAAAAGAACACGATGAGTAGAAGAGAGAAGTCTGTCACTGGTATATTAAGTGATTCTTGGATGTTAATCTCGTATGAGGATGGGCAATCGTACACGCTAAAAGAGGAAGTATGATTGTCTGCATATCTTCTATCAGACACGTACAAAAACCTGTCAAAATAGCACGCGTGTTTTTAAAAGTTGAAAAGACACCATGAATGACTTCCTTTTTAGGACACGTGTATACTACTCTGTTAAACCGAGAGGAGCCTTCCAAAGTAGAAGGAGCTTACTACGAGGAGTTCTCAAAACTAAGAGGAGCCTTCTAAAGTATAAGAAGCTTACCAATGTCAAGAGAGAATAGCATAGAAAATTCATACAGAAAAGATATCAAATAGTTTGCACATACCAAGCTCTTTTCTTAACACACAACATCTATCTTCAAAGAGTGGCTTAGTGAAGATATTAGTTACTTGATTTTCAGTATTAACACGTAAAAGATCAACGGTTCCTTCTAAAAGATGATCTCTAAGAAAATGATGCTTGATTTCTATATGATTAGTCCTAGAATGATGCACAAGATCTTTTGAAAGATTTATTACACTAGTATTATCACATAATATAGGAATATGATTAAAGTTTAGAGAGAAAACCTGTAGTTGATGCTTCATTTATAATATTTGAGCACAACAGTTGGCAGCTGCTATATATTCCTCTTCATTTGTTGAAAGAGTTGTGCAATTTTGTTTCTTGCAAGACCAAAAGACTAGGCATCACTAAGAAATTGATAGTGACTACTTGTGCTTTTTCAATCGACTTTATCCCCTACATAATCTGCATCACAATAGCCAACTATGTTAAAAGAGTCAGTTTTGGAATGCCATAATTTGAAATCCATAATTTCGTGAAGATATCGAAAGATCCTCTTGACTGCTTGAAGGTGACTCTTTTTTGGATTTGACTGAAAGTGTGCACAAAGACACACACTAAGCATAATGTCTGATCTTGAGTTTGTAAGATATAATAGTGACCCAATCAATCCTCTATACTTTGTCTCATGCTTAGCCTTGCCTTCCTTATCCTTATCAAGTTTAGTTCCAGTACACATAGGAGTACCCATCGGTTTGGCATTCTCAAAATGGTACTCCTTAATGAGTTCCTTTGTATATTTGTCTTAGCTAATGAAGATCTCTTTTTTTATTTTCCTAATTTGTAATCTAAAAAAGAAAGATAATTCTACCATCATGCTCATTTCAAACTTCCCTTACATTAATTCTAATAAGATAATTCTCCCATCATGCTCATTTCAAACTTACCTTGCATTAATACTGAGAATTCTTCACAGAATTAACAAATAAGGTTTTATCTACCTTTTATCTTTCAAAGTTATTCTCAAGTACAAAATTACTTAACCTTTCATAACATATTCGAGGGCCTGTTTTAGACTGTACAAGGCTTTAATCAACTTCATCACGTAGTTAGGATGGTTTTCATCTTCAAAGTCTTGAGGTTGCTTAACAAACACTTCTTTGTTAATATATCCATTTAAGAAGGCACTTTTGACATCCATTTGGAACAATTTGAAGTTTTTATAACATGCTAAGACAAGTAAAATTCTAATCGATTCCAATCTAACAACAGGTGTATAAGTTTCATCAAAATCAATACCTTCCTATTGATTATAACCTTGAGCTACAAGTCTAGCTTTGTTTCTTACCACTTACCATTTTCGTCATGTTTGATTTGAAAAACCCAACGAGTTCCAATGACTAACTTATTTTATGGATAAGGTACTAGATTCCAAACTTTATTTTGTCAAATTGATTTAGTTCGTCTTTCATGGATGAAACCCATTTTTCATCAGTGAAAGCCTCTCCAACGGTCTTTGGTTCTAATTTTGAGATGAGGGCAACAAAGTTGTTCTTGAAGGATGATATGGTTTTCAGACTTTCATATGGGTCTCTCAGAATGTATTGATGTGTATCTTGATCTCTTCACTCTTTTGGTGTTCTTCATTGCATATGCTCCTGCTAAAAAGAAGGAGCCTGCTTTGTCCTGACTTCAGAAGGACCTTATTGATCTTGTGATTCTGAGAGTACTATAGGTGTAGTCAATGTATTTTTAGGAACCAAGGAATGCGCTTCATCATCTGAATCAGTTATTGTTGTCGAGGGTAGCGCTTCATTAAATACTACATATATTAATTCTAATGTTTTCTTTGTTTTTTTTGTTGTAAAATCTAAATCCTTACTGGCGGTACTGTAGCTCAAAAAGATGGCTTCATCTTATCTCTCATAAAACTTTCCAAGATTTTCTTTTCCATTATTTAGAACGAAACACTTATAACAAAATGCTCGAAAATAAGCGACATTCGATTTTCTTCCTTTCCATAACTCATAGGGGGTTTCTTTTTTAGAATGGGTCTTATAAGACACCTGTTAAGAATTTAACAGGTAGTTGACATAGCTTTTGCCTAGTAACCATAAGGTAGACGACCTTCGCATAGCATTATTCTGACCATATCAACGAGAGTCATGTTCTTTCTTTCAATAACTCCAATTTGCTAAGGAGTCCTTGGGCATGAAAAATTGTGAAATATCCCATTTTCATTACAGAAATTGTCAAATTTCCTATTATTTAATTTTACTCCATGATTGCTTAGAATAGAAGTAATGCAGTATCCTTTTTCAATTTGAATTTTTCTATAAAACTTCTTAAAGACTTCAAAAGTATCATCCTTATTAGATATAAAATAAACCCATGTAAATTTGGAATAATCATCTACTAAAACAAAACCATAATGTTTACCACAAAAACTTTGAGTCGTAGTGGGACCAAATAAATCCATATGCACAAGTCCAAACGGTTGGTTAGTGGACATAATATTTTTGGGAGGAAAGTTGCTTTTAACTTGTATACCTTTTAAACAAGCCTCATAAACCTGATTGCTTTCAAATTTCAAATCAGTAGTCCTTTTACTAGCTCATTTTTGGAAAATTTTGATAGAATGCTCATGCTAGCATGTCCAAATCTTATGTGCGAGATAAGAAAGTCCTTTTCTGTAGAAACAAAACACTCAACATTTTGTGAAGACAAATCTTCCAATTAAACACAATGTATGTTCTGATTTTTAGGACAAAAAAATACAATATTGTCACTAAGATTATCGATAATTTCACAATGTGATGCATAGAAAGTAACTTTATAACCCTTATCATATAATTGACTTACACTCAACAAGTTATGTTTGAATCGATCAACATAAAGAACATTATCAATAGAAGCAGAGTTAAAGTCACCAATTTTATCAATTCTGGTGACTTTTGCCTTATTTTTGTCATAAAAACAACATTACCTTCGTCTTTTCTTCAATGTAGTTGAAATGTGATATTTCACTTGTCATATGTCTCAAACATCCACTATAAACTATCCATTGATTTTCTCTTATATCCGTTTTGAAGCATCTCTACAAAAAGTATTATCTCATTTTAGGTCTGGGTCCTTTCAGGTTAGTAGCTAGACCTTTCGGTCTTCAAACATACATTTGAGATAATTTCTCCATTTTGCGAAATTTACAAGAATGACTAATATGACTATGTCTGCCACAGTAGAAGCATAAAACAGATGAATGAGAATTGCTATAATTTTTTACCATATATCAGGTTCTTATTGTTTTGATTATAGCTACTGTTGGATTTAACAAAGAAGTTCTTATATGACCTAACATTATTATTTTCATTATAACCTATTCCAACTTTATCAAAAATGCATGAACCACTACCAAGTAGTGCATTAAGGTTGTTCCTTCCATTAACAAACTTTGCAAGATCTTTTTCTAGAGATAAGATCTTTCTTGTACATTTCTCTTTCTCAAGTTCTAGGGCGACAATCTTCTCTTCTAGCTGTCTCACTTTATCAGAATCATTCTCAAGCAAAGTATTTTCCAACTTGGCTAATCTTTCTGCTATAACTTCTTTTTTAGAAACCTTTTTCTTATAATCATCCTCAAGAGACATATTCTTGGTTGTCAGATTTTCATTCACAGATTCTAATGATTTAATCTTACTCTTTAAGGATGCTTCATTATTCTTGGACTTCCTAATTTCTTCGAAATACTTCACTGTCAACTTTTTGTACAAATCATACAATTCATGATATGCACTTCTCAATTTATCAACTTCAATATTAGAGTCAGAATAATATACCTCATCATCTCCTGATTCAGCCATGAAGCAAACATCACTGAATTCTTCTGGCTCTTCTTCCAAATCTTCATCTGACCAAACTATAGTCATCGCTTGCTTCTTGGTTTTTTTGTTTTCTATTTTTTCCTTTTGAAGAAAGGAACATTCTGGTCTTGTGTTTCCAGGCTTCTTATAGTGATATCATATGATTTAATTGTTTTGTGTATTGCTATTGCTATTGCTACCTTTTCATAAGGACATGTTGTTTCTAGTTTTCCTATTCCCTTCTCTTTGCTTCATTAACTTCTTTTTGTAGAAGCGGGCATATTTCCTGACCATGAAATTGAATTCATCATTTCCATCTATTTGCAACTTAGTGTCGCTTTCATCACCAATTGATTCATCCGTTGATTTTAATGTCATTCCTCATTTGTATAAGGATCCTTCATCTCGTCTAGGCTTGGCTTCATTGATCATCAAGTTTCCTCTTAGCCAGTTAGGTGAGTCTCCATTCTTTTGGAAGTGATCTTATAATCTTTGTTACGAGTTCATCATTGGGATAAATCTTTCCTAAGTTCTTTAAGGTTGTGATAATGTTGTTAAATCATCCAAAGAATTCGTCTATGGTCTCTCCCTATTTCATGCCAATAGTTTCGTATTGATGTACTAAAAGACTTATTCTATGTTTTTTTACCTCGTTCATTCCTTCAAAGGTGACTTAAAGTTTATCCCACATTTCCTTTGTTGTAGAGCAGTTAGAAATCTTTTCATATTCTTTTAGAGATAGTCACATATCAGATGATGTTGTTCTTTAGCATTTAGTTGCACATTTCTTCTGTTAGCATTAGGCCATACTTCTATGTTATCAGTAGTGGGAAGTGTAGCTCCAACTCTAATGGCTTTCCAGACTTCAATATCTACGGATTAGATATAGATGATCATTTTCTCTTTCTAATATGAGTAGTTGTTTCCATTGAAATACGGAGGCTTTAAGACGAATTGTCCTTTAAGGCTTCTCATATTGTTTGTCATGATCTATCACGTGTGGCAAAACACAATAAATATGAAACTTCGCTTTGATACCAAATGTTAAAGCAAACACACGCAAGAGGTGGGGGTGAATATTGTGTGAAAAAAAAATCAAAGTACTTTAAAATTGATAAGATCCTGCTACAAAATAAATTTATAAATAGAAAGGTCCTATAAACTTTCAAAAGGATCTTGTTAATGTTGAAAAAGAAAGGAGTATATTAATTGAAAGGAGCCTGCTAGCACTCAAAAAGAAAGGAGCTTATTAATCGATAGGAGCTTGATAACGTTTAAAAATAAAAGGAACCTCTTGCGATAAAAACAGAAGGAGCCTATTGTAAAACTGCAAGAGTCTCTTAAAAACACAAACTTATAATGCAAAAATTTAAAAGTTAGGAATAAAGAAAAAATGACAAAGTATATTTATACTGGTTTAGCTTATAACGAAACTTACGTCCATTCCTCAAGTATCCAACTTAAGTATTTCACTATAAAAGCCAAGCAGTATTTGGCTAGCCTCTTCAAGCTCAGAAGTGAGTATTTCACTATAAAAGCCAAGCAGTATTTGACTAACCTCTTCAAGCTCAGAAGTGAGTATTTCACTATAAAAGCCAGCAGTATTTGACTAGCCTTCAAGTTTAGAAGTGTATATTTTTCAAGGTTCTTCAACCTTCCACAATAGTAGTATTTTGTAAGTCTCTATAAGTTCTCAACAAGAAATGTATGAAGGATTTAACGGTCTCTCTTAATAGAGTGATATCACTTTCTAAAATACAAAGAGCTTGATATGACTTTCAAGATTATTGATGTTCTAAGATATTTTGCAAGTCTCGTCTATGTGTCTGGTGTATGTTTTGCAAATGCAGTGACTCTTCCTTAAGTAGACAATTTCTTTAACTAGTCGTTGCTTAATCTGCAATATTATTTCTGCTAAAATCTTTGATATTATTTATGCTTAAATCTTCGATATTCAAATGTCCTGTCAATAATTTTGGAATTGATTATTCGAATTCATAAAAAAAGAAAAGAAACTTCTGGATGTCATGGAACCATTTTTTAATAGACAAGTTTATAAAGAAGGTTCCTGCAAGAAAGGAAGTAATTATCCTATGATTTTATTTCCTTTTAAGAATGATATTATTGCCTATATAAGGAAATAAATCTAGTTTGAATTTTGAAATATTATAAAGTTATCGTCAAACATAACCTTCAGCTAATAAATAGTCTATGGCTGCGTGCATAATAAAAACTATGATTGAATTTATATTATTATATGGTTTGCAGTTTATGGATGACGATGAACCACGGGTTAAAGATCTTCATCTGTTAGGAATATGATAGAAACAAAATGGAAAAAGTAAAACGAACATTTTATGGCTATGTTACCACTGTGAGACAAGAAAAGTGGGATAACTTAATTATGTCAATTACACATTCATACTACAAGACTCCAAAGTTTTGAAAATTTGAAATTTATAATTTGATAAATTTTAATATTTTAGTAATATTCTTAATGCTTGTTAATTGAGTTGAAAATTGATATTAGAATTTTAAAAATATAAAATTGACTAATTATAAAGGAAAGAATTAAAAAATAGAGAAGTTATTATTATCTTCTCCAATCATGATACTCTCAATGCTCCTTTGACGCTAAGAAATAATAAAACTATGAAAACAAAAAATGATGACTATCAAACACCTTTCAAAAGTCCCTCGGGGCTTGTTTGGTTGAATGTTAATTAATAAAATGAAATATAATGTGATAAAAACGGAATGAAACGGTTTATAATGGAGTGAAATGTAATATAGTGAGAAGTTATTTGGGAGGGATAGAAGAGTTCAAAATGTAATGTAGTGAAATGTTTTTTGGGAGATGGATGAAATGGAATGTGATGTATAATAAATAATATTATACTCTTTATATTCAAATGATTGTTGCAGGAGGTTTATTATTTATTATTAATTATGTACAATTTATTATTAATTATATAAATATTTCATTATTAATTATCTATTTTATTTTATTTTATTTTTTGTGATTTATATTTAAAAATAATTTATTTATATTTTTATTTATATAAAAATATATACAGACAATTAACAAATAATTTTTAAATATATTTTCTAATTTCATTAATAAAAATTTTATTAATTTTTTATTTTCATTAATTATATACAATTTATTATTAATTATATAAAAATATTATTATTAATTATTTAATTTAATTTAATTTATTCTATGTGATTTATATATAAAAACAATTTATTTTTATTTTTATTTATATAGAAATATATACAAACAATTAAAGAATAATTTTAATATATTTTATATTTTTTATTAATAAAAATTTTATAAAAATTTTATTTTATTTATTTTTTTATTAATTATATACAATTTATTATTAATTTTATAAAAAATATTATTATTTAATGTATTTTATTTTATTAAATTCTATTCTATTCTATTCTATGTAATTTATATTCAAAAATAATTTATTTTTATTCATATTTATATAGAAATATATACAAACAAGAATAATTTTTTAATATATTTTATTAATGAAAATAGAAAATATATAAAAATATTCTTTAATTGTTTGTATATATTTCTATGCAAATAAAAAATAAAAAATTATTTTTAAATATAATTTTTATTTTATTATTAAATATATATAATTTATTATTAAAAATATAAAATTATTATTTTTTTGGTAAATATTATATAAAATTATTATTATTAATTATTTAATAAAATATGTTATATTAATTATTATTATATCCTATTTAATATATTAATATTATAAATTAGTCACAATTAGTATTAAAAAAATTATTGAGAGTATATTAGGTAGTATGTATTTATTAGTTTACGTTTCATCCTAAACTCCCTAAGTTGAAGGCTTCTTATTTTCATTGTTTAAGATAGAATGGAACGTAACATGAAACTCTCTGCTTCTATCTCACTCCATTCTATTATGAAACCCTTAACTAAACGATAGAAGTGTGCTATGTTTCATACCATTCCATTAATAACTCCTCAACCAATTAGGGCCTTATGTTAGATTTAATAAGAGTATTCGCAGTTAGGAAACAAAAATAGAGTCTTTAGAATTTTTGAACTTGAGAATTAACACATTTTTCAAAATTGTGCATAAGAACTGACATGGTACGAGCATTAACACTGAAACTAGTTTTGTTATGAAACTTTTGTTGCCTGGAAAGTTTCATAACCACCTTAAATTGACTTTGGATATCTCCTATAAAGTTGTACTTTCAATCAGCTTTCAAATGACTTTAATATCTTCTTGATTAGACAATTATAGAAAAAAGTTACACTCTATTTTAAAACGCTGTGCATGCTCTTAGAAGATGAATTGATCTTGATTTATATCACATAGTAATATGTCTTATATATGACATCTTTATTTCTGAAAATTTTACTTTAATTCCAGTAACACTCGTATTTAAAAGTTATATTGTGATTAATTTTTCATAGAACATGTTATCTCTAGATTGGTATGGAAACTGCACTTGGACCCATCACCAACCTTCCTCTAGAAATCCTGTAAATGGGTGTAAGAAAATAAAGCTCTTTGATCATAGGTTACTTCCTGGAGAAGAGATTGGCTTATCCTCTAATCTAGAAGTGGGCTAATTACAACAGGAAACTTGGCAGCTTGGAGAATGTCACTGTAAGGGAAGATATTTCTTCATCTTTATGTTCTCTTCAATGACCAAGCTCAGAAAATTATTGATTCGGGCCCATGGCATATTCAAGGACAGCCACTCTTTATTAAGAAGTATTGTCCAGGCATGTCCCTTAGTAGGTCTCTGTTGAAAACTATTCCTATATGGGTAAATTTTCAGAGAGTTCCCTTGAAGTACTGGTCCTCTGAGGAGCTTAGTCACATAGCTAGCAAAATGTGCACGCTAATTAGCTTGGATGAGAATACAACTAAACTTAAAATAATTGGCTTTACTCTCATTTGCATAGCAATAGATCTGAGCAGGAAGCTTCCAGAGGCAATGAGAATAAAGAAGTTTAGTGATGTTGGTGCACTGGTTGAAGGCTTCATGAAGTTGTCATACATATGGAAGCTAATGAAGATGGAGCAAAAACTGTCTGGACGGTCAAAAACCAAAATGACACTGGTTCTGTTAAAGATGATTATGTAGCTCAACTAAAAGATATGAGCCCTTAACAAGTGGAAGTTGTAGCACAAGACAAAAATTTGCAGCCGTAGCTCCTGTCTTCTTCAATATCATCACTCAACCACTGGTGCTTCATTCATTTTTATGACAATTGATTTACTACTATTCATTTCTTTTAATTTATCTTCTTTTCTTGTTTTAGTGGATCAGTTTGTGATTTTTATTTCACTAAACCCATTTGCTAAAAAGTCAGTATTATCTTTCTCATTTCCACTTTTATAATCTCTCTAATCTCTTATTCTTTGTTATAATCGTATTTGAAAGCTATTGTGTTTTTGATGGTTGATGATAAGATTGAAGTTTTGATGGGTCTTATTGTTTGGGCAAGGTTAACAATGAGGCATTCACGTTCTCGTTCATTGGCAAGATTGAAGGATTAAACGCCTCTAAAGACTCTGAATAAGGTTTTAAAATTCGAACCGGAGGTTTTACTAGTCATCGGTTTGATCGGTTCGACCGGTTCAATCACTAGTCGAACCGGTGTGACATCATAATTATGTAATAATTATATTTAATTATATATAATATTAGTAATATTAAAAAAATATAAAAATA
>JAOSBL010000001.1:8793080-8810692 GCA_027568915.1 Erythroxylum roraimae | reverse complement strand
GGGGTGTGCGGACGGTGATATTCATGGTGGCGATGGTGGCGTCGCTGCTGGTATCGTCGATGCCAGTGTTCGTGGCGGTCGGAGACGTGTTAGTACCGCTGGTGTTGTTGTCGAATTTCACGTGCTTGAGGTGCTATGGAATTAAGGAGCAGTTGCGTAGATACGCTTTCAAGAGCTCTTTGACTGATGTTCCTCTTGTTTCTGTTATTAGATCTTTTATCATTATTTGTACGTCCTAACTACCACCCTCTTCATCAAAATTTAAAATCGTTACATTGCAATCTAGATTTTTTGTTATTTGGTATGTGGATCACATATCGAATATCTTGATATATCGACTGAAAAATGAGTTTAAAATTTTCCACGCATTCCCTAATTTTCTTCATCTCAGTTTCAATCTTCAAGATGTTTATACCTTTGCTCTTACAGCCTTTTGTTTTCCTCCCTCTGCTCTATAAGTAATGAAAAAGAAAATTATTCTCTTTGGTTTTCTTATGTTGGTTGCTTTGCTTTTGTATGCGGCTTCTGAAATCTATCTGTATGTGCTTTGATGGTTCGGTGATGATACATCAAGGAAAGAGTCAATAAAATTTGTTTAGTTGATAGAATTAGGTGCTGTTTAGATTTCGTGAATTATTGCTTTTATGGATATCGAGAACTATTTGCAGCATTTTCGGAAAATAAAAGAAGATGCATGTTCATTTTTCGTTTTCTTTGTGATCTAACGTAAGGAAATCATTGGAATTGATGGGATGTCTATGCATGTCAATCTTTTTTTAAATATGCCTTCAAGCAAACTATAAGCATCTCATTTATGTTCTTTATTCCAAACTATTTTTCGCAGGTGTTTATTCAACGTGCGATGCTCCTGCTCTCTCACATGGTCCTTATTTAGGAACTGTATCATTCTGTTCTATTGCTTCTATTCTTCTTCTCTCGGTAAAGGCATGCGTTTTCACTATGAATTCTCAATTTGAGGTTGAAGTTTCAACTTCCCTTGCAAGGAAAAAGCTCCATTTAAAGAAGTCATGGGGAATGCCCGTCTTGTTCTTCTCTTCTGTAGTTTTTGCACTTGGCCACACTGTTGTTGCCTATAGAACGAGTTGCAGAGCCCGCAGAAAGCTTATGTTTCACAGAGTTGACCCAGAAGCTGTAATTTTGCCCACCAGTCTTTTATTTGTTCTATTTTTATATGTGCATTCAGTTCTTAGGATCTATAATGTGCTTAATATTTGAGGTTTTTGTAAAAATTACGAGTCTCCTCACAGTCTCACTTGTAATATGCACCAAAATAATACTTTGCAGGTGCATGCTTCCTGCTAAGTTGTTGAGAATTTAAGAAAACCTCTTATTGGTTTCATAAAGTTCATTGCTTAGTTGCATTGCGGAATTGCTGGAAGTTCAATTTATTGGATTAGTTAAAGTGTTCATGTATTGAGTTCTTTTAGTTTGTAATTTGTTGTCAACTTTGACAATTAAATATCCATCCAATTTAAATTACAGGTGCTTGCGTGCAAAAATGTCTTCTCTGGATATCAGAAGATGCCACGATCTCCTATTCCTGCTGGAGGAAGGACTCCAAAAAGTGATAGTGAAATGAGGCGAAAGCCTTTTGGACTGGCACTTGATGAAGGGAAAATCCCTGTCAGATTACTTGCTGATATTGATAGCCTGTTCATGACATGCCAAGGCCTTACCATCCACTACAAGCTCAGCTTGCCTGGTTCTCCTCCTCGTTCCTTGTCCTCCACAACTTTTCTTGAACCTAACCCTAGTTGTAGCTCACCAAAGCTGACACTGGGTAAGCTAAAACTTGAAAGGCACCCATTCAGTTTGTTATCAAGCACTCAGCATAATCTTCATAGAAGCTATAGCAATCAATTTCACAGCTCATCTCTATATGCACCGCTATTGGATGGTTCTCCAACTTCTCCAGTTCTTTCTGAAGACATTCCTGTTCTGAACTTAGATGATCGTGTTCAGGAAAATGAAATCAGCAGATTAAATTGTGCAACTCATAAGGTAGACATGGAAGAAAGCAGCCAGTTTGGTATTGTCTTGGTTCATGGTTTTGGGGGAGGAGTCTTCTCATGGAGGCATGTGATGGGTGTGCTGGCACGGCAGGTTGGCTGCGCAGTTGCAGCTTTTGATAGGCCAGGGTGGGGACTAACGTGTCGGCCACATTGGAAGGATTGGGAGGATAAACAGTTGCCCAATCCTTACAAACTTGACACCCAGGTGATTTATACTATCAATGATGTTGTAACATTGATGCTCTAAGTTCTACAAGCATGCTTGATTAGTTCTCATGTTTAGTGTTCTAATGCTGTCCTCGAAAAAAACAATGTACAGGAAACAAATATGTCTAATTATTACTCTTTATTTGTCTGGGAACTATCTTGTGCTAGTTGCACCTTCAACGTTATTAGCATGTCTAGATTCAAGAAGGAATGATGTGGTTTATGCCTTTTTGCAGTTTGCAAGACAACATGCATTTTACTAGTTATTAGATTTCCAAACCTATTGTGGTTGCATACATGTCTTTCCTTAACTAAAACTTTATTTTATCAAGTGTTGTGTATCTGTTTGGCGATTTGATCTTTATCTTAAAGTTTGATCATATTATAGGTGTTTGCAGGTTGACTTGCTTCTTTCTTTCTGCTCTGAGATGGGGTTTTCTTCGGTTGTGTTGGTTGGCCATGATGATGGTGGCTTGCTTGCTTTAAAGGCTGCACAAAGAGTTCAAGCATCGGTTAATTCTTTCAATGTGAGTGTATTTGCCTGTTATTGTACTTCGACTGAGATATCTCTGAAATCCTAAATATCATTGTTGCACCCTTGATTGATGATTTTGTTGTTGTATGTTTGGATATCATTCAGGTTGCAATTAAAGGAGTTGTACTTGTCAATGTCAGTTTTTCAAGAGAACTGGTTCCTGCCTTTGCCAGGATACTTTTGCGTACCACACTTGGGAAGAAGCATTTGGTTCGTCCTTTATTAAGGACTGAGATTATTCAAGTGGTAAATAGACGAGCTTGGTTTGATGAATCCAAGCTAACGACAGAGACTTTAAACCTGTACAAGGTATGCTGTAGCCACCAGAATATGGCCACTGAATTTTTATATGGACCTAATACTGAAGTTACACTTACCCTGGTCAAGATTGCCATAGAATTAGAGCAGAATCTCTCTTTCATTGACATAATATTGGTTACAGGATTCTGATGTGCCTTCTTTTTTGGTTTTATGATCTCATTTTCCATCAGGCACCACTTTGTGTGGAAGGTTGGGATGAAGCACTCCATGAAATTGGTAAACTTTCGTTTGAGACAATCCTGTCACCTCAGGTGTCAGCATCCCTAATGCAGGCAGTAGAAAACATGCCTGTCTTGATCATTGCTGGTGCAGAAGACGCTCTTGTCCCTCTTAAATCTTCCCAGACCATGGCTTCAAAACTTGTAAATTCTGTAAGTATTATCTATTATTCTCTACTTGTTGCTTCTTGAAGCTTGAGTCAATTGATGTTGAGCCAAGTATTCTAAATTCTGGGACAATTTAATCCAACATTTTATGCTCTTCCTTGTCTCCATATTGCTATGGTTCTGTGAACCCAGAGTCAAAATACCAACTGAAAAGCCATACGTTCTGAAATTACGGTGCACATGACAAACTTAAAAGGAGCATTAAAACATAAAAGCAATAAACCAATGAGAAACTATTGTTCTCTTATTGTTGAGTTTATGCCTTGCAGAGACTGGTAGCTATATCTGGATGTGGCCATCTTCCTCACGAGGAGTGTCCAAAGACGCTACTTGCCGCCATTTCACCCTTTATCAGCAGAATTTTGCCAAAAGCGGATGTGGAGAACCAGTAGTATAAATTAACTTATATCAGTAGGATTGTACCCGTCTTAAGGACTTATTTTTTGTCCTTTTCTTCTTTCTTGATCATTTTTCTCTGCCACTCATCTCTGTTTTGCCTTTTATTTTTTTGTCAAGCAATTTACCCCAGCAGGAAGACAAAATGTCCTCTTGTGGTGATTTTTTATGTTTTATTTTCCAGTCTTGTTCACAACCCAGCTCCGTAGGATTACTGCTTCTCCTGTTATATTTTCTCCTTATATATTTTTTCCCCATTCCGTTCCCGCGCTTGGTCGGGCCAGATTCAGGTTAACAAGTTTCTTAGAACAGTTCTTTGTGTTCGCTAATTTTGGGAGTTGGAAAACGGAACATATTTGTACATGGAATGAATGCAATGGAGCATGGCATGATACGATACAGTTCAAAATGTTCTTTAAAGTAATCGATTAACTGCTTAGAATTTGGTTCTTTCGCAATGTTTACTGGCAGGATTGATATATGGATGCTGTGAGCCTATTACTGTGAATAGACAGGGTTTGGAAGTAGGAAAGTCGTTACAAAACTCAACTTTTATTACCGTTCGCGTTTGGTTTGTAAGATGTTTGTAGAAGTCCAGCAGAACTGCAACAAGATGCCAAAAGCCGGACAAAACGATGAGATCGAAAATGTATAGTTGGTTTCTTGTTTGAGAACTTTGGAGTAGAAGTTGGAATTCCAGCTCACAGCTCCAGCCTCGGTTGGCAGAAGCCAACTCAGGTTCAAATGTTGTAAATGTTAACAATGTGGCCATTATTTTATTTTTCTTTTCCAAGAATGGAATATGGTTCTAAGGTTATCTGAGAATCTGGTGACTTCACACCTAGGTTTGACCGACCAAAGTAAACAAAACATTGAGATAGTTCTTTCCAATTACATCATTTTATCTTCCCTATTTAAAGAAAAGGATCACGTTGTTACAAATCATGTACCGATCTATTATCCTTTTCCCTGTTATTATTGAAATGGTCATCACGCTTAAGATTGATAAAATATCCCAGTAAGCTCCGGAGAAGCCCAAAGGTAACCAACGAGGATTCTCATTACCTTCTCTGATAGGGATAATATTGGGCTGGTTGGGTCAAAATAGTCAGGTCTGAAGCCAGGTCTGGCCCGAACCAGCCTGACAAATTTTTAAAATTTTAAGTTTTAAATTAAATTATTTAATAAGTGAGGATAAAATTATAAGCAATGAAAGAAAAATATTAAAATTAAAGTTATCAATTCAATTAATTGAAGTTACAAAATTCAATTGATGCAGATGAAATCAAATTAATTAATAATGGAGTATATGATTATAAGAAATAAAAGAAAAAGATTACAATTGAAGTAATCGATTCAATTAATTATAATTACGAATTTCAATTGATTAAGAAAATTTGAAAATTTATAATGAATAGACCATTTTGGCATTTATATTATTTTCTTTTTCTAGGATGTTTACGTAGTGTAAAAAAAAGTTATAAGGAAGCTTATAAGAAAATTTACTTAAATAATTAATTAATTAAAAAAGAGAGAGAGGATAATGAACTATAGTAATCTTAATTGTACACGAATATTATCCATATCATTTTTTGTAAAATGATACAATTTACAAAAATTAAGATAAAATCATGATGAAGATTGGAGACTAATACTGGAGGCTAGAGAGGGTAGACTAAGAGAGCAACTAATTGTTGTAGTCAGATCATCAACAGTCTGCATCACTTCATTTGTATGTACAAATATTATATTTAGTAATGTAATATTAAAATTAAAGGAATATTAAGGACATGATAATGATTAATAAATAATTAAATGTACCTCCATCTTCATATATTTGACCAAAATAATGTTCATTTGATGATCAATGAGTATGACCGGTTACCTTCACAGTAATACTTGTAGCTGTATTAAAGGAAAATTAAAAAATAATATTAGGTAAGATGCTATAAAAAAATAGACGAAATTGATATATCAAAAAGAAAAGAATTTACCATTAATATCTTCATCATTTAACTAACTTTGGCCACACATAAGGACTTCCACAATATAAGGATGAACTCGAGTACAATAAGGAGTAATAACCAGACCACTAGTGCCAAAAGCAAACTTCGAAGCAATAGTAGATGATAGAATTGGTGATAAGTCTTGTGCAATTACCTGTATGATCAGAAAATTATTTTCACACGTCCACCATAATAACACATCAAATTGCACACCTTCATCTTCAGTTACACAATCTTCGGTCAAATATTTATCTAATTACATCATATTGTAAGAAATCCTACCCTTTTTTCTTTCAAAAATTTTGAAACTAAAAGCAATAAATTACTCTTGGAAGATTGAGTCTGAACTTGAAACTGAAACCAAAGTTACTGCTACCTCGATCATGAATTTTTTTCTATTCTGAGTTGATAATCATTAAACAATTCATACCATAATTGTTTAATGATATCTACATGCTCTTGGACTAGATCACCATATAATACATTATAAATCTATCTTGCATCTCAGGTTCAACACATATAATATTGCAATAATATGTTCAACCATGGACCAATAAAATTTAAGTTCTCCATCATTTGCTCCACCATAGTCCGAATAACCTCATTGAAATCAAACGTCTAATTAGATAAAGCGTTCTTCATCTTACGTAAAATGCTAAAGCAATATTACGGAGTTAGATATTTTGTTCACGAGAACAATTCAGTCGCATTATAAAATAATTCCAACTTTGTTCAAAGTTCTCTAGCTAACTCTCATTGCTCTTCTATAGGCATGCGACTGTATAGAGAGTCTCTTTGGCTCAACCTAGTAAACACATTAGCATATTGGGTTGCCGATTCCAATATCTTAAAAGTTGAGTTCCATCTGGTTAGACAATTTAAAACCAACATCTTCCTACTCGGAATGCATTGAAATCATGCAACTTCTTCAAATTTCTCAACTCTTAGGTGTTGTACTCTAATATACTACACTATTCCAAATCGAATCTATGGCTTCCTTTATCATCTCCAACCCACCTTTCACAATCAAGCTCAAAATATGCGCAAAACAACGCATATGAAATAATCTTCCATCAACCAACAAGCTCCTAACCTATATCTTATTCTTCAACTTCTCAATAATAACATCATTCGTGCTACATTTGTTGACTGTGATGGTAGATAATTTGTTATCTATGTTAAAATCCATCAAACAGTCTCCCAACACAATTTTTGACCTTTCAATTGTTGTATATGGTGTCGGCATATAAATGAACCTATCATGTACAAATATTACCAACATTGATCAAAAATTCACAACATAATGAAAAACTAAATTATAACAATATTAAAAAATATAAATTACCTCAAAAGTTTATTACGTAAAGTTCAATCATTATCAACATAATGTGTCGTCACCGCTATATAACTCTTCTTTTAGTTATCGACTGTCCATATGTCTGTTGTAATGACAATCTATCCTTCATTACTTGACAATGCTCTTAAAACCAAAGCACACAGTTATAGGAGTGTTAAAATGGTTTTAACACTCCTATAACTGTGTGCTTTGGTTTCTATTTTGTGATTTCCTAACTCATATATACTCTTACTCTTCCAATTAATGAAACCTTTTAATTTTTTTAAAAAAATGTGTAACAACATATTGAACAATAAGTAAAACAACATATCAAACAACCAACAAAAACTATAGACTAAATAAATAAAGCAAAAGGAGCGATTGAATTATGAATAAACTAGGATTGTAAGATAGAACATATTCTACTTTTGGCAATATACTTGCAACATAACGTAATAATGAGCTTAGTAAATGACATGGCCTTTTAAAATAACAAACTTATACTTACAGCATAACATACTAATGAGCTTATAAATTGAAGGGTTAATTACCAAAAAAAAGCCTTAAACTTTCCTCAATTTTTCAATTATAGTCCAAATTTTAAAAAGTAGCAATAAAATATCTAAACTTTTATTTTTTTTTTAATTCTAACCTGACGTTAGTCTCACTGTTATCTTTGTTGACGTGACATTGTCACGTGTCAATGACCCTCATTAATCAGACACGTCAGCGCCATTAGAAAAAGTTTGTCTGATTAGTGAAATGTCTCAGACGTGGGGTGATCTAGGTTTTTTTGTTTGTTTCTGTTGCCGCCATCTGAAGCTACCTCTCCATCGTCGACCTGTGTCACTTCATCGTCATTTGTTGTGGACCTGCATCGCCTTTGCTTGTTTTTCGATAGGCTAACGTGTCATATTTATGAATCTACATAATTTCTAAAACAACATTTTCACAAATTGACAAATGAGAAATAACAAACCAAGAGTTCAGTTAAGTGACAAAAAAGAATAAGAAAATAAGCCAATGAAACTATCAAATAATTGGTCTCATAACTAGACTTAGAGCATAAAAGTTTTGAAAGTTGATGTAAGATTAATGTAGCTCATGATCAAACTCGTAGACCCAAATTTGAACCCTTCATTGCATAGTGAAATATTCCATCTTGAAGCAAACTTACAATTGAAGCACTAAGGAGGGTAATTAAGAGATATAGTTAGAAGAGATCTTTTAACTTCTGTATACTATAAAGACAAGTGATACCATGTGCACTATCAAATCATTATAAAAATTCATTGTTCCCAATAATAAGGGACCTTTTCATTCTCTCTGAGAAAATATTATATTTTATTTCTCTAATTTTATTAGCTTGATCGTCGAAGGCCAAACCCACCCTAGAGTACACTCCGACATTTGATCTTGTAAGTATGTCAAAAGGAATCCCAAACCTAAATCCATGTCGTATCTTCAACTCATCAAAATAGGCTAATCTCAAACACTTCAAGTCTAGACCCAAGTTTATGTCATATATCTCCTCCAACAATTAAGCGTAAACCTAGGTTCATATCATATTTTTTACTCATTACAGCATGCATAAACTCCAACACTTAAAACTCAAACTTAGATTCATGCCATATCTCCAACTCATCTTAAAGAGACTTAATCTTAAAAACTTCAGCTCAAACCTAAATAATTATATTTTTAACTTATTGTGATAGGCCTATTCTTAGACGCTCGAACCCAAACTTCAACTTGAAGAAACTTAAAGAATTTAAGCACATAAAAATTACACTAATATAAAAAGTCATGTTTAATAAACAAATGAGAACTTAAAGAATGTGAGCAGCTAAAATAAATTACTATAAGCAAGTTTTCCATCTTAATGCTCGTCTTTATAACGTACATTTACAATACCATGTGTAAGAATCGGTGAGAAACAAATGGCTCAGTCAAGTAGCGTCCACTTATTGCTTGTTCAATACTTATTCAAAATCAGTACTCACTCTTACGGTTACGGGGCATATTTTTTTTGGTCGAAAACAATAGTACATCTTTTATGCAAGTTTTAGTAATTAGTGCAAATCCAAGTAACAAAAGAACTTCCCTGCCTGAAAAAAGTTGTCAAAACATAATTACGTTCCAAGCATGAAAGGCTCTTTCTAACCATTTCCCCGTGTCTAAAGTACAAGCACAGCTAAAGCACAAACTGACATCTAAAACACTACTCTTTAGAGGATTTATTGATGAGTGATTTGTGAATGTGCGGGATAACCCCACCACCGGCGATGGTTCCTTTGATGAGGGTATCAAGTTCTTCATCCCCTCGGATTGCAAGCTGCAAATGCCTAGGTGTTATACGTTTAACCTTCAGATCCTTGCTTGCATTCCCCGCCAACTCCAACACTTCTGCAGTCAAATACTCAAGTATAGCTGCCGTGTAGACAGCAGCTGTTGCTCCAACCCTTCCATTGGCAGAAACCCTAGTCTTCAATAGACGGTGTACACGTCCCACTGGGAACTGCATGAAAAGCTCATAGAAAGCTTTATATATGAAAATATTAATTGCAGCTATATTAAAAAAATATTAATGGGGCTTTATAAATTTTCCAAAGAATGAATTACAGAACAAGCAACTCAGTAAGAGTATGAATTAAACAAATAAACGGAAACATGGCATATTATCAAAAGCTCAGAAGGATTGAAATTACGGAGCAACTTAAGCAAATAAATATAGGTAAAATCATCTTAGTAGTTTCAAGCCTTAGTTGCTTGGACATGCCAACAGTATCAATTGTTGTCCATGCATCTCAGTTATGAAATGAGACGAACTGATCTTCCTATTTAACGCTACAAGCATGGCAGTTCACAACCCTGAAATATTAGTAAGAGAGACTGCCAATAACTGGAAGGCTCTCAAGGTCACATGCTGGAGACAGTATTCAACAATAAATTCACATGAACATCAAGTCTGATTGCATAACCCTAACTGGATATCCTTATTGAATGAAGTCGAAGGCTGGATAGATATAGTGTTCTGAATTGAAACTCTCCAGTCTCCTCTACCTTATTTTGCTCAACTCACCCCACTAAAAAGTAAACTTACTTTCGTAGTCCATCCATAACTAATAACTTTGAGATTTGCTTTTGTTTTTCACCAGCAGTCTGTTTATTTTTCTAGGAGTCTTTAGGATTAAATTCTCCGTGCACTTTAAGAGGATTGATGGAGGTTTTAAGATCAAGATGGTACCGTACTTTTATTGCAAATGTTGTCATCCACACAGAAATCCGCTCATGAGATACTATGAAAATCCATAAGTTTCACTTAAACCACATAGAGTCATGATTGTACTATCTTACAAGCTGTCCTAGATAATGAAACAAAAGGAATCTAATTTGGCAGTTTAAAGCAAGTCCAAAAAACGTGGATCTTCTCTCAAATAAATCCTAAGAAAAAGCAAATGCTTCGTTTCACTAGGATGTGGCAGTAAGTCTTCCCACCATCTCTCATATGAAACCCCAAGAGAATGATGGTAGATGATTGGTACAAACCCATCCATTCAATAATTAGACCACTATCAAGTATCCATTCACCACACATCACATAAAACAAACGATTGAATCTTACTAAGATATATATCAAGGAAAATGAAAACAGTTTATAGCATAATCATACTAGATTCAGGTCCAGCTATCGCCAAACAGAGTTCACAACTCGGGAACCAGTAAAATTTCAAGGTTGAAGGCCATGATCGTATTTTGGGAAACTATTTTGCAAACCAGCTATTTAAGCAAATTATTTTAATCAGATTATTAATCCATTACTTTCCTTCATCTCACTCGAAGCATTCCAACAACAAAGAAGTAAACAAACACCAAAAGCTTCAATCTTTTTAATAAAAACCCATGAAACAGTGGCAAAAAGCAAAATATACACCAAAATAAGGGGAAAAAAAAAGTAGGCTCTCTGCCTGAAGGCTTCATTCAATTGCAAAAAAATCTGCACGGATTTATTGAATCTAAGAACGCGGGAAGGGAGAGAAACGGAACCTGAAGACCAGCGCGGGAGGAGCGAGAGACAGGCTTCTTCTTGTCTTTGTCCTTGTTGCTAATGGTGGATTTGCCAGTGATCAAACCCTTTGCTCCTTTTCCCGACATTTTCCCGCCAAAACAAAGCCCACAATACCTAGGGTTTGGTTTAAACTGGAAGTGTTAAGAAATCGAAAAGAAAAAACCCAAAAAATGAGATTAGATATAGAATGGAGATTGAGAGCAATAGCTCTTCTGACAAAATTAAACTCGCAAAAGATGAAGACTTCGAAGAGAGAGAGAGAGATACAGCAATGTGATCTGAACAGAGGGTTGTTTGACAAAATTACCCTTTTAGCGATTATTGATTACTGCTTCATCGTAGTTCGTGAAACGCCCGTGGGGCTTAGTCGCATGTTTTTTTGATGATTCGGCCCAAGTTTATTCGGCCCATTTTTTAATTACCAAGTTTTAAGAGCATCATTTGTTTGTTCGTTGCTCGCTGTTCTCAATGTCTCGGGTTGACGAGATTGCTGTGTTCTTGCATGCCATTCTGTGGTTGAATCAGAGACAAGAAAAGATCCATATTATAGAACTTGAAAGATCTAAGTTAGGAAGCCCAAACTACATGAGATTTTATTGAACAGTGCAATAACCAGAACTAAAAGAGCTGTAAAATCTAGCATGGACAAAAGAGGAAACTGAAGCGCATTTTGTACAATCTGGTGCTGCTGCTGCCTAATCCTTCCATGCAGCTTTTCTTGTTAGACATTTTTGCCCTTAACCTTAAGGGCAATTGTGTCTTTCTCCTTATAAATAGACAGTTATTAATTGTAATTTTGGCTTTCAATAAATTACCAGTTAATTTACGTAATTCAATCCAGATAAGGGTAATAAAGTGGCCCAATAAAGGATCCAAATTAATGGGTCGAAGTTCGGGAGGAAAATGGATCCCTTTCAATGTGGACCCGGTTCATATCGGCCTTGTGATGGGGAAGCCCGATGGAAGCTATATAAAGGTTAAGCTCTCCTACAGTTACTCAGTGATTCACGAGCATAAAGTTTTCTGACCCGTTAAGAGAGCTCGTGATTGAGCAAACTGTAGAAAGGCCTAGACCGAACGACGGTGAACAACTTCTTCAACTGGCCCGGGAGAATCGGAGCTCGTTTGGATGTCGAAAACTGCTTCGAAAGTCAGAATGAACCCGAAAATAGGTATTCCACAATTCCTTCGTTTTTACCCTTTCATGTATGATCCTGGGTACGTAATAGGGACGTCAGCCGCTGACGCGACCTTTAGCTACAGTACAAAAAAAAAGGAAAATTTTTCAAAATTTCTTTAAAGGTTCCAGGTCCTTTTGGGTCAGTTTCCAGGTTCGGGAAAATTTTTAAAGTAGTTTTTAAATTTTTTCTGGATTTGTTACGTTGGTAATTTCATCCCGGAAAAGTTTTAAAACTTATCAAAGCTATTTTAACTGTATTCTGACTTCGAACAGCACATGAGGGAGACACTTAAGGTTTAATGTCTCGTGCGGTACGTTTGGTATCGGAAAGTACGATAAAGACTTCTATTGAGATTTTTTGTTTTGTCAAATTCTCAAATAAAGTTTAAAGACAATGTTTTCAGTGAATATGTGATTAATTGATTGGGAATCTGGTTTCTTCATTTATGACTGTTTTTCACATACACTATGCCCATGTAGAATGTGAGGATGACATAAAGTTGTATCCCTTGTGTGTGTGGACTTTCTAGGGTACTGATAAGAATGCAATCACCAAAGTGACCTTTCAAGTCAGTATTTTAGATTGATCTGCTAACATGTTTGGGATGTCTCTGACCTTATGTTTGGTTATTCTGCCCAAAGGTGTTGACCTTACATAATGTTTTGAGATGTTTATAAAGGCATTTGACAGAGGAAAGCCGTTGCTTAAATGGTCTATTCACCTAAAGGTGGTAGTATCATGAGAGTTGATGGTTTGTACTCTTATCGCTTTTATGTGGGAATCTGATTGCATATATTATGTATTCAGCCCAAAGGTGTTTCATAATATGTGTGATTATATTCTCAGATGAGATACTTTAATGTTTTGAGTATCGTTGTTATCCTACATGTATACTGTTTTAACATTGTCTTTTCTATTCTTCAGTCACCTTCTCAGTCAACAATAATGCTGTCACCATTAAAACCTTGAACGGTTTCAACTTCAAAAAGTGGAAGAAGGACATTGATTTCGCATTGGAGACAGCGGACATCAGTATGGCCATGCATGTAGAGAGGCCTTCACCACTTACAGATGTCAGCTCAAAAGCTGACAAAGCAGCAATGGCGACCTAGGAAAGGTCAAATAGACTGTGCTATTTGACCATTAAGAGGACAATACCGGATCATTTGTTGAGTGGATTACCAGACACGACAGTAGCTCGTTAGTTCATGGAAAGTATATCCCAGAGGTACAAGGTCTCTTCCCATGCAGAGCAGAGTGCCTTGATCAAGGAACTTTTCTCCATGAGGTACACTAGAGAGGGAGGCATCCGAGAGTATATCATCCAGATGGTGCACCTTCAGAGTTGGCTGAAGGCATTAGATATAATTATTCAAGACTCGCTGATAGTGCATCTGGCACTAAATACTCTTCCTAAGGAGTTTGAGATGTTCGCCACCTCCTACATCTCTCAGGATGAGCATTGGGACGTTAATGCTTTGATTTCTCGATGTGCTACAACAGAAGAGAAGATCAGGAGCTCTTCTCATTCAGCTATGTATGTAGCTCCAAAGGGAAAGGGGAAGGCTAAACCCCAGCAGTCTAAAGGTAAAGATAAGGGTAAGAAATCCAAACCCTCTCCTCAGACTCAGAGTGGGCAGTCCGGTATTGCGAAGGGCCCACATGACTTTAACAGAAGGGGCATAGGAAGTCTAATTGCCAGAAGTACAAGTTGTGGTTGGTTAAGTAGGATCTGTAAGGTAACTCCTCAGCTTTCATGATTCATGAATCCAATGTTGCTATAACCACATCAAGTTCGTGGTGGTTAGATAGTGAGGCTTCTAACCATGTTGCTTCCACAATGCAGGGATTCAAATCCAGGAGAAGGCCGATCAAGGGGGAGGAGAAGCTGATGGTCGGCAATAATGAAGAGGTAGACGTTTTGTTCGTAGGAGATGTAGGGTTAAACCTTGATACAGGGTTTGTACTGGTTTTACGGGACACGTTTTATATACCGTCTTTCAGACGAAATCTGATCTCTGTATTAGTTTTGGATAATGAATGTTTTCGTTTTGTTTTTGATAATACAGTCATAAATATTTCTATCAATACAAAACATATTGGTACAGCCTTCTTATCATATGGATTATATAAAATGTGGCTTACTTCTAATGAAATGTATGCCTCTTCATATGTTGCTGAACCTGTTACTCGAAAGAGAACCCTCATGAAGGAAACATCGTACATGTTGTGGCATAAACGTCTTGGCCACATTTCTAGAGAAAGGGTTGAGAGATTGATAAAGGATAACATTCTCCCAACTCTAGACTTCAGTGATCTAGAGACATGTGTCGATTGTTGTAGGGGTAAGTTAACCAAGATAAAGAGAAAAGGGTCAATTCGCGCTTCTGGTTTATTGGACCTCATACATACAGATGTCAGTGGTCCTTATACAGTTACGTTATGCAATGCTAGGTACTTCTTGACATTTATAGATGATTATTCCAGTTATGGTTATGTGTTTTTGCTTAAAGAGAAGTTTGAAGTTCTTGATAAATTCAAGATCTTTAAGACTGAAGTTGAGAACCAATTGGAAAAATTAATAAAGATTGTCAGATCTGATAGAGGAGGGGAATACTATGGCAGACATAGAGTTGCAGGACAAGAAAAAGGTTCGTTTGCCAAGTATTTGGAATCGGCTGGAATAGTGGCCCAGTTCACTATGCCAGGTAGTCCTGAGCAAAATGGTATGGCCTAAAGGCGTAATCGCACCCTAAAAGACATGATGAGGTCAATGCAGAGCAGGACTAACCTACCCAAATACCTTTGGGGTGAAGCCATCAAGAAAACATTATACATTTTGAACAGAGTCCCGAGCAATTTAGTATCAAAGACGTCTTTTGAACTTTGGGTTGGAAGGAAACCAAGTTTTGCACACTTTCGTGTGTGGGGCTTCCCTGCTGAGGTAAGGTTGTATAATTCTCATGAAAGTAAGTTGTAATCTCGTTCGACTCGTTGCTATCTAGTTGGTTATCCTGACCACTCTAAGGGTTACAGATTTTTCTATAGAGAAGGAGGAGTCAGAATAGTGGAATCACATACGGCGAAGTTTCTAGAACACGATGTCTACGATGAAGGAGGATCTTCGCATCCTCCAGTAGATAGTAGGAAGGATACTATAGTTACTGTGTCTCCACAACCTCTTATATAGCTGGTTTCGGTGGATGAAGGCTTGGATACTGTGCCTATGCAGGTATAGGAACCTACTCCTATTGAGGAAGAGGTTTCTGAGGTGCAAGAGCCTATGCAGGTGCGGAGATCCACCAGAGAGAGGCGACTTGCTATCTCATCGGACTACATTGTCTATTTAGGTGAACAAGACTATGATATAGGACAAGTTGTGGATCCATTAACTTTTACAGAAGCCGTTTCTGGACCTCATGTGGATAGGTAGTGGGAAGCAATGAAGGATGAGATGCAATCTATGAGATTTAATAAGGTGTGGGAGCTTGTTGATTTGCCTCAACATTGCAGACCTGTCAGTTACAAGTGG
This sequence comes from Erythroxylum roraimae, assembly GCA_027568915.1. Lineage (NCBI taxonomy): Eukaryota > Viridiplantae > Streptophyta > Magnoliopsida > Malpighiales > Erythroxylaceae > Erythroxylum > Erythroxylum roraimae. The sequence goes on along the minus strand of JAOSBL010000001.1, from coordinate 8,794,693 downwards.
CTATTTAAGACCAAGAAGGACACACAGGGTCAAGTTGAGCGGTTTAAGGCGCCTCTTGTTGCCAGAGGATTCTCTCAGAGAGAGGGAATTGACTTTAATGTTACTTTCTCTCCTGTATCCTCAAAGGATGCATTTAGAGTGATGATGGCAATAGTAGCTCATTATGATGTGGAGCTACATCAGATGGAAGTTAAAACCGCTTTCCTGAATGGTGACCTTTATGAGGAGGTCTACATGGAGCAACCTGAAGGTTTTCAGGATCAAGATGCAACTGAAAAGGTCTGTAAGTTGAATAAATCAATATATGGTTTGAAGCAAGCTTCCAGACAATGGTACCTAAAGTTTGATGAGGTTCTAACCTCAATTGGCTTTGTAGAAAACAAAGTCAAAAAATGCTTATACTATGAAGTCAGGGGAAGCAGAGTCATCTTTATACTTTTGTATGTTGATGATATCTTGCTCGCGTCGAATGATTTGACCATGTTGCATGAAGTAAAGCAACTTTTGGCCAAACAGTTCGACATGAAGGATTTAGGTGAAGCATCTTGGGTCCTCGGTATACAGGTTTACCGAGACAGATCTCAACACACATTGAGCCTCTCGCAAAATGTATACATTGAGCGAGTGCTACAAAGGTTTAATATAGCTGATTGTAGACCTGTTGTAGCACCTATCTCTCGCGGAGAGAAATTATCTTTGGCTCAGTGTCCCAAGAATGAAGTTGAAAGAGAGGCTATGAGGAATATTCCGTACTCTAGTGCAGTAGGTAGCTTGATGTATGCACAGGTGTGCGCTAGACCGGATATTGCATTTGTTGTTGGACTGCTAGGTTGATATCAGGCAAACCCTGGTATGGACCATTGGCATCCAGTCAAACGAGTGTTAAGATATCTGAAAGGTACCAAAGATTATGCATTGACATATAGGAAGGTCAACGATCTGATCCTCACAGGGTATACAGACTCTAATTTTGCTATGTGTCCAGATGATCGCAAATCCACATCAGGATACATCTTCATGATGGCAGATGGTGCGATATCGTGGAAGAGTGTCAAGTAGACACTAGTAACTTCCTCTACCATGCATGCAGAGTTTGTTGCATGTTATGGAGCTGCTACACAGGCAGTTTAGCTTAGAAACTTGATTTCTGAGTTATCTGTAGTGGATTCGATAGCTAGACCCATTCCCTTGTACTGTGATAATCTTGCTGCAGTGTTGTTTAGTAACAACAACAAGAATATCACAGGGTCTAAGCATTTAGAGGTCAAATATTTGACCATAAAGGAGTTGGTTCAGAAGGGTGACGTTGAAGTGGAGCATATCAGGACTGAGGAAATGTTGGCTGATCCCTTGACTAAAGGACTTCGCCCATTAGTGTTTGTTAAACATGTATCCAGTATGGGCGTATTGAAGTCTTTAGGCAGCATTAGTTAGGGATCCTTGTATTTGCTCCTTAATATTTTGGGTATTGTATTATGACATTATGGTTATTTGTTAATGAAAATGATCATTTTCTTTTCTCCTCAGTAATTACTATTTTGTACATAGTCATGATACATATGGAAGTCTTGAGAATTGTGTTAATCTCAAGCATTTTAAAGGTCATAAGGGCA
>JAOSBL010000001.1:8767632-8777870 GCA_027568915.1 Erythroxylum roraimae | reverse complement strand
GGATATAGAGTCGAAGCTTAGAAATTTTCTGTGGGCAGGGAAGGTGGATTCTTATTTTTCTGCCAAGGTAAAATGGAGTGATATTTGTAGAACTAAAAAGGAAGGAGGTTTAGGGATCAAACATTTGACCACTTGGAATTATGTTCTATTAGGTAAAAGGATTTGGTATTTGTTTGTTGATAGGGAAGCTCTTTGGGTTAAGTGGGTCCATACCATTTTATTGCGAAGGAAAAATTTCTAGAGCGCCCAACCAACCAATAATAGTTCCTAGAGTTGAGGAAAATCTTAGTTGTGAGGGATAAATTACAGAACCAATTCAAATTTAGGATAGGGAATGGAATTTCTACTCTGTTGTGGCAGGATCCATGGCACCCAAGCAGAATACTGAAGGACTTTTCTACTCCGAGAGAGATTAATAGATCGAATCTTCCAATGACAGCAAGAGTGTCAGAAATTATCAACAGTGATGAGTGGAGATGGCAAGAGGCTTCTATAAGGGTTATTTGCAACCTTGAGCCCTTTGAGTATACTCCAAATAGTTCAATTTTGGACAGTTTGGAATGGTTAGCTCACCCGTCTAAAAGGTACACTAACAGGTTAGCCTTTAATTTCCTGAGACCACCTCTTCAAACAGTTACTTGGTTTAAGCCGGTTTGGTCCAAAGCTAATAGCCTTCGATGTTCCTTTATTTTATGGCTAGCGGTCCTTCAAAAATTACAAACACGAGACAAACTTCTCTATCTCCAAACCCCAAATCACTACTCCTTGTGTTTCTCAACAAATGAGACCATTGACCACTTATTTTTTGCGTGTTTTTATTCCAAAACCATATGGGACCTTTGTCTAAACCATTTCCATATACATATCCCAGTCCCTTCAAATCTCCAGTCCATTCTCAATTGGTTTAACCTCCATTTCAGACCTTCGGACAAAAACCTTTTTCCAATTCTCCTTTCCACTATTATTTACATTTTATGGTATGAGAGGAATACATGTACATTCAAATATGAAGCTAAGGATGTGGGGAGTTTGGCCTCCAATGTAGTCTTCCAAGTTATGGAACTTCTCAGCTCATACACTGAGGGGAGGTAATCATAGTAGTCATTTTCACTAATTTTTTTATTGTAAATTTGTTTTCAGGTTAACATCATTTGGTCTTTATAACAGAAATGGGAAGAGTTACAGGAGAGACATTAAGCACCTCACTGTACAGTAAGTAAGGATAGATTGATGGGAATTAGTAAAAAAAATCTTAGCAGCAGATCAAGACTACTACCGCGGGTTGGAAGGGCGATTTATTCAAGCTCCTCAAACAACAGATACAAAAGAGATGGCAAATTGGCAGTATACTTCTTATTTCCTCTGTGCTCACAGTTGAATAGATGTGCTGCCTTTTGTTTGTTTACTTTTGCAGCTGATTTTCTCTCCTTTAGATATTTCCATTCGGTTTTGGTATAATGATTGTCGATTTTGTTGGTTGTGCTGTGAAGCATGGACAAAACTTGTAAGAATGCAAAAGGTTACTCAGGCCCTCCTTTTGGTAGTATGAGATTCTTGTATAAGAAACTCAAGTTTTGTACATAATGATTATTTTGTATAAAGTATTTCTGATCTACCAAATTTTTTTTAAGGCAATGCATTAATTTCATGGTTTAGTTAAAAATAAAATTTGGTTGCTTATTAACCATGAAAGCTAAATATGTAATGATTGAAACTTATTATGCTCAAATTCAATAACTTAGATAAAAACTCAGAGAAGATGGCATGGACCTTATAAATATACCAACTAGGTGTGATTACATTAGTGTCATTTTCTTTGCAAAGAATTTCATTCGATACTCTAGAACTAAGCATATATAAATTTTGAATTTCATTTTATTATAGATCATATGTAAAATGGGGATGTTTAGCTAGAATTTATTGATACAAATTAAACAATATATTCACTAAACTAATGAGTGAGGATAGATTTTGTATAATTAGAAGAGAATTTTGTATGATTGATGGGGATTCCATTTGATAAGGATCTCCTTAGGTGTTTAATTTTGATTGTTGTTTATTTGATTTATTATATGCTCTAATATTTTAATATTATTTTGTTAGACTTTTGGATAATTGATTTTTTTTATATTTCCAAAAAGAGGGAGAGCAAGCTAATATTAGATTCAGGTGTGATTAATTTTGTAATTTTTAATTTTGTGTACTTGACACTAACATTACATTTATATTAAAAGCTTTATCATGTCAAATTTTAGTTAATATTGTAATTAATGATATTTTGGTAATCTTTATACAAAATTTGATTTTTTCTTAACATAGTTTATTGATAAGTGTTAATTAGATTATGTTTTTAGCATGATTTTTAGAGCATTTTGTTTATTTTTGGATGATTTCTATAGGATTTGGTATTCAATGTGGCTTATATTTTGTTTACTAACCTTATTCTAGCTCTAAAATGAAGACGAGATGGATTTTGTATATTGGAGCCAATTTAGAGAAGTTTTAGAGTTATAGGTTAAATATGGTCCTATGTCCATTAATGCAGCCCAAATAGGATACCATGTTTAACCCCATGAAAGTTGTTATGGCATTTAACTTCTTCAATTACTTGATACATGAAGAAATGTAGCCTAAGCATGACAATGTGCTCCTCTTGTGTTCCACCTTAATACATTATACTTCTTGGGATAATTTTCCATATAAAGAACACGAGCCAAATAGGGACCTAAGTTTCCTAACAAAACTCGTATACAGACTTGTGTTCTTAGTCTTCAGACCTGTGTTCCTAAGATGGACCCTCAACAATAGAGGAGCTACTAAGTCAATATAAGGGAAACAAGGTATTGTGTTGGGGACTTATGTTAGTGGTGTTTGGTTATAGAAAAGAAGTTAAGGGAGTAGTAAAGAAACATAGGATCAACATGAGTTTGTGTTTGATGTGTGTTAGTTAGAAATTTAATGTCTTTATATAAATAGGAGAGAGACAAGATGAAGAGGAAATTATTGAATCTAAAGACAATTGGAGGATGAAAGGATGACCAGAGGAGAGTTAAGAACACATCATGGAGGAAGCAACTAAATTACTAGTCGTTGCAATCCTCATGACAGTGAAATTTGCACTCACTAAACTATACTATAAGAATGATAGGCGCATATGACTTAATGATTTTCTTTTAGTATTATTTTATGTTATCAATATATCACAATTAAGTTTTTAGTTTCATTTTTAGGGAATAAAAAATTAGCAAAGCTTTACTTTTATTGATATAATATTTTTATTTTCTTTTTTCATTATCTATAAGTTGGGATTTTTGTTATTTTTAATTTTTATAACTCTCTTTTCTTGAACTTATGTTTGTGGCTAATTTTAGGATTTAGATATTTTATGTTATAGCTACCATAGACATTGGCAAGATAGAGAAGACAATGTATTATAGAAGATTATGTTATGTTGTCGCTTATGAGGCATTGGACACTTAGAATAAGAGATTTGATAATATGTATTAAGTAGCTCAACCAAAACTAGTGATGATTTGTGATGGTGGACATCTTAATCATGAATTTTAGGCACTTTACAATATATGACAACTGACTAAGAAAGTTAATTTTATAGGAAACTAGTCTCAAAATGACCTCTATTGTAACACTTATAATCCAGAGGGGAGAAAAGCATTCTACCTTTTCATGGAACAATCAAGCTTTACTCAAATTTCAATAAAAATACCAATAAGTAGGGAATTTAAGTCTTAAGGAGATTATGATGAAAATTATCATTACAACTAAGGCTCGCTTCTAGAGTAACTAATAAGCCTCCATCTATAAAATAGAGATTCAAAGCAGATAGTTTGCTAGCTTATCTTAGAAAAGCAAAAAGATATTTTTCATAGCAACATTAAGCTAAATTTAAGGGAGTAGGTGAATGTAGTAATTTTGTAGAGTGAAAGGGAGATACAAGTTAAAGAAATAAAGACAGAAGGCTACTGTACAGAAAAAAGAGGGATGAGGGGAAGAAGAGAGAAAAGGATAAGGAGCCAAGGAAGGAAGTGATCAAAAAGTGTAAACCTAAGATTCCATACCCGAGTAGGCTTGAGATAAATAAAAAGGAAGGTGAATTTGATAAGTTTCGAGAGCTTCTTAAATAATTACACGTTAACATTCCTTTTGTTGAATATTTTTCGTAAATGATAAGTTATACCAAATACTTAAAGGATCTCCTTCAAACAAGAAGAAGCTCAAGTAGTTATTACTAGTTAAGTGAATAGTTCTCCTACATCCTATAATTGAGTTACCCTAGAAGATCAAAGGTCTAAAGAGTTACTATTGCTTGTAATATTGTTAGCTTATCAATTAAAAGGGTACTAGCGAATCTAAGAGCTATAATTAATTTAATACCTTATAACATGTTTAAGGAATTGGGATTTGGTGAACTAAACTAATTAACATGGGCATATAATGGATGTGTATGATGAAAAGTTAATTCTAAGGGCAAGGGAGGAGGAAATAGCTTTTAAAATATCTAAAGCCATAAAACATACCTTTGATAAAGATGACACTAGCTTCTATATATATGATTGACATTGAATTTTCTTACGTTATATAGGAAATAATCACATAAAGTGAGAAGGACAATCTAATTCTAATGGAACATAAGGAAGCTAATGAGCCCTTATATGGAAGAAGAGTATAATCAAGCCTTTAATTGTGGGTCTAGGATGAGTGAAGGGCTTGAATAAGACATCTAGCTAAAATAATCATAAAGAAGTACTTGTTGAGATGTAACCCAATATTTAGGTACTTTTGTCTAAATATGGTATATTTTAGGATCTTTAGAAATAGTTTTGGTTTGTTTTAGTACTTTTGGGCTCATAGATTTACGCTTATTTTTATGTTCTTTAACTTTAAGACTATAATCACTCCACTTGGGATGAGATTTAATGGAATTCTCTAGGTTATATAGGAAATGTTGCCTAAATTACAAAGCACCTCTACGTACCAGAGTAGAGATCATATTGCATTAAGCTTGGATAGATATTATTGCTGTTGTACAAGGTTGATGATTGTTTATTATCAGGGGAGTACCAATTATCCTTACCTCTTTTCCATTGTTTTCTATATTTTCTTAACTTTTGCATATTGTATACATTAAAGACAATGTACAACTTAAGAGTGAGGGAGGGGAAATAACTATTGTACTTAATAATTTTGTTATAATTAGCTTAATATGAAAAATTATGGGAAATTTTTTAAATATTAATTGGGATGATTTATTAGTTAAAATACTTGATAGAAGAGAAAAAATTAATGTTAAAGAATGTTTATATATATTTGAATGGTGCTAATATGCTAACTAAAGTAATTCTTGGAAATAAACATGAGATTTTTTGTAAGCTTGTCGGGATGTATCTTGAGTAGATGATGGAGAATAAAGTGTCTTCCTTATATTTGGGTTAGAGGGGAAGATTGTTGAGTATCCAACTCTATTTTGAGGCATTCGGTGATTATAGATGACTTTATGGTTCATAGGAATGACGAACAAGTAAAGATAAGATGGAAGAATTTATTTTAGGGAGATACACGATTGTGTAGAGTGCTGCACGTTTGTGTCTTGATTTACACAGTTGTGTAGATGAACTATGTAAGTCCTTATAAACATATGAAGAAAGTGTGGAGAGGCAAAGACATACATAGTCTTGTACACGCCCGTGTGAAGATACACGACTGTGTGTAGAGATCATGTAACTCTCTATAACCGTATATGTTTGCGACTAAAGCAATGTTGGAAAGATAAACAGTTACACGAATATAGAAGTGACCATGAAAGTTGCAGAAAAATTTATATAAAAAAAGAAAAAGATGTAGGTTTTTGTAAAAAGTGCAGTCATAACGTCTAAAAGTGAGGAAAAACAAAAAGATAGCAAAGAGTGTTGTATTCCCATCTTTGTTTGATTGCTTTAGGTTTGATTTGAGTGATTATTGATTATAACCATTCAACTTTGGTTTCAATCCTAAAACTTTGTTAAACAGCTTGTTGGGGTAGGGCTGACAAATAAACTTTTTCAATAAATCTTTATTGAGTTTAGTGAATTTATTTGTCGATTTGCTCTGTGGTTTTTTCCTCTAAACTGAAGGGTTTTCCATGTAAATCTTGGTATTTGTTTCATCGGTTAGAATTTCTTATTTTCACATTATTTTGTTGCCGCAACTTGAAGAGTTCTTTCTTGTCATTGATATTTGATTGATCTTTTAAAGAGTTGTGTTGTTTGTCTCCCATCATCTTCAACTCAAGACATAAAGGATCAATGGAACAAAGACATAGAAAGTCCGACCATGTTAGGGAATCACTTTAGGCAGTACCTTGTTCCACTCCATTCCCAAAACACTTGCAGATTCAAGTAGAAAACTTCTATGGTGGTTTAGATTAACTAACTCTAGGTTATCTTAGTCTTTTTGTGAGAGTATGGATCTTGATACTTGGCCAGCCAGGAAAGTCAAATTTTATCGTGTTCACGGGTTTACTCTGCATTTTATATTGAAAATTTGATCAAATTCAAAAAATTTGTTCACAAATCCATAACCAAATTGTATAGTCACGACTAGCTAAACAAATATTGGGACATCATACTACTCTTAAGAAAGTAGATGGAACTCAAATTTTGCTATATATTTTAAATTAAATTTTATTAAATTAAAATAATGTCATATGACATCTTTTGAATTTGGTTAATTGTAACCACATTACCATGTGAAACACTAAAGTTCATGGAATTGTTTGTAGCACCCTAATACCCCCTGGGAGGATATGTGGATACCACATAAGACAGTAGAAACAAACCAAAACATTTCGTGGAAGCATAGCATTCAAAAAATAAACATTTCCAAAACATACGAAACATTTCACACATGCTTTTTTAGAATCTCAAACAAACATACAATACATATCATAATTTCATAAACCAACCTGAATTAAGGTTATTACAAACCTTCAAACAAAAATCCAAAGTAATATACAAGCCCAAAACAAACTCAAAAAAATACATTTTTGACCAATACAAAACTCAGACTCCTTTGGCCAATGCAGTTAACTTGTCCCATTCCTTAAGTCCTTCTCTCTGAACCTACACGGGGCAAATCCACCGTGCTAAGCATATAGCTTAGCGAGAAATAACTAATCTATATATAAACTGACAACTCATCACACTGAATCATGTAATAGCATCAACATGCATTCAAAGATTTCTTTAACAGTAAGTCGGACAGAATGCATTTTAGAACAGATTTTTATAAATAACAGAACTGCATAACACAAGAGGGTATAAACCCTTCAGAATCAGAACATAATTTAGTTTATGTCAAAATCAAACAGATATCAGAGTACAAAATAAGATGACTGCTAAATCCATTTACAGAAGCGGGTAACGGGACTTATACGGAAGAGATCGAAGTCTCGACACCAAAGCGTCACAGAAGAGACCGAAGTCTCGATATCGAAGTATCACTAACAGAACACCGAAATGTCACAGAAGCCACTACAGACCCTTCTAGGAATGCCTATTTACCTACAACTAGGACTCAACAGTTTTAAAACAAAACAAAGTCATTTCAAATATTTTATGTGCAAAGCAAGTATTCAATCATATTCACATACAAGTAGCACTTCCAATGATTTAATCATACATCAAATGCCTCGAAAAATCACTGTCCAGAATTTAGAGCACAATCAGTATAAATCAATTTCAACAAGCAGAACAAAGTAAGGTATGACCATCTAAGATTACTCACCAAAAGCTCCCTTATTGTTTATTGCCTCGAAGGAAGTGATCGCTCTATGCATTCCTCTATAACATTTAACACATATACAAATCACTACTGTGCATGATTAAAAATTTATTTATATATACTGAACATGTATGATGCATGTTCATGACAAATTCTTGGGTATATGTTCTTACTAAATTGATGTAAACATCTTCCAAAATTCATATATTCAATAACTATTCCAACTTTTGCTTGAAGCACCTCATTCGGGTCAACTTTGTGTAATCAATAAGATTAAGAAAATGATGTATTTCTATAACACTCTCTTCTAGACAATTATTCCTCTGTGTCTTAAGTTTCTAATGATACCAAGCTCATCCAATTTAGTTTAGTATTCAATGAGTTATGCTCAAAATACCAAAGACTGTGTACATTTGAAATTTTGGCTAATGCATGATCATGCTCCCAATTTGTACACCTCATAACTCTCAATTCCAATATCAAAAAATTACAAACTTTATATCAATTTAAAGCTAAGAGAATAAGCTAAAATTTGGTGAAGACACCTCAGTCTAATTCTGCCTACATCAATACAGTTTATTCAATAACCACAGGACATGATTTCTGTTCCTGGTAGTGATTTCCTAAAATTCCAAAATATTACTAATTGTCTCCAAATAAATTTTTAACACAATTAATCCAAAATCCACAATTTAATCTCATTAAAAATCACCTATACCTGGAAAAAATGTCATGAATGCATCTACAATTATTTGTATATGTCAAAATTCATATGCACATATTAAGGAATACTCAATTATGCAAAGCAAACGATGTACTAGAATTCCTTAATTTTCTAACCCCTAACATAGGGTGTTACAACTCTTCCCTCTTAAGAAATTTCGTCCTCAAAATTCCTATCTGATCCGAATAATTGTGGATACTGAGCTTTCATGGTTTCCTCTGATTCCCATGTTGCTTCCTCAAGTCCATGGTGTTGCCAGAGGACTTTTACCAAAGGCACTGACTTGTTTCTAAGTTGTTTAACTTCTCTGGCTAATATAGAAATTGGCCCTTCTTCATACAAAAATCTGGTTGTACTTGAATTTCTTGCACAGGAATCTTATGTGTAACATTAGACCGATATCTTCTTAGCTTAGAAACATGAAATACATCATGTAGCCTGGCCAATTCTTCAAGAAGATCCAGCTGATAAGCTATTGGTCTAATTCTTTTCAAAATTTCATAAGGACCGATGAATCGTAGACTAAGCTTAACCTTCTTTCCAAACCGAAGTATGTGTTTCCATGGTGACACTTTCAAAAACACCTTATCACCCACTTGATACTCAATATCTTTCCTTTTTAGATCAGCATAAGACTTCTACCTATCACTGGCAGCTTTCAATCTTTGTTGAATAACTTGAATCTTTTCTTCAGTATCTTTCACAATTTCTGGTCCGATCATCTTGTTTTCACTCAATTCAGTCCAATATACCGAAGTTCTACCCTTCCTACCATATAACGCTTCATAAGGTGCCATACTAATGCTTGTCTAATAACTGTTATTGTAAGCAAACTCCATCAAAGTCAGATAGTTATCCTAACTCCCAGGAAACTCTAGTACACAACCTCACAATATATCTTCCAGTATCTGCATAACTCGTTCAGATTGTTCATCTGTCTGGGGATGGAAAGCAGTACTAAACTTAACTTGAGTTCCCAGAGCCTTTTGCAAACTTTTCCTAAATCTTGAAGTAAATCGAGGATCATGATCTGAAATGATAGACAATGGTACTCTATGCAGTCTCACTATCTCGTTTACATACAAATCTGCAAGCCTATCCAAAGAATAGTCAGGACAAACAGGCAGAAAATGAGCAGATTTGGTGAACTTATCTACAATCACCCATACAGCATCATACTTCCTTTGAGTGAGAGGAAGTCCAGTGACAAAATCCATGGTAATGTTATCCCATTTCCATTGAGGAATAGAAACAGGATGTAACAAACCAGATGGGACCTGGTGCTTAGCTTTAACCTGCTGGCATGTCAGACATTTTGCTATGTAATCCACAACATCCTGTTTCATACCTGACCACAGTAATACTGCTTCAAATCCTGATACATCTTGTTTCCACCCGGATGTATAGTAAATACTGTATTATGAGCCTCAAACAACAGCTTCTTCTTCAATTCTTCATTGGCTGGCACACACAGCTAATCCTTATAATACAATTCACCATCACCTTACACAAAAAATTAGACTATTTACCTTCTTGAGTAGCCAAGATAAGTTGTTGTACCTTATCATCAGCTCTCTGAGAATCACAAATCTCCTGTCTCAAATTAGGCCTTGCTTTCAATTGAGCAATCAAAACTCCATCAGATCCCAGTTTCCATGTATTCTGCTTAAGTGATAATGCTGAGATGGTCTTTCGACTCAAGGCATCAGCTACAACATTAGCCTTACCCGGATGGTAG
>JAOSBL010000001.1:8747093-8759352 GCA_027568915.1 Erythroxylum roraimae | reverse complement strand
ATATATATAATTTGTATAAAGGAGATGAGTTACGTGGAAAGGATGAAAAGATTTTGTCAAAGTAACATTTAATGTCTTTAAATGGTAAAAGGACAAAATGACTAAAAGACAAAAATAAAAGTCAAAAGGAAGGATGATGGTCGTGAGATAATAAGAGCTTTTAACAAGTTCAAAAACCAAGTTTAAAAAATCATCCGATGCTCTCCATCATCCAGCTTTAAGTTTCATCTTCTTCCTCCTCTTCATATGCTCTCCAAGAATAACGGTAAGAGCTAGCACTCTCTTCTTTATTCTAGCTATTTTCGGATCAAAGAGTTTGACTCGGCTAGATTCTTCGACCTTTGCGTGAATACCATTAGAGACGGTCTCCTTTGATCGTTATGGTTTGAGACTTATGGTACTTCTATGTATAGATACATAGATCCTAGACTTCGAGAAAGTCCCGAAACAAATTTTTTTGCTTTCTGCACCGAGTGTATGTGATGCACGCACCGGGATTTTCCTACACCATGGAACACTCGTTTGAATCGCCGGTAGAGAGAGTGAAAGCTTCTAACCTAATCAAGTAAGAGGTAGAAGTTTCGAGAAAGGAGCAAGTCGTTATACCCAAAAGGTAAAACGACTCTGTTAAATGTAATGCTTTGTGTTTTACATGTAAACATCGTCGTTTGTTTACCTAGGCTTACTCAAAGACCCAAGTGGTCGAGATCATGGAGAACTTCTTTTATGTAATCATCTTATTTATTAATGAATTTTTTAAATTCTCAAAAGAAACATTTCTATGTTTTAATATATTTTCACTTTCAAAAAAGACCTTGTAAATATTATAATTTAATACAAAAATTTTTTACTATGAAGTGAAACTTAAAAATAATTCTAGATCATTTATTATTTTAACATATTTCTGAATGAACTTTATTTTCTTATATCAAAATTGAAAATACACCTATATTTATTTTATTATACTAATAAATTTACTAACCTAATAATAATAAATTTTTTTCTTAACTTATAAATTTTATATAATATTAAATTTTAGTAGTATTTTAAAAAAAATTCTCTTTTTGATTATTCAAAAACAATTACTATCTTTTTCTTATTAATCAAGAAATTCGTCTTTTTCCATTAAACAAAAGGTTTTTAAAATCATCACTTCACCATTCGACAACTTTTTTATATAAATTTTAATACTTTTAAATTTACAAGTATTTTATAGGTTCAGAGGTAAAATCTTCTAATTCTCCAGTATTATACACAACATATAGGTCCCGTTTAGTTGGCGGAAAACTAAAGTAAATTTGGACTATGATTCATCAAAAAATAAATCTATGGAAAGTAAAAATATTCACATGTTTGGATATTTATAAGAATTATAATAGGAATGTTATATAGATTTTCATTATAGTATATGCAACAATATTTCATGGAATGTAACTTAATTTTGACTTGTGTTTCTAATTATATCCCTACAAACCGAATAAAAATTGAAATCGTTAAATAAGGAAAAATATGAATATGAGGATTGTCGATTGAAATTTCTGAGCAAAAATATTAAAAATCCTATTAACGGGGGAACAATAAGAATAGTTGAAGATGGTATTATGAATACCGGTACGTACCGGACCAAAATCGGTACGAAATAAAGGGTGGGTCATATCGGGTTTAAATACCGGTCGATACCGGCCCGTTTCGGTTAGTACAGGCCGGTACCGGCCGATATTCAAAATTCCAACCGATATTGGAAATTTTAAAAAATAGGGGGACTTTTTGCAAAATTTTCAAAAATTTTTAAAACTTCCCTCCCTTCCTCCTATCTCTCATTCCCCTCTTTTTTTTAATTTTTTTAATTAGTTATTTTATTTATTTCAACTTTTATAATAATTGTGAATTTTTAATTTTGTTTTTAAAATAATAATAAATATTTTTATTACTAATAATTATTATAAATTAAATAAAACTTAAAAATAAATTAATTAAATTTATTTTAATATTTTATATAATATTTATTAATAAAAATATTTTATTGTTTAAAATAAATATTTTAAAAATTATTATTTATAAACTAATATTTATTATATATATTTTTAATTATTAAATCAAAATTTATTTGAAATTTATATGTTTTAAAAAATATATTTTAAATTTAATTATATTTATTAATAATTATTAAATTAAAAATTAAATTAAAATTGAGATTATTATTTATTATTATGATTTTTGGAGACATGGTTAAAAACATATAGTACAACTGTATAATATGACAATGGATTATTTTGTAATTTTAAAAAAAAATTAGGGACTATTTTATAAATTTAAAAAATTACTCAAAACAGTACTCGGTATTAACCGGTACCGGTACAGTACTGTACCAGAACCCAATCCAGTACTAAGTCCGGTACGGTGTTCGTAACATTAGTTGAAGAGGACATAGGGTTTTATAAAAGAGTTGACGTAAAATTAAGAGAGAATGAATGGTTAAATTGGCTAGCGTATTTTTTAGATTAAATTCCTGATTAAAGTAATCTAAATATCAAGTAGGTGCTGAGATTTAGAATCCAAGTAGCTACTACTTTCCCCAGATTGAGAAAATTTTTACTTTCCTAACTACTCAAAAAAAAAAAACCAAACATAATAATATAAATTTAAAAAAATATATTACTTTCTCAAGCAAAATCCTTGCAAACCAAACAAGGCCATATTGTCATTTCAACCATGAAAAACAATCAAAACATATATTTCTTTCTATTCTTTCTGAATATTTAGATGATTTAATATCACCAAAGCCCAGTCCTAGTCCACTCTTCGAATTAGACAATTAGTTATCAAATTCATTAACAAAATTGAAACCAACATCGTGTGCGCCGGTACCTCACTAACAACAGATCGTGCCACCACTGTGGTCTTGAGAAATCTGCTCTCCATACTATGCGAGACTGCGACAAAGCCCGACAAGTGTGGATCTCCTTCCCGCCTCACGTTGTTAATGATGGCTTCTTTACTCAGCCCGCTCGCCAGTGGCTCAGATTCAACCTCCTCAACCACCGATGTGTTTTTGGAAAGGATTGTTCGATTCTTTTTGGAGCTACGTGTTGGCTCCTCTGGACATGACGTAATATGATCCTTTTTGATGATCAGTTCACTTGGATGAACTCACCTATTGCTCTTCTTATGTCTTTTGCAGGTCAGATTCACCAATCCACTGCTTTGAGCGGACTAGCACCCACGAGACAAAGATCGCGCCATTCTCACCTATTAAACACGGACGACGTGTGTAAACCATCCTCCTTCTCTGCCTCAGCTGACAACATTCTCCGGGACAGTACAGACAAATGGCTTGGAAGCTTCGTACAGAATCTCGGTTGGTGTTCTCTGGTGTCTGCCGAACTCTGGGATATCTTTACAGGGCTCACGATCACGTGAAATCTTGGTCATCGTCGCATCGAATTGGAGGTAGACTCGATGGCGGCGATACATCTCATTTTTTCCTCAGAACGACGGACTATGGTCTCCATCCACTTAGTTCACGGCATCAACAAACTGCTTTCCCGCAATTGGACGGTCATACCTCGACATATCTTTCAAGAAAGTAACCGATGTGCCGATTGGTTAGCCAAGTATGCAGAGCATTTTGACTTCGAAACTTTTGTTCTTGATACTACACCCATAGGGTGTCACATTCTCCTTTTGGAGGATATTTCGGAACTTTATTTCTCTCGGCCCAACATGTAATTTGTATTTTTTTCCCTCTTATAAAAATGTGAAACCATATTTCACACGTGCGAAATAGGCTACACGTGTTGAGTCCATTCCAATGCCATCAACATCCCGAAGCGGCTCTTAACCTCCCTTTCTTCATTTCTGTCATTCTCAACAGAAAGGCACCGAGGAGAAGAGAAGCCCCGAGTCTGTTATAGAAAAAGCGAGACAGAACCGCAAAAACTAAGGGACGAAACAGGGTGTGACCTGAAAGAACACACACACTAAAAAACTAACGGTTACGATGTGGAGGAGATTCACCTCTTCGCACCTGAAAACCCTCGCTGCCGCTGCCGCAATCACCTCCTCAGGATCTACACCCTCAGCCGCTCAACCCTTCTTTTCGCGGTCTTCGTCTGTTTCTCTCTTCACTCGATACTTCAGCGCAGATTCAGGTGCCTATATCCTCTTCCAGATCCTCTCCTTTCTAATAGATTTGATTTTCGCGCTCTTTCTTTAGGAGTAATTGGATTCTTGTGAATCTGTGCGTGTTGTCTGTGTTGTTGATGACGTGGAAAAGGAAATGTTTGTTTTGTAGTGAAGAAGAGAGTTGAGGATGTGATGCCTATCGCTACTGGGCACGAGCGGGAGGAGCTTGAAGCTGAGCTTGAGGTTGATTTAATTGGATTTTGAGATAGAAAGTCATGAGTTCTTTTGAGTTGCATTTCCATATTTTCGATTTGTTGTTTGGATACTGGTCAAGGCATGAACTTGAATAATGTAACTTGTTGCATTTTATCTACTACTAAATTATTATGTATTTCTTTCTTTTCGTCTTGATGATTTGAAAATTTTTCACTAGGATTTTGACTGATTTGTTTTATTATGATTTAGGGGAGGAAACTACTTGATATTGACCATCCTGAAGGTCCTTTTGGCACCAAGGTAATGGGTTGTTCGTTTTTAAGGATTGGTTTTGAGATTTATTATAGCTTGTTAAATCACTTATTTTGATGCTCTGTTCATTTCATGTTATTGTGTCAATGATCTGACCTGAGTTCAAGCTATAGTTTTTGGAAAGACTGGATTTCTAGGTTCTTTCCTTGACAGGACATTTATCTGTAGATAACTACCTGCCATGTGCTGTCCTCTTTTGACCTGTTGATTATGGTAGTATCGTCTATTGCTGCTTGTTTTTATTGCTGCAACGTCAAGTATCTCTTTTGTTCATTATTTCATTTTTTGTTGTTACTGATTTTGCGTGGATTAATCCATGAGTTAACAAGCTCTCTTTTTGGGGAATTTGTCTTGTGTTTCTTTTTTCAAGGACCACATTTAGTTTTTGTGGTAACTGCATAAAGGCTTTCTAGTTGAGGAATTGGAATGCTGTTTAACTAATTTGTCATTATTAATGACTTGAGATGAGGAATTCTTTAGACTGTGGTTCTACATAGACTAAAAGGACTTGATCCTTTATCAAAATAGAGCCGGATGGTATTTCTTTCTTTTCCCATCTAATGATATAGGTTGGGCAGTACTCTTAAATTGATGCCCAGTGATGTAAATTACCAACTCTCATAATTTCATGCTATATAAACCTAACATCAGTAACTGTACGTGTGTGCGTGTGCGTGTGTGTGTGTGTTTTTTTTTTCAGCTTTCGGGGACCTCTAACTGGTTATAAGTTGTCTTAATAAACAAGAAAGTCGTAAGTATGAGAGCAGACTACATTCTAGTAACCTGGTGTATCAAATCCCTCTTTCCTGAGTAACATATAATTCAAGCTGTTTGTTCAACAAATATTAGCTGTTTTCTAGTACAAGTTGATTGCTCCATTTATCTGTTAGATGCTGAAGAAATGAATGTCGTACTCATTACAAAACAGTTAATGCTTTTGATGCAGGGTTGATGGCAATCAGAAATAAGATCTGTTGAAGTGCCTGCTATTTGTAACTTACATGTTGCATCGCTATCAAATTTGCCAACAATATGTCCTTTGTGTGCTTAATGTAGCAATGATCTTGGTCTTTGTGTATTTGGTCTTTGCACCTTTTTCTTTCCTGTTCTTGTAGGAAGCACCTGCTGTTATCAAATCCTATTATGACAAGAGAATAGTAGGATGTCCTGGAGGTGAAGGAGGTGATCTTCTAATCTTCTAATTGCTTTATGTGGTCCTTCTGACCATATTTCTTTTGTATTGATTTTTGATGTCTTTTATAGTATTGAAGAAAAAAGTTCCAATTCTTGATGTCCGTTGACACAATTTGATCTCTTTCAATCACAGAGGATGAGCATGATGTTGTCTGGTTTTGGCTGGAGAAGGGCAAGCCTCATGAATGTCCAGTGTGCTCACAGTACTTTGCGGTAAGCAGAATATAACAACCGAAAGCCTTAAAAGCTGGTCCTTTCTTGAGTGAACTTAGCTAGATCTTTAATTTGTATATGGGGAACTGTTTCCAGCTCCCCTATATCTGGTACCAACTAAGCATGACCTTAGTGTTAACAGATGCATGGACATGAATGCTAGTATGCACCAGCTTAGTTATAAGTTTGCTTTCAGCGGAGCAGGATTTATTAATTATGTAATTGTTGGCATTTGACAGCTGGAAGTTGTTGGCCCTGGTGGACCTCCAGATGGACATGGTCATGATGATGATCATCACTAATCACAACTTGCAATTTTCGTGTTGGAATAAAATTTGGGAAGATGATGAACCAATTTCCAGTATACAGTGGAGCTTTGAAGTTCAAAACTTCGCATGTCGTTTGTTTTAGATGGGTCTGTCATCTTTGTAGCAGTTGCTTCGGCAACGAGTGAGATGGTATCCTTTCCGTGGTTATTGTGACACATACAGGTCATCTGTTGGAACTGTGATTCTGGTTAGATTTTCCTTTAATGTTTGGCCAAATAATTGGTGGCTAAAATATTATTCTTTAATGGAACATCTTCATGCTAGTTTCAAAAGAATCGTAGAACCTTTACCTTGAAGTTGACCAGTTAGAATTTTCTATTCTTGCTGTTCTGAGTTCCATCACTTTTAACTTGAATGTAGAGATTACAAGATGGCTTTCAAGTGGGAATCGAAGACTCAGAGGCTATTGGCACCTTGAATCAGAGCCTAAGGTCTCACAAGTCACCAAATATTTTCTGATTCAAGTCTGCATGCAAATATGTGATTATTAGAAAAAACAAAGAAGAAAAGATTAGCTTAAAACCAAAAGAAGACATTCACTAAAGTTTAATTTAGGTTGAGGTGCATTTTATTATCTAAAATTTGACAGTATATAAAAAAAATTTGACAATTGAAAAATTATAAAAATTGACTTTCAGATTGATGAAATTTATATTCGTTAACTTACAAACTTTTAAAAGTTAAAAATTTATGTTATGAATGCGATCAATGTGAACTTTTAAATTTAAAAAATTCAAATTAAAATTCATAGATTTGGAATATCAAATTTTATGTTTGTTCGCTCTTTTTCTCCCGCTGGCGGATATTTTTTGGTGTGACATCAACAGACCAAAAGCTGTTGGTAACAAATTTGAACACTTGCAGTTGCGAAAAGTTCATGGTGCCTGTTCTCATCGCAACATATTTGAACACTTTGCAGCCCAGTAGCATCACTGCCATTAAACATTTTCTTGAGTAGCACCTCTATCTGCTAATACCTTTATTTTGAAGAGTTTTTTCACTTTATGGTCATCCTGGTTTGATTCTCCTTGAGCTTTTAATAATGAAGTTCAGTAAGTTTATCTCTTCATTAGTTACACTCAGAACATCAAGAATGCCTTTATAATTGATAGTCTTAAGCAGACATGAGAGACATAGGAACCCAAATATAAATCTGGGAGGCACTATGAAGATCACATAATTAACAGAGAGCATAAACCGAAGTGTTACATTCCGGTTTGAGTTAAAAATTTAAGAATAGATACTTGGGTTAGATAGATCTTTTACTTGTCATTAAGTGTTTCTGAAATTAGAATTACCTTTTATGCCTGATCTATGGTTTTAGAGATCTAAGATTTTTAAAATTTATTTCTCAAATTAATTTATTTTCTTAATTTCAAAACTCATGTCAATTATATATATGATTGAAGTGAATTCTTAAATTGAAAAATTGTCAAGTTAATTTAATTCTAATAATTTTGTTAGTTATTTTTATATATTATTGAATGTTAGAGTTTAACTTAAATTTTATTGCAAATATTAAAAATTAAAACTTACGTTTAATCATATCAATTAGATTTTATCATAAGTTGCATATGAAGTATTTATTTTCATAAGAATTTCTTGACACTTTACGGTCAATTTTATGAGGAGATTCAATTCAAATTCCTGTCACACAATTCTTGTCGATCAGATTGGTTCATCAGAAAGAATTAGATCAAGCTTTAATAAATGACATTTTTTTGCACAAATTTCTCAACAGTATTGCCAAGTTCAAGGATCCACTTTTCTTAGATCACACTCCCATTATTGTCGAGAACTTATTCTAGAAAATTGTTAAACATCATCCATTTAGATTCTCATAAGCTTGCAAAAAGGCTATAGGTCATTATGTCGAGTCTTTTATCGAGCATTCCAGCTCCAACCTCAAGAGGTAACTACCCTTGACGATTCCTTCAATAAAGTCCAGTACAACTTTATTTCGTTTCCTAGCTTAAGGCATAAACTAAAGAGTATAGAAGGGGAGTATGGTTTTAACTTGAAAAATATAAATTGTATCTTCGGAAGAAGTTTTTTATTTTAAAAGAGAGTACATAATAAGAGAGAAGATATTACAGGAGAGTGATGCCCTTCATTCTAGTTGATGAGGCTTCTTTGTAATGGTGAAATTTTACAAGCTAATCTCAAGGCCAAACTTAAAACCTATTTTTTTAAAATCTATCTTCAAGTCCATTCTTATCAATAAGAGATTCTATTCCTTTTTATTGGACGAGGAGATTTTCTTTATCATATCTTTTCATTGTGGAAGATATAATTGCTATCTACTCTGAATCACTGAAAGTGTTGACTCTAGAGGCCTCAACCTTTTCTTTTCCTTTTAAAGATTTGATGCCAATTGTATACGCAGGACAAGTGTTTTTAGTATGCTTTCTAATTTGGTAGAAATTTTTTTGTGCTTTTGGACTCGATTTAATCTTGCCTCTTTCTATCATTCCAATCTTTATTTTAACAAAATTTTCTGTAGCCACTAGGGTCTTTTTGGTTGGAGCTATGATTAGTGAAGAAAAATTACTCTTTCCAGTATAGGTTTCAAATCCTTTTTTAAATGCTACCTCCATGCCAGAAATAATAGTTCTCATTCAAATTCCACTTCAATAATGGATATCCGTCTTGTTGAACTTAAAGAATTCTTTCCTTAACTTGGTATTTATGGTGATAGGAAACTCTTTGATTTTCCTATCATAATAAAATGATTTGCATCATATCGTTCATCTTCGTAGAAATTTGGTCTAGCATATTGTAGCTTTAGTATCAAAGTCTTATCAATAAGAGATTCTATTCCTTTTTATAGGACGAGGAGATTTTGTTTATCATCTTATCTTTTCATTGTGGAAGATATAATTGGCTGTCTACTTTGAATCACTGTAAGTGTTGACTCCAGAGGCCTCAACCTTTTCTTTTCCTTTTAAAGATTTGATGTCACTTGTATAGGCAGGACAAATGTTTTTAGTATGCTTTCTGATTTGGTAGAAAAATTTTTGTGCTTCTAGACTCGATTTAATCTTGCCTCTTCCCATCATTCCAATCTTCATTTTAACAAAATTTTCTGTAGCCACTAGGGTCGTTTTGGCTGGAGCTATGATTAGTGAAGAAAAATCACTCTTTTTAGCATAGGTTTGAAATCCTTTTTTAAACGCTACCTCCATGCTAGAAATAATAGTTCTCATTCAAATTCCTCTTCAGTAATGGATATCCGTCTTGTTGAACTTAAAGAATTCTTTCCTTAACTTGGTATCTATGGTGATAGGAAACTCTTATATTTTCCTATCATAATAAAATGATATGCATCATATCGTTCATCTTCATAGAAATCTGGTCTAGCAGATTATAGCTTTAGCATCAAAGTATCTCTTGATGTTATTGTAGGATTGTTTAAATAACAATCCTTAACTCCTTTGCGATGATATGAAATTTGTCTTTTTGATTTCAAAAGGATTATCAAAATGATTACTATGATATTGACTTATGAAAGTTGGTTTTAAGATAACTTGAATCTAATTACATGTTAATTTGATAATATGTTATGATGTTTAGGGTGTGGATGGACATGCTGAGGTTAGTAAAGGTTGAATGTTTTTATGATTAATGATTTAGATTATGATTTGCTTGAGAATAAGTAAAAAATTAAATGTGAGGATATTTGATAAAAGATTAATGTACTATGTTTTTAGGCTCATATTGATTATATGTTGTCTGTTATTTAAGAGTTTGCATTGTTTTTTATACTTATTTTGTTTCAAGTGTTTTTTAGGTCTCAATTGCCTTCATGAATCAAAAGAAAAAGAATTCAGGAGAAATTTTAGCATAAAACAGAAGAATTAGAGTTGTTTGGAGATTCACTCCCATGTGAATAACATACACGACCATATAAAGGGATCGTTTAAGAGATTGTAAACATGTAAAGCTTCAAAGACTTTAACTTTACCTGTGTGGAGATATACACCTATGTAAATAACGTACACAGTCGTGTCCCTTACTAGTGTAAGAAACTACGAATGTGTAAAGTCGCAATATTGAAGTGTTTTATAGATACACGATTACTCACGTGATCGTATGACTAGTCGTGTATAATCCAAAAACCCTATTTTTGCAATATAAAAGGAAATTATGAAGAGGAGATGAGGAGAAGTGACTAGAGTCGAAAGTTACAGCCAACACTACAGTTGGAGTCAAGATTCTAAACTAGGATGAGGAAAACACAAAGATTATTTGAAGAGATCTGATAAAGAGCAACCTTTCATCAAGGATTCAAGGGGATTTCATTAAAGAAAATGAGGATATACATATTTATGAATTCTTTTCTTTCTAATTATTATTCTAAACTTTTGATTTTTGTTTAATTTTTTATGTTTAGGAACTAAGTTTATTTAGTGCCTGTGTAGGATGAACCCTAAGCTGGGTTGGATGGTATGATTTGATCCTTTATTTAATGCAATTTGAATGATTTATTCATTGACATTCAATTATGCATTTCTATTTTTGAATTATTATGTTCAAAATATTAGTTCAATATTTGATTTCATATGATTGAGATTGAGAAATCTTCTTATGCGAATAGATCTATCATAATTGGAAGAAGTGGCATACATACCTAAAGATAGGTCTACATAAATCCTTTGAACTAGGGTTAAACTTAATAAAGAAATTTACGAGTTAGAGTAATGCAATCTTAGGGGTTTTAACTAGAAGAGGTTTCAGTTAATCAACTAAGGATTAGATGTTAATAGTCTTAAGAACGATATTAACATAAGATATGAGTTTCCAAAGTCCAATGATCAATAATGACTTTACATAATAAAGGGTTAATACTTAAGATATCTTAATGAGATTCATCACCTAGGTACTAGCTATTTGATATTGGATTAATCTTTATGTTATAATTTTCTTGATTCATTATTGTATTGAGTTTTAGTTTAGTTTAGTTTTAAATTAAACCGTTATCTTATTCGACCGTTAGATAATAGAAATGAGGCCATTACTAGTACTTGTAATTTTTGTAGGATCGACCCATACTTGCCAGTACACTGTACACTTGCAATTTACACTAATTAGTGATCAATAAAAATGATATATTACTTATACCATCAATAAATTTTTTGGTAATCCCCAGACATCAATATAAATAAGCTATACAGGCTTAACATTGATAAGAGAGTTGACAGAGAATGGTAACTTATGGCTTTTATTAATAGGATAAGAGTTACAATGAAAAACAAAAAATTGGGAAGACATTGGAAACTAGACCATTTTTCTTTAGAACTACACCAAGAACTTTATTGGAAGGACGACCAAGTTTGTGATGCCAATCAAACAATGAGAGTTCAGTGGTGATATTTTGTTATGGCTAACATGGAAAAATTGCACAATAAACATCATCGATGTTCTCCCTTTGCAGTAGAGACGCCCTCGTGCGAATATCCTTCACAAGAAATGAGAGGAGAAAAATTAAATAGAATTTGGTTTAGGTTTACATAGTTTTATATGAAGATAAATTTATTATGTAAACTTGGAACACATAAAACATTGGATAAAGAAAGTGGTTTCTGAGGTATATTGATTTTTATATGACCAATATGTGAAATAGAAAGGCTTTTACCATCACCCAAGAATATCTCATATGGACCACATAGTCATAGTAGGTTTGTAGAGCAGATAAATTAGATGTTTCATGATGAGATGCTGCACTTTCAAATTGTTAGTTTATGCCCTACAACTAATCATTTTGTTTGTAGTTTAGTGAAAATTATTTAAAGGCATTCGTTATCTTGTACATATTTAGATGTATATGATAAAGTCCATAAGATAATTATACATTGTAAATGAAATTATGA
>JAOSBL010000001.1:8735013-8746993 GCA_027568915.1 Erythroxylum roraimae | reverse complement strand
TAGCTCTAATGTTTGTCATGCCTTACGACTTTAGTTGCTAGATGGAGGTTCTATTTAGGCTCTTTTTGATGTGGTAGTTGTTTCTTTCTGTTGGCTCTTCTCATGTGTTGTATATAGCGAGTTTTCCCTTTTGATGACCTTGTAATATTTTTTTTTCTATATTTATACTATTTCTCTTTTTCAAAAAAAAATTTGCTTTAAAAAATCTTCTAATACATCAGGAAATTTACTAAATTGCAAGCACAATTCATAGTTACTTTTTAAGATATTTTAATAAGCGATAAATTGCATTCTAATTAATGCTCATTACTCGGGTTTATGATTACAACTTCCTATAATTTTAGCATACTTGACTTGTGAAATATTATAACCTTTGTTCTTCTTGAGAGATATACTAGAATTATAAGTTCTCATAGTCATAAGATCAAAGATTTTTTTCGGCTTTTCTCATTTTAATACCAAAATCACATTAGCTCTCCTAAATCATTTGTATCAAATTGAGATGATAAAAACATTTTGGTCTCATTAACCACATCTATATTAGTACAAAAAATGAGCATATCATCAACATAAAGGCACACAATCACATAATTTGATCCAACTATTTTTTTTTTTTAATAAACACAGGTATCAGATGCATTCACAACATAGTTATTGCTTACCAAGTACAAAGGGATAAGCCACTTAAGCCTTGACAAACACTTCTCTCATATAATGATTAAAAAGTGATTTATTCCTACTACTGTGAGAAAATAATAAAATATATAAGGTGAAAAATGTTTTGGTCAAATAAGTAAAAGATGGGCTTATATCGACATTTATATAATAAACGATTCTGAATAAAGTCTCATATCTAAACTGAGCTTAATTAAAGGGTCACTTGGTTTTACTTTTGTTTTTCAATTTTTATTTTCAATTTCTAATTTTCTTTTAAATAATAACAAAAACTTATTTGGTTATTAATGTCAATGTAGTTATATTTTTATCACTAATGATAATAACATATTAGATTAAACTTAAAGATCAATTATTTTAATTAAATAAATTTATTTTAATCTCTTACATTATATCTATTGATAAATTATCAATAAATTATTTTGCTTTATTAAAATAAATAATTTAGAAATTAATATTTATTTTCATTATATATTAATTGTTTAATCAAGTTTTATTTAAAATTTACATATTTTGAAGGTATTTTAAATTTAACAATATTTATTCATAATTATTTAATTAAATTAAATTAAAAAATTAAGTAAAATTAAATTATTCATGATTCTTATTAATATTTAATTTTAATTAGTTAAATATTAAATTAAATTATTCATAATTCTTATTAAAAATTAATATATTAAATAATTAAATAATATATGTAGTTGATAGTAAATTAGATTATGGAAAAATTGGAAATAGAAAAATAAAACGATTTTTATAGTTTGCAAGTTCAACGGACTGAAATTTTTGTTTAGGGAAGGCTATGAATTTCTCCCACATTATGGCTAGCGGGACCTAATCTTCTGGTCCACTTATTCTGGACCAACTCTGTACTAATTCATCTTAGCTATTTATTTATGTAGGACCTACATAAGTGGATAGCTGAAATAAATTGACATAGGGTTGGTCCAGAGTAAGTGGACAGAGGATTTGAGGGGATGGCTAAAGAAGAACTTATGAATTGTCTATGTATTTGGTCTCAAAAGACGTGTACTGCTGTGTCTCTGAGAAAATCAAAGGATTACAGAAAAGAAGAAACGAGGAAGAGAGAGAAAGAGTTGATGAAAAATCGTTGTCGCATTAAATCTATAAATGTTTACATAGAATTCTAGAAAAGTAAAATGCAACGTAACAAAATGATAAGAATCATATCTTTCTTCATAAAAATCGGGGCCAGCAGATAATATTTTTAACATGAGAGTATCCTTAGGTGTTATTGTAGGATTATTTAAATATCATTCCTTAACTCCTTTCTAAATCCATCTGAGGAGTAAAGAGATTTTGAGAAACTCTGGATTTGTCAGATAAATAGCATTAATAGCTCCAAAGTCCTACCAATCATGAATGGCTTGATGACGAGCTCCCTGTAAAATTTTTTATCTAAGGTATATCCCTGAAAAGTCAATATAACAAGTATCATGATTTTGTAAGGAGTATAAATCTCTCATTATCTCAAAATGTGCTTAAATAGCAGGATGATTGGAAGGTTGGCAATCATGATATTTTTCTATAGTAGTGATTTGCTTGCAGTATCAGGTCTCAAGGAGACAGTATCAGGAGTAACAACCTTTGGCTGAATCAGTTGATTTATAGGAGAAGATCCCATAGATTCAATATCTTCAGCTATCTTGATATTATTAAGCATCTTATAAAGTTTTTTCTCGGAATAAATATAGTGGTTTATCTTTGCTTGCCATATATAGCACAAATAGAGATGTAATTCATCAACTTCTTTAGGTATTGAGCTGAAATTTGCAATATCTAAGAGATCTTTAATCTGTGCTTGACGGGTATCAATATCTTTAGACATTTGGTCTAACAATTCAAATACTGCTTCTGATCATCTAGAGTTAAGAAATCTGCACGAATATTATTGTTAGATTTGATAATTTCAATATCAAAGGTATATTCTGCTAATAAAGTTTTCCATTTTATATATCTTTTAGACTCAGGTTTAGAAGGCAAATTATTTTGTATAAATGCTTTTACTTGAGTATTATCAGTTCTTAACAAAAATCTTTTTGGTAATAAAAAATAATAAAAATTTTGACAGCTTTTTACTACCGCAAGCAATTCTTTTTCGTTTATATGGTAATGTTGTTGAGTATCTATAAATGTTCCTGAACTATACTTGCAAAGAGACCCATTCAATTTAATATTAGAATCATAATCTCTTTTTTAATACTCCACTGCATATATGGTCATAAGCACAAATCTCAAGAATTAATTCATCATTATCGAAGGGTAGGGAAAGTTTTGGCAAAGTAGTGTACAAAATATTAATTTTATTTACCTGTTCAATTAGATGAGGTGAGAATTCAAATCTTTGATTTTTCTTTAAAAGTGTTTGAAAGGGTATCCTAATTTTAGCTAGGTTCTGGATAAAATCAGAGGCATAGTTTAATACATCCAAAAAGACTTTGAACTTGCTTTTTATCTAATAACTTATCAGGAAATTGTGAAAAAATTTCAACGATATGAGGTTGAAGTTTTACACCCTTACCATCTATTTCCATTACAAGAAATTCTACTTATGCTTGACATATCTTTGCTTTCTTGTGGAAAAGAGCTCAACAATGTTGTTCACATAAATATGCAAATTTATTGGGATGTGTAACATGTTGAGCAATGTTAGGACTAAGAGACATATTTTGTAAAAATTTAATTAAGTAAACATTATTATCTTTTTTCTAAATTAAAAAAGAATTCATTAAAAGCCATGAAAGGCATCAAAAAGGGACAATACAGTGGGAGTCAGACAAACTAAGATATAACAACATAGTTGATTTCAAAGAAAAGCTAGAACAAGAGGTTCCACCTTCTTCTAATGTGAGAGCTTAGCTGATCAGTCACTTGATGAGCTACCAAAGTTTCCTTAATCCAACAATGCAAATTATGAATAAGAATGTACTTGTCAATTCTCTTCTGCTAATGAATTCTTTGAATTCTTTCCCTCTAGATAATATGAACAACATAATTGAGGCTAAAACTTAAACAAATTCTGTCATTTCCCATAGAAAGATATTTTGCTACAACCCATTTAAGAATGTTGTTCTAGTCAGATTCAAAGCAATATCAGTTTAGGTTTGCTTAATGCTAGCACAAATGGAGGTTGGGAATTCACATTTGAAGTATAAATGGATTATAATTTCTTCTTCAATAGTTCAGAATTCATAAAGAGTATTAATAGAGCCACGAATCTTGTCTTTTGTCTTTAGTCTAGCTCTAGCTGCTAGTCAAGTTGTGAAAGAGGTTTTGGGCTTCAAGGATGCTTTCCATAATATATTGAACCATGATATATTTGGGATAGAAGGTTTGAGAGCTTTAACATATGAGGAATTTGAGAAAACCCCATTGGAACTTAAATTCCAAATATGTTTATCTATGGTAGAGGAATCAGGTTGATAGTTTGGTAGATAAATCTAGAGCCTTTCAAATCCTTTACCTTGAAAATGTTAGAAGTTTTTTTCAATGATGCTATGAACTCGAGCATGTGCTGGAATTCTTGTGGACAAGGTAAAAATATCATTGTTGAGGTGAAGAGGGCTAGAGGAGGTCCGATTATCAAACCAAAACCAAGTGTCATTTTTATTTCCCATATGGATATTGATGAAGAGGTACACCAGATGTCTTTTTCTTAAGATTTGAATGAAGAATAAGGAACGCTCTTTCCTCTCCATGATCTGCCATATATAAATCTCTTTAAGATAAACCTCATTGATCTATTTACTCCAAAGGGATTCTTTGTCCTTAAATAGTCTCTAGATCCTCTTTGCAATCTACGTTATCTAAAATTTTGAAATAAAGGTTAGACCAAGATTCCCTTCCTTTTTTGACCAACAAATTTGTTCCCGTTTAACCTTTGCATCCTTGGAAACGTTATACTTTCCAGACCAGAGAAATTTTTTGATACATTTCTCCACCTCATTACGGACTCTTTTAGGAAAAAGAAGATGGGAACTCCAATGTATGTGTTGATTATTAAACACTAGGATGATTAACTACACTCTCCCAACTTAGGAAAGAGCTCTATTTTTCCAAAAGTTTATGAACTTTTGGTATTTCTCAAGTAACTTCAAGCAGTCTTGATACTTTAGCCTATTAGCAAAGATAGGAACCCCCCAAATAAATGAAAGGCAAACTATGCAGCCTCAGCCTAAAGATAGACTAAAGACTTCGAGAATTTTGAGTATCTGAAAAGAAATATATGTTGCTCTTATTTGAGTTATTGCTGAGGCCAGAAAGGCTGCTGAAAATCAAAAGAGAGTGATGAAGAATCGAGATGGATTCATAATAGGCTCCAAATAATAAAAGTAGATCATCTGCAAAACATTATTGAGTAAGAGACAATTTTTTGCATTTATGATGAAATACGAAGTTTGGATTCCTAGAAATGTTATGATTGATAATTCTATTAAGAACTTCCATAACTATGGCAAATAGGTAGGGAGAAATGGTGTCTCCCTCCTTGATTCCATTGCAGCCTTGAAATTTTCTAGTGGGGAACCATTGGTCAATATGGAAAAAGATAAGGGTAACGATGCATGTGTG
This sequence comes from Erythroxylum roraimae, assembly GCA_027568915.1. Lineage (NCBI taxonomy): Eukaryota > Viridiplantae > Streptophyta > Magnoliopsida > Malpighiales > Erythroxylaceae > Erythroxylum > Erythroxylum roraimae. The sequence goes on along the minus strand of JAOSBL010000001.1, from coordinate 8,741,728 downwards.
AATCCATTTGATGAATAGACTAGGGAAGCCAAACCACTCTAAAAAAGTTAGAATGAAATCCCAACGTAATATGTCAAAAGCTTTAGAAAAATCAATCTTGATAACACAACTTTGATATTTTTTCCATAAGTATATTCTCTCATCAATTTTTGAACAAAAATTATGTTATCAGAAATGGTTCTACCTTGTATGAAAGCTCTTTGAGAACAATGAATGAAGTGTACTAGTGTTTCTTTAAGTCTACTGGCTAGTAGCTTGGCTATGACTTTGTACACAATGTTGCAGCATGAGATAAATCGATAATCAATGAGACAATTGGCATTAAGATGTTTAGGGGGAAAAAAAATAAGTGGCATTTAATTCCATTAAGATTTTCCCAAAGGTAAGAAATTCCAGCACTGTATCCACTAAAAGTCTACCAATAATATGGTATGTTTTTTTGAAAAAAAGTGAGCATTAAAGCCATCTGGCCCTGGAATTTTTAGGGGACTAAGACCAAATAATGTAGACTTGATTTCCTGAGTGGAAGCAGGAAGTAACAACTTGTTTAAAATCGCCTGTGGGAGAGGATTAAGGGGGCCTATAATACTTTCAAGTTCTGCCAGGTTGGAAGAATCATGGGAGTTTGGAACTCCTAGGAGATTTTTGAAGTAATTGAAGATTATTCTCCTTAGATTATCTTTATTTGTAATCATGTTCCAATTGGGATCTTGAAGGCAAGTTATTTTGTTTACATTTCTCCTTGCAAAGACTAAATTGTGGAAAAATTTGGAATTAAAGTCCCCTTCCCTAAGCCACACTTTTCTTTCATTTTTCATCAGCAAGGTATTATGATCTCGAAGAGCCTTAGTATACTTCTTAAGCTTACAATTCTCAGCATTCCTTAATTCACCATTATTAGGATGTAGATAATATATTTCTTGAGCACTTCTCAATTCCATTTTAGCCTCCAATAGTTTAGTACAAGTACTAGAATATCCAAATTTGAGGAAAAACATTTAAGCTTACCTCTGAGAAGTTGAAGCTTCCTCATTAGCTAGTATGCTTTATAACCTATTACTCTATGACTCCAAACTTCTTGTACAAGATCTATAAAGCCATCCTTAGTAATGAGAAAGTTGATAAATCTAAATGGAGATTTAATAAGAGATAGAGAATTGAAGTTCAACTCCTCCGTACTTGAGTGATCTGAGTATAGGGTAGGGCCAAAGAGTGCAAACAATTTTGGAAATTTACTTAGCCATAGATGATTTACAAGGATTTTTGTTTAGCTTCTTTATAATAAGGTAACTTCTTGCTTGCTTTTTGCTCTATGTATATAAATTTACAACAGATCTCAAATCTGTCAATTCAAGTCTGGAAATAGCATTTCCTAGCTCCTTTCCAGTATTGAAGATATTAATTCTATCCTCCTAAGCTTCAGATGGATGTAGAATACAATTTAGATCCTTAGCTAATAACCACGGTCTAGTTAGTGAAGAGTGAATAAAACAAAAGTCTTCCCAGAGTTTGACTATTTGGAACTGATGCATATATCATAGTGATTTCAATTTCAGAACCTATCTTAATTAGCTTGCAGATGAGGTGGATTTACTGATCAGATGAGCTTATAATAGAAGCCTGCATTTTGAACAGATTGTAAGCATAAATAATGCTACCATTGTAGTGAGAATCATAGTTGGAACCAAAGTTCTAATGTTTCCCCAAAACTTGCATTGCCTCATTTAGCTTAAGAACTTTAATTCTGGTTTCCACAAACCTACTAGAATTGTTTTTTTTTCTTGCAAAAATTCCCTAACTACTTGTCCCTTATGAGGCTCATTGAGACCTTTGATGTTCCAAAAAAGCATGAGTTAATTAGTTAAAGTTAGCAGCCCATTTGGGCTTTCTTCTCTTCCTTTCAGATTTCCTGGTAGATATATGGATAATTTTAGCATTTAACTCCATATTCTCATCAATTTGTTTGTGGTGAGGGTTTCCTATTACTGTTCTTCATCTATAAATTTAGTAGCTATCCCCTCCTTGCTTAAATCAGTATCAATTGGCTCAATTGTTTTAGGGATGTCATTTTGAGTGTTTAAGCTAACTCCAGCATCTTTAGGTAGTTTATGATTCTTGGCTTTTGAAAAATTGACAGGAGGAATGATATTTGTGTTCTGTGTTTCTTCATTAACTCCTATAAGTTCCATATAACTCTCTGAGGAGAATAACTTCCCTTGAGGCTTCCATTCTTGTTTCCCTAACGTAGGTTTCCAATTATATGAAAGCAGGCCCTTAGTTTTTACAAGTTCATTAGCTATACTAAGCTTCATAACCAGTAAGACATCTAGTAGGGTTTTCTTGGATCAACTTCTCACAAATGTGAGCATAACTGATCTTTTCAAGCATAGAGGTAACAGAATCAAATGCCACAGGTTTGCTAATTATGCTTTCTAAAAAACTCAGGCCATTTAAAGTCCAGTACTCTAAAGGTGTGATATGAAAATTAGTCCAAATTGAAATGGAGTGTATGTTATTCTTATCGAATTCCAAACCTGTTAGAACATAGAACTAAATCCTTTATTCTTTATCATTCTTTCTGTACATACATGTGTATGGCTAATCTACTCTCTCTCTCTCATATAACAAATTCTGTTACTATAACTAACATAAATACAAAGCTTGAGCACATAACTCGGTGTGTGAATTATTCCATTCACTACGTAGCATTTCTTTCTTGGTATCAAAGCATTTTATTCTCCAATAGCTTCCTCTTCAGTAGTTTCTTCTACATCTTCTGCTGCCTCTATCTCGACTACCCACACCTCCAAAACATACACTTTTTTTAATTACTCCAGCCAAACAACCCCTATCAAGTTGGATAGAGGAAACTATCTTGTGTGGGAATCTGTTGTCTTACCACTAATTGAAGGAAATTTTCTTGAGTCATATATCAATTACTCCGATTTGACGCCCTCTCAATTCGTCTCTGAAGGAGCAGAAATGACTCTAAATCCAACCTTCAAAGAATGGTATCCTGTAGATCAACTTCTAATTGGCTGGCTACATAATACAATGACCCAAGAAGTTGGAACTCAATTGCTTCATTGCCACACAGCTTGTGATCTTTGGGTTGGTGCTCGTAATCTTACCTGTGTGTCAATGAAATCACTTGTTATGGTGCTCAAGTTGGAGCTTCATCAAGCATGCAAAAACTCAATGAAGATGGATGAGTACATTAGCAAAACAAAAAGCGTCACAGATCAGCTACTATTGGCCGGAGCCCCTATTGCAATAAATGACCTCATTCTTCGTACACTAAATGGTCTTGATTCAAACTATATTGCTATTGTAGTCAAGTTGGTTGATCAACCAAACCTTACATAGATTGAAGCACAATCTGCCCTTCTTGCCTTCGAAAGGCGTTTGTATCAACTTAACTATTTCTCGACTCTATCTATTTAACCCACTGAAAATGTTGCTCAACGTGATGATAATGATAATCAATCCTCTAATACAAATCAAAATAACACCAAGCAAGGTTCTTAGAGAGGATCATATGGTAGTTCTCAAGGACACCAAGGTTGTGGAAATTGAGGTGGCTTCAACAATGGAAATCGACCATATTGTCACTTGTGTGAGAAACCAGGACATGTAGTAGTAAACTACTACCACCGTTTCGACAGAAATTTCCAACCTCCATCTAGCTTTGGACGTGGTTTTGGGAACTATTCTGCCCCACAAGCCTTCTATGCTAACTCATTAGAAAGGTACTATGCTCATCCACAAAAAATCTCTGATCCATCATGATATATAGATAGTGGGGCAAACTATCATGTGACTCCATATGCTGATCAATTAGAGAATATCAATCATGTAGGTAAGACTCATCTCTATAACTTACACTAGAGAACCAACTTTTGTAGTTAGAATAGGTTCCACCTCTCTATCTATATCTAACTCCAGACTCCATCTTAAAGATGTATTGCGAGTAACCTCTGCAACTAAAAATCTTATAAGTGTTAATAAACTCACTAAGGATAATCTAGTAGATTTTCATCTTACTAATGATGATTATGTTGTGAAGGACAAGAAGACAGGTTGCCCTCTGGTGCGCGGGATATCAAACAAAGCAATGTATCAAATGTCTGAACGTGCTCCAGTGGCTCAAGTTCATATGGTGTCACTTACACAGAAAGAAAAAGGGTTCCAAAAATGGCATTACAAGCTAGGACATCCTAGTGATAGAGTTCTAAAGAAAATATTGAATAAGTGCAATGTGAACATTCAATATCTGAATTTTGTTTGTGAAGCCTGTCAATATAGCAAATCAAAACAGTTACCCTTTTCCAAATCTGTGTCTCATGCTTCTTTTCCTTTGGAGTTAGTTCGTACGGACCTTTGGAGACCCTCACCAATTTAATCAGTAAGTGATCATCATTTCTATATTCATTTTGTCGATGATTATAGTAGATACACCTAGATATATCCAATGAAACACAAAGGCGAAGTTGTGAATGCATTTAACTTGTTTCAGGCACAAGTTGAAAATCATTTTAACACAAAATTCAAAACCATACAATGTGATAATGGGACTGAATACAGACCTTTTGTGAATATTACACAATCAGCATGAATTGGAATGAGGTTTACTTGTCCTTATACCTCTGCATAAAATGGGAGAGCAAAATGTAAACATCGACATCTTGTTGAGATAGGGTTGACACTATTATCTTAAGCTTTGTTACCTCTCACATACTGGGTAGATGCCTTTCAAATGGTCGTATACCTCATCAACTGGCTACCAACATCTACACTTGAAGGATCAACTCCTCTGTTTCAGCTTTATGGAGTAGAACTTGATTAGAAAATGTTACAGCCTTTTGGATGTGCATGCTATCCCTGTCTAAAACCATATAATGAGCATAAGTTCTAATTCCATAGTCAGAATTGTATTTATCTTGGACCTGCCTCTCAACACAAGGGATTCAAGTGTCTCAATTCTTCAGGAAAAACATACATATCACGTCATGTCGTGTTTGATGCTTCATTTTTCCCTTGTACTGCATGTTTTCTAAATTGACGAGTGACATCTACCGAGAATGAGTATATTATTCCTTTGATCATTACTCCAAATAAAGAAATCACTCGTAACTTTGAGAGCAACAACATTGCAGAATCTCTAAACTCCAATAAAGAACAAGTTGGCTCAACGGATAAATCTCCAACGACTATAATCTCCTCACATAAGCCTTATTCACCAAGGCATGAGTCTTCCTCAATAGATGGGTCGAGCTCTAGTGGGTAGAGCAGAAGTGAACAAGAAATGAGGCAGGTCCAAACAAGAACACACCCAATGACTACACGAGCAAAAGATGGTCTATACAAAGCCAAACATCCATTTGTTGGGTTACTTCACTCAGAAAAATCTCATCCCCCTTTGTTCAATTTTCTTTCTCGACTCTCACACCCTTCATGTTTAGTTTTCACAGCCTCATACCTTCATTATCTGTTAGTTCAGCTGATGCCCTCAACTTCTGAATGCCCCAAGCTACTCTCAAATCGCCACATACAACACATTTTAGATAATTAATCTCTTTGTTACTCTCTGGGTTAGTTTTCTAGTTTGTGGGTTTGGTTTGGTTTATAGTTTTTTACCCTTGGTTTTGAAAAGTGGGATTCTTGCATGTAGATGACACGATGAATCTTTTTTCTTAATGGATAGATCTATAGATGCTTTCTGGTCTGGTGATCTAGCCTTCAAATTTTTTATAGATGTGGTTAGAGAATTCGTTTCTTGAGATTTTAGTTTCAATACATGAAGACTTTTGGATCTTGAGACTTAGGTTTTGTCAGGTTTATCATTCTTAAGTGCAGTGGATTCTTTTTCTTTCTTTATAAGTATTATCTTTACCTTTCTTGTTCCTATTTTAGATCATAACCTTCGATGGTAATGTATACCAAAATGCAAACCAAGTTAATGAAAATAGAGACCTTTACACTAATCAAATAAACATTTATGATGACTCTTAAGAAGTGCAATTTTTGGGGTTAGATTTTCCATGTGATTTAGTTTTGAAGAAACTTTTTTCTGTTTAAATTATCTTCTTTTTTGTAAGATTGCAAATGTTTTTAACTTTTATCTTTCCCAAGTTTTTAATTCTATATTACTGGTTTTTTGGTCACTATTTTAGGCTATACTTACACATAAAAATGATGAAATTTTATTGCATTAGAACTGGTTATTTATTATCAATGAAGCTATTGTTCTTTGCTTATTGCTTCTTTTTAAAATTGATTTCACAAGTTTATAGGATATATCAACTGAAAAAAAACTGCTTTTTTCATTGAATAGTTGATGTTCAATTTGAGAAGCCTTCCTGAATCTGCACAGTTGATTGAAAGACAAAGTGCCCTAATTGCTATGATAGTGACCTTGCTTTTTTCATTGAATAGTTGATGTTCAATTTGAGGAGCCTTCCTGAATTTGCACAGTTGATTGAAAGACAAAGTGCCCTAATTGCTATGATAGTGACCTTCTAAGTCCTTGGTTTGGTTTGCCTTTATTCACTATTAACATTTCTATTGAGGCTTTTTCCTTCTAGACTTGCAGTATAGAATTATTGATTAATCATGTCCTACTTCTCCTCTCTCTATGGTTGATCGCGGCTCGTCGTTCGATCCTAAAATCGATCCTTGAAAACCGGTCAAAAATAATTTATACCAAGGATTGCAG
>JAOSBL010000001.1:8718246-8728275 GCA_027568915.1 Erythroxylum roraimae | reverse complement strand
TTAATCTAATCATGCTCTAATTAATAAATAAATAAAATAAATAAAAATTTCGGGGCTGACACAATAGGATTGAAGCATGTATGTCATGAAATGGACATGTAAGAGAGGAGAGAGGGATATGCATTTAGGGTTTTGAATGCCAAAATTTCCTCTTACAATTTTCTCTCCATTTCATCTTTTTCATCACACCATTTTGCATGTAAGGAATCAAGCTGATCCTAGGCAGAAATCAAGGTAAAAGTTAGTAGTTTTCCTCTTCATCTTCATCTTTATCTTTATCTTTTCTTGCTTTTCTCATAAAGATTTGGAATTATAAGGTTGAAATTGGGTTTCTAATTGGTGAATCAAACAAAGCTAAAGGAGAAGAGAAGGAAAAGTACTAGAAGAGCTAGTTGGCTGATTTCAAGGTTTCAGACTACACTTAGTTTTATTTCTATTTGTGAGTGTTTGAATGGATAAAAATACTCATTTGGACATGAAATGGTCACTGGAATGGTGTCTTGGTGTTACTTTGCATGGAATTGGTTGAATATGACAAAAGAGTAACATGTAATGGAATTCTGTCTTAGGTTCGGTTGAACCAGTCCCATTGTTTTGGCTATAATTCGACCTACAAACCTCTAAATTGGGTGATTTCAATTGGATATGAAACTTATAACATACGCTAAAAATATTTAGAAGAGACTCAGACCTAATTTTGGCTTAATGACATTGGAATTCGAGGTTGAAAATGGTGACCTGATGTTGCCCTTTTTTGGAGCAGCTTGTGATGTTTGGTTCATGTTTCATGATTTAGAAGTTTAAATGACATGTTTTTAATGTTATGGAAACTAAAGACATAGGGAAACAAATTTCTAGAAGACATCAAAACCTAATTTTAACATTTTCTATGTGAAAATTACGAAAAAAATGGAGGTATGAATTTTGAGTAAGGGACACGATGAGAAGGAAATTGCATTATTTTGAGTTTGTTTTCGCTTCTGATTTTATCGATTCATATCTGAAACTTTTCTTATGTTTATGAAACTTTCCAAACACTTAAAAATAAATGAAATATGACTCACCATATGTGAAGTGGGTGATTAAACGTTCAAATTTAAGATTGATCATAATGTATACTAAAGGAAATTTACATATATATAGATAATTTATATGCATATTTATGGCTTTTATATGTATAGTATGATCATACAAGTGTGATTTTGATATCCTTATAATGGTAGCAAGTTATGACTTGCATGTATGAACGTAAATACAGATTTTACGATTTCAAATGAATATTGTATGATTTGTCAATATATGAATCATGAAATTGGAAAATGGTTAAAGAAAAATGTTACAGTGCCTGCTTTATTGCCTTAGTGGTGGATAGATAGGCATCCCTATAGGGTTACAGTACAGTTGCTACAGTTTGATACCAATGATGCCTTCATTTTGAGACTATAGTGTCTCTACAGTTTGATACCTTTGGGTATCTACAGTTTGATACCTGCGGGTACTTATAATTTGATATCTTTGAATATCCACAACTTCCGTTATCAACATCCATAGGAATGTGTAGGCCTAACACAGAAAGTAAATTAAACAGTTATAAATAAGAAATACAACATGACAATATGAATAATTGGTATTGATGAGCATTTGTATTGATTATATTAATGATTTGTAATGATGAGCAGTTGTATTGATAATTTGTATTAATGAGCGTAATGTTTGGCTTATAAATGTGTATTTACGATATATAAATAATACGTTGAAACATATTTTCATTATGTACCTTGATTGATTATGCCATCACTATTTATACATTTTGTGATATTTATGAATTTGTGTGCTTAGCGGATGACTACTGTGAGTGGTCATCCAAACTAAGTGTTTCCCCCTAAGCTTTCAAGCTTGACAGGGGTGTTAATTCGTGTAGATCTAGGTGAAAGGAGTGAGGTACAAGGATTATCTATATGGACCAAGGCCAACCGTTTAATAAATGTACTTTTGGATTGTATCTTTGTGGTTAAACATAATTGTATATGTAACAGTTTGTAACTAAGAATTTAAGTTATATGTAATACTTCTTTTGGATTATCATGTAAATGCAAAGATGTAATAGTATTCTTAAATGATAAAAGTAATATAAAATTTTGTAATATGTATATGTACAACATTGAATAGACAAATGTGTGATGACAGTCCCTATAAATAAATAAAAATGTATGTCATGACTGTTTGTACAGGAATTTGGTTGTCATATATGTGGGTGGTTATAGGTTCCATATAAGAGGGGTTACATATATATGCATAGTTTGGAATGTAATAGGAAATGGTACAGCTCATATAAATTTATGGTAGAATACTCATATACCAAAATATAGCAGCTAAAATGATTTAAAGCACCAATAGAGATTATCTTTTTCCTTATTCTTATTTTGAAACTGTGTTCCACTCTCCTTATAAAAATTGTAAATAGACTATTTTTACTATACTACATCCATTTGGGTTAGAATGCAACACATAATGAACCTCACCTACATTGTGACCCTGATTGGGATAACATTTTAGTATGGGTAAACAATTTCAAAAGATGAGAAAAGATCAAATGTGTGTTAGCCTTAGCTTAAATTGTTCACTTTATGCAATTTGGATGGAAAGGAACAAAAGACTATTCAATAAAAGGAAAATTGAAAAGTTTGTCTTAGCACACAAAATGCAATGCTGGATTAGAGAAATCTTGAGAATTCACCAATTAACTGAAAAGTTGAGCCTATCTAATAGAAGAAGATGGAATCTTTAACATTTTGTTGTTTCTAGTTTTTTTTCCTTCGATAATAGACTGATTTTGTTGTATATTTCCAAACTGGTGAGCACAGTCTTGTAATTTTCTTTTAATGCCTTTCTTCGCTCGCAATGAATTCTTTAATTTTAAAAAAAGTAAATAGATGGTGCAGAAATAATCTGCGAATATGTCACTAACATTTTGACTTGTTAGATAACAGATAAATAAAATAAATTATTCAAAATTTAAATTGTTAAAAGAAGGGTGATAGTTCGCACATTTAACGTTAAAAAATTGCTTGAACTTGTTTTGTAAAGACCGAAGGAAGAACATAAAAACGAATATCAAAATAAAATAAACAAAACAACTTTTTTTAATCATAACTAATATTTTTGCCCTTGTCAATTTTAATATTTTTTTATATTTTTATTCTAGTTAGCGGGTGGCTAGCTACTCCCACGAGACATTTTTCATTATATATAACCTTACACTTGCCATTAGAGTTAACAAAAATTACCATTATATTCAAATACGTTAGAGGATAAGCAAGCAATTACTAGAAGAAGAAGATAAAAAGGAAATAAAGTGAAAGGCGATAGTCTCTTTTGGCCAAAAACACGAACAAACATCAATGGAGAGGAAAAGAAAGTAGGAGTTTGGTGATAGACAAGAAAGAAAAAGCAAAGAATAATAATATTTAGTTGGTCGTCATCATGCATCAGCATGGGTGTGTTTCCCAAGAAGAGAATCGAATCAGCACAACGTCTCTTTATTTCTCCCTTTCATTTCTTTACAGTTCGCCTATTCTCTTCCCTTTACCCTTCTCCAAGAGAATGGAGGCCAGATATTATATGTATGTATGCATATATGTGCCTTCATTTCAATATCAATGTATGTTTAGTTTCGGAAAGCAAAAGAAAGGTGATGAGGCTTTATAGAGAGAGAGTGAAAAGGAAATGGAATAGCAGCCGCAGAAAAGGAAGAAAAGAAAGAATAAAAAGATAAAGGTGGTCAAAATGACACCTCGAAGACTTGTTAGTTCATCATTTCCAGCTTCAGCTGTCTTTATTGAAACCTGCTCTAATTTGTACCTTTATTTTTTGCATTAATTTTTCCTTTTTCCTGCTGAGTTCGGTTTGATATTCTACCTCGAGTATCATTACTCGGTGGTTAATATACAATACTTTAAGACAACAAAGGTAGTATATGCCGGATTTACTTTCAATTGGTATTGTACATTATTGACCATGCGTTCGTATACTTTCTTGCACTTGAAACGGGTGGAATTCCTAACTTTTAACGAAAACCATGGAGGGGATTTTTCTCTTACGACTTCTATAAATAAGCAAATAAATAAAAAAGATGTGAGTGTTTGTGTGAGAAAAAAATTAATTTAATTTTTCAAGAAGTGAAAAACATATTCGCTTACATATCCTGTTATTATCATCAGAGGCCAGGGAGCTAGAGCACTAGAAAAGGGAATATTCAAAACTGCAAAGCAACAACAATTTATCCGTGCACTTGCTTCCAGTTTGTAGAATCTCAAAGCCATATGTGAAAGAAACATGACCTCTTATGAATACAATAGTTTTAATGTGGGACTGCTTTAAGCTTTAATTGTATACTTTTGAAGAGTATTTATTACATAAAGTGCTCTGAAAAAAAAGACATGCATTTGGTAGATTCCTTGTTGCGCCTATGAACATGAAGCGAAACTTTTTTTTTCTTTTTCTTTTCGATTGTTCTTGGATTGGAGGAAATGTTTGCGTCTTTGAAGTTATATCTAATTAAGGGTCCCACATCCTACGGTTAAAAGGCTTTTCTGGGGTTTGTGTTTGACTCGTTTGAATGGAGTTTTGGATTGAACATGTTGTGCTTATAGGCAGACAATCTCTCCAGCTTACTTTGTGTGGGATTCTTGTTGTTTGTCCTATGTTGCACGAGCTGAATGTGACCATCTAAACTTAACTTGGTTAAGTGTGACTGGTAACCTGGCCTCTGCCTCTGCATGGGCACGAGGAAAATGCATGATTTGACAATAGATTTTATCGGTACTGTGCTTAATATATTCCAATCTTCTAGTCGTACATTTTAGAAAATGAATTAGCAAAATGTAAACAGAAACGGATATAGCTAGCAAATTGAGCACATCTGTCTTCCACTAATGAACTGATATCATACAGCTAAAAGTTTAATCTTCAACCCGAAAGTAAAGCAATAACAAAGATAACATCAACAACGTAGAAGAAAAACATATACTAAGATGAAAAATATAAAAAGACACAGGTTGAGATGAGTAGTAAGGCTGATTTCGTGCAACGTTAGAAAGGATAGATTCATGCACTAGTAATACAAACCCTAGAGTGTTATCCAATTTGGTCCAAATAAATTCGTCCATGCATTTCTCAGTTTTCATGTCAAGAACCCTAAAAGAAAGCATTAGCCACGTAACTTAGATGTTCAATAATAATATCCATCCAGTCGCTTGAATCATAGCTGGAATACCCTTTAGCCCCTTTTTTTTTTTTTACCCCTATTTTAATTAAAAATTTCAATCTTCTTGATTCCCAGATCTTCAAGGTTTGCCAAGAACACGATAAAGTATGTACTTGACGACCTCCATTTATTCCTTCATCTTTTTTCTTTTCTTGGTGGACTTAACATGTATATATAAACAACCTTCCTTGCATCACTCCTCTCACCCCTCACCATTTCCTTCACCTTCTTACAAGATTCATCTTCAACAACTCTCACTCTGTTTTCTTTTAATCACATTTTCAAAGGTAATTAGTTCTGATCACACTCCACACACACACAGACACACATATGTGTTTCCAGTTAGTTTTCATTTCAGCAAGCACTAGTCGGCGTTTCCCAGTAGTTAAGAACACGCTAATCGTAACAAGTGCATATACTTTTGTTTATTCTTTCTGCATTTGAAATACAAAATTTAAAATCAAGATTAGATTATTATTTTCTATTTTGTTACTTTTGTCTGCAGAAGAATAAAATGAGTAGACCAGGAGACTGGAACTGTAGGTCCTGCCAGCACCTGAACTTCCAGAGGCGTGATTCTTGCCATCGTTGTGGTGACTCCAGGTCGGGAACTGACACCGGTTGCTTTGGCGGTCGCAGTACGACGTCGTTCGGGTTTACTGGGTCTGATGTCCGCCCTGGTGATTGGTACTGCACCGCGGGCAACTGTGGGACTCATAACTTTGCTAGTCGGTCCAGCTGCTTTAAGTGTGGGGTTTACAAGGATAATGACGCAGTTGGTGGCTTTGATTCTGACATTCTTCGCTCTAGAGGCGCCGGCGGTAATCGATCTGGATGGAAATCCGGCGATTGGATTTGTACCAGGTATATTACACACTTATTCTTCGTTATTTTACTCAAGAAGCATTTAAATTTGGACAAATAGAATTTGTATCAGTAGCGCCACTAATCTTATCAGAAGTTCAAAGTTCTTGTTTAGAGTAGTAATAGAATGAGTGATTGCACTCCAAGTCCAAATACTTTATTATTCTCCAATGCGAAAACTGCTGGACTTTCATCAATGTTTATTGTCTAGAAATCAATTCAAAGTGCACAACTATGGGCCCCTTATGCAAATCTTTATTTATGATTATGAGTTGTATACTGTTCCCATAAAAATTAGAGCTGGCTAGTTCTGTGCTTTAAAGAATCAATATCGAAAGCTTTAAATATATGTGGAATTTATTTCCCTTGAATTACATGCGTGGACAGGCGGGGATGCAACGAGCATAACTTTGCTAGCAGAATGGAGTGCTTCAAATGCAATGCCCCAAGGGATCTCAGCAATAGAACTTCATACTAGGCATCATTTGTCTGCTCCTCCTTGCATTTTCAGGTGTCATCCTTGATACTATATATCAAACCAATTGCATATCATATATAGTAATTTCCCGATCATAAGTATCCTTTTTTTTCTTTTTAATCTTTTGCAGCCACAGCGATCCCCAAGACCAACAGGATTTGATATGTGACGAGTTACTACTTTTTTCTTGATTGATTTCCTTCGCTTGGTAGCGTTCTTGAGGTGAAGCATATGGGTTAGAATCCATGTTCGCATTAGGCTATAAAAATCCTTTGGCATTTTGTTAGGCTTCCCAGGAGAAGCCTGTAATGTACTTCTTATCTACGAATTAATTGTAGCCAAATGGAGAAAAATCTACTTGATGTATTCTTTTGAAGTTTCTTCATTCATGAGTTCAATTATTGCATGGTGCATGGTTTTCTTAAAAGAATATTCTCCCTCTTTTTCATTACTGGTTGAAATGAAATGATTGTTAGATATTCATAACATCTCCTTTCTCATCCCTTAGCTTTATGGTTCAGAAAATTTTCGGAATGTATATGAGAATGGTCCTACATAATTACACCTCCAACCAATTAATTTCTAATAGAATTACTCTATAGTCTGTACAGAAGGTGACATAACCAATCATTCTAGAAAAGAAGGTGCTTAGCAATATAATATTCAGCACCCGGATCACTCTTCAGTGGGAGATAGCTTAGCGATTTATAGCCAAAAATATCCCAAAGGTCGCTGCGACTTGAGAACTAATTGAAGAGATGTATGCATGCTTTCTGAATTTAATACCCAAATTAGACAATAATAATAAGGGTAAAGACATCTAACTGATTTTACTTGGTTCGAAATTACAGCTTTGGTTTAAGATTATTAGAAAATATGTTATTATTAATTTAGTCATATCAGTTATACAAATTCCATTACACCCTAGACAGTCAATTATATAGTAATTTATATTCTCTTTGTGACTTTGTCTTGAATTCTTAAATTTTCTCTTTTAAGAAATAAAAAATATGAGATACTCTAAAGAAAACTAGTTGTTTCAATGGAATGATTCAACAAACAAAGATCATATTTTAATGTTTTTAATATTATAACGTGCTTTTTAATATTTTAATAATAAAATAATTGAAAATAAGTGAAATCATAAAAAAATTATGTCTTTTATGTTCGTAATGAACATGAGCAGATACACTCTAGTAGTGTTCATATATTGTTCTATGTTTCTTTCCTTTCAAGAGACTAAAAGCCTTAGTTGTAGGCTTGGTTTTTTTTATTGATCTTTGAGCTAGCTCAAGTTTTTTTTTTTAAAGTTTTTGAGCTTTGGCTAGATTGGGATTAGGTATCGTGGGTTATCCCATGTAAGCTTTTTGCCAGCTAAAAGGAAGAAAAATCATGAGTAGCTTAAAACCTTTGCCGACAGACCATCGCCCAACCAAACGAACCAAACCCCCTGACCCACTCCTAGGCCAGCCTCCCCAGGCGTTCTCAATGCATCCAAACCCTCTGGGCAGTAGTCCCCATGGTGCAAGAATGGTGTCTTGGAAAGACAAGGTGTTAAATCGTGAGCAATCCAAGGCTTTATCTTATGACGCTAAGGAACGAATCCGAATTGATTTACTTGCTACTGGGATAGTCCACAGGGATTTCAAGGATGGCAATAGAAATTTTCCTACATTTATTGTTGATCCGACGTACATGGCACAATTGGAGGCCCCTTGGCGACAAGCAGTTGTCGTGAAGCTGTTAGGTTATTCTATCTCATTCAGGGTCCTGTATACAAAAATTGAGCAATTGCGGAAGCCAGTTGGAGGTTTTGATATCTTGGATCTTAGGCATGACTACTTTCTTGTTAAATTTGATCATGGTGTTGGTTTTGATGTCGCCATGGAAGGTGGCCCTTGGTTGGTTTTTGACCATTATCTCATCATATGTCCTTGAATACTGGGGTTTTCAGCGGTGGAAGCTACTGTGGGTACTACTTCTGTCTGGGTTCGATTTCCTAAAATTTCAGTACAATATTATGGCGAGGATCTTTTAATGGCGTTGGCAACAGGAATTGGCAAACCTATCAAGGTAGATAAGAACACAACGCTTGCTAACCGGGGTCGGTTCGCGAGAGTCTGTGTTGAGATTCATCTGGATAAACCTTTAATTGGGCAAATTGATATTGATGGTAGGACTTACTATGTTGAATACGAGGGACTACATACTATATGCTTCAAATGTGGGAATATGGGCACAAGAATTTTACTTGTCCACTTATGATGAATATGGAAACCAAAGAGGATGAAGCTACACCTCCCCCAGTTGCTGCTGTCGGTGAGATACAGATGGCGGACGGACTACGGCCACCTAATGTCCCTACATCTACGGACACTAATCATGGCGCAAATCTCGGACTAGGATCATGGATGGTTGTTGACAAAAAATCCAAAAGAGTCCCACGTTCTCGACAGATTGATGCTGCTGCGAGAAATAAGCGCAATCTTCGAACCGGTACACACTTTTGAATGGTGATGCCTATGACAAGGACGAGTTACAGGCTTTTGTGGCCCAAGGTCATGAAAATGAGAAACAGGCTGGGTGTGTCTTTGAGTTTAGTAGTGGCAGTGCGCTTAAACGCCTAGCGAGACAACATGCGAAACAAGACCGAAGTCACATGCCCAAGCCTGGAACTGGCTCAATATCACAGAATCACACTAAGGCGCATATTGTTCTCAATGACGGAGAAGGTGGTCTGCTTCCTAGTCCACCTAGGCAACCTGAAGGAGACACTACCCTAGCTATTCCTTAGAGCTCAAAACCCGACCCCATGTTAGTCTAGACTGTTGCTACCCAATTTCGTCAGGCTTTTCAAAATTCATCCCCTCCCCCAAATTCCACCGCCATTCTTCACCAAGGCCAGAGTAAGGAACGGATCCAAGTTATTCAAAGTCGTGAACCACCTGACCCTGGGCAAGCTCACCTCCAGGTTGATGCGATAGACCCTCATGGAAACTTAGATCCCATGCAGGAAGGTTTATTGGTGATTAATCCTACTGATGACAGTGTGGATGTTGATATGGTGCCAAGCAGTCTTGCTTGACCGTTTTACTTGCTCTCTCCTTCTTAATTTTTTTATTGTTTAATAGCTTAAATATTTTATCTTGGAATTGCCGGGGTGCAGCCCATTCTGATTTTGCTACTTGTGTGAAGGAGCTAACGTGGATGTGTTAATTATCTTAGAGCCCCGTATTTCTGGCGGGAGGGCAGATAGAGTTTTTCAGTCTCTTGGATTTGAGAATATTGCTAGAGTGGAGGCTTCTGGGTTTTCAGGTGGAATATTGTGTTTATGGTGCTCCTCTATGTTGGACCAATGGTGGTTGACAAATTGATTTCTACTTATGTTTTGATAATAACAAAATGTATAGAATTGGTAAGA
>JAOSBL010000001.1:8690644-8706528 GCA_027568915.1 Erythroxylum roraimae | reverse complement strand
AGCCAAGCATTCTTCCATTTAGTTTAACACTCATAGCACATAACACTCAAATGCAGCATACATGACAAGTTAAAAATACGATGCACAACTAATGGCTCGAGGGTTCCATGAGAATAGAATGGAGAAACTGAAGTTTACCCCATGAACAGAATGAGTCCAATTTCAAAGCTCATATGCCACAAGCGGGCAGTCGAGAGAGGGCTCTTGTCAACGTGACGAACATAATGGTTCCAATCTCGCCCAAACAAAAGCACATATTCGTTTTCTCATATGCTCATACTTTATGCTTTGTCTTCTTTTCATTTAATAAAAAAGCCATGACCTCTTTTGAGGTATAACATAACCATATTTCATTTTGCATTTTTCAACATTTACAAACAAGTCAATTTCAAACATACACACATAGGCAAGAATTTGCCCAATTACACTATAACCATAAATATGTTACCCACCTAAGTAGCTTGCCAAATCCAAGTCAAGCTTGCCTTTCCCCTTGCTCTTGGGTAGGATTCCTTTGGTTTCCTAAAACAACCAAGGTTCCATTCAAAACAACATTCCAATAAAGTTTATAAACTTCAAAAAAATCACAAAATTTCGACAAATATAAATTTAACTCAAATTTAACCTACCCATACCCCATTTAGGTCAGAAAACTTACGATCTAGTTTAGAAACCCTAGAATCACTTGCGTTCACCTAAATCATCTTCTTCTAACACAAACCTTTCATTCTCTACACAAACTCCTTTCCTTCTCTAACTCCTTCATCCTCAACACAACCCATTACTTTAATAAAGCAAGAAAAGAGATGATTAACCCACCTTAACAAAGTTAAGTTGATTTATCTTCTTTTCTTCTTTCACTGAAAACTTCTCTCCTTCTCTCTTATTTTCGACACTCTCCTACCTTCTTTTACTTTAAGACAACTTATATGGGCTTTCTTTCCATTTCCCTTCTTTCATTTATTCTAAGTCTACTAACTCTCTTAACCCATTAAACACCATATTAACTCCAACTTAATTCTAGCACTTCATTCGACTTCTACCTTATAATTTTTATTCATACTTGCTAATTTGATGACTCAACTCTAAAAATAATGAAACAAATAAATCACTAATAATTAAAAAAAATTGGGGTCCAACATTAAATCTAGAAATGAAGATGAAATGAAGGGTATTAATTATATGTCCTATACTTATTATATTACTTCATGTATGTACTATAATTTCATTTTAGTACTTTTTTCTCATATTACAAAATAGATGAAGATGTAGCTGATGAGTGATTGTAATGTTATAGGGTGTTTTTTTTAGTGTATCAGTAGTCTCACAATATTTTTAGTTGATTTTAACCAACCTTGTTATTTGTTATAGATTCATTGACTTGGACATCATTCGTTAGTCGTTTAGGTTATGCTTAAATGTTTTTGTAATTTGAGCATCTTTGTCAGTATGTCAAACATATTCCAATTTGAGAAATGATCTTTTTATTTATTGTTTTGTCTATAAGAATGTCTTAAAATATCATTAATATCTTGTATAGGAACAAAGGAGCATCTTTTAATGTTGTATTACTTTTGTTGGTACAATTTGATGATATTTATAAAATTTTACTTTACATATGGAATGCTTGATATTTTGGATTGATAATATTTCTCTACAATTTATTTTTATAAGAACCAAATAATTCATAATAAAAATATGTTAATAGATTATATAAAAAACATATTGCTCAATATCATGGATTAAAAGTATTTCCTTACGAAATTAAAAGACGTAGTTAAAACATTTTACTCACAAAACAAAAAAACGTAGAAAATAATATTTTGCTACATTATTAAAAACGTAGCAAATAATATATTGATAAATTATAAAAAATGTAGCAAATACTATGTAGCTATATAGGGCAAAAATGTAGCTAAAAAGTATTAACCAAATTTTACATTCATTGATAATCATTTGTGCCAAATTTTTCCTGCAAATGTCAACTGTTGATTTTTAATTATATTTTTTAGTGCTTTAGCCGTGAAACTTTTGCCTATGATTTCTGGAAATGTTGCGTATAATTTTCAGTTATTGGAAATTAGAGACACTTCATGCGAAGAAATAGAAACGTTACAAATAACTAAAAGTGAAGTTTTTTGAACAATTACCAAAGTTTTTTTTCATAACCTATCGTCTACCTTATTATACTATGTTTTTGTGAGTGCTGACGCATCTTTCTTTCTTCTTTTTTAAAAAATTATCAAGACAAATTGATAATATCTGTATATTTTATACTAATAATTTAACAAAATATTAATGATAGGAGTGATTTAGAATCAAAAGTACTAATGTAAGATTATTATATTTCAAATTTATATCACAATCCTCCTTTACAATCATTCAAACTACAAACATGTAAGATTAAATGTATTAAGCTATTAAAGGTATTAAGCTTTTTTGTATTAACGCTTAATGTATACTCATCATATTCCAATGTCAAACGACAATTCTTCTTCTTTTTCTTTTGCTAAGACTAATTTGTTTAATTCATTCACTCTTTTCAACAAAATATTCAACTTATTTAAGAATATTGCTTAAAATTGATGAATAAAAGATTGTTAAATTAAACTTAGGAATTAATATTTTAGTAACAATGTTGATTAAAATTAGTTAAGAAAACAAACTAAATATAAGCATTACAAATTGAATTGTATAAGTAAATAAAATATATTAGTTTATAGCTGAATTGTGAGATTACATAAAGTAATTATAAACTTATAATTGTGAGTTATGGTTGAAGTTGAAAATAGTATAGTTGTAAGTTTATGTCTTTAGTTTAGAGTTGAATGATGTACTCATACAAAATGAGTTATATTATATAAGATGTATATGTGTATTGTGTAATTGTGCATGTTGAATACTTGAATTGTTAGTTTTTGACCTATTGGTGGATTGTGTTAGATGAAATTGAATTATGTATGATGTAATCATACAAAATGAGTTATATTATATAAGATGTATATATGTATTGTGTAATTGTGTTAGTTTGGACTTTTGTGTTCTTTATTTTGATATGAAGTTATTAAGTTTATTTTATATAAGTCTTCATTTATTTTTACGGATAAATGGAAGGAAGTTCAATTACTCATAATAATTCAACCGCTTCAGGAAGATACAATGTTCCAACTTGAGCTCATGCTGGATTACTTTCTAGAGTGAAGAACCATATCAGTTGGTTGTTTTGTAACAAGCATTTGAAAGGTGGATGAATCACCAGATTAAAGAAACATTTATCTGGGGTTAAAGGTGATGTGAAACCTTGTAAAAAGTGAGACATATTGTGAAATAACAAATGAAGACTTTGCTTGAAGAGTATCAGCACGAAAGGGATAGGTGGTAAAGATTCAATTACGAAATTGGAACTGGAAGTTCATCTGATGATATTTAATATGATAGTTGGAATGTCGAAGGTGGTAGTATTCCTACCCAACAAGAAGGAATGTTGCATTTGGATCTAATGTTATGAAAAGAAGAAGACAATTGTTTAATTTTTTTGCACCATGAACAACTCCTAGAGCTCAACCTTCAATTCGTAATGCCTTATAATCAAGAGAAGTGACTCATAATGTAGATATGGCAATAGTCAGATGGTAGTATGATTCAGGTATAACATTCAATGCTTCCCAGTCTTACTATTATCAGCCGATAGTGGATGTTATTGCCTCTTACGACCCAAGATTAAAGCTCCTTCACTTGATGACTACAGAGGTAAACTTTTGAGCAGCTCTATTTATGAAATTAAAAGTTATTTAGATGAAGAAGAATGGCTTGGGCTACTTTTGAGTGTTCAATTATGTGTGATAGTTGGACAAATTGAATACATGAGCCTATTATTAATTTTTTTAGTTTATTCTATAAAAAAACTCAATGTTTTTTAAGTCTATTGATGCATCTAGCCTTTTTAGGAATGATGATACTTTATTTGAAATATTTGATGAAGTTGGGCAGAAAATATCATTCAATTCGTTATTAACAATGATTCTGCTTATAAAACAGCAGGAAGAATATTACAAAGTAAGTATAATTCTTTTTATTGGACTCCTTATACTGCACATTGCATTGACTTGGTGTTGGCAAATATAAGAGATGCTAGTTATTTTCCTATTATTGATGAGACTTTGCAGAAATTAAAAAAGGTGACCAAGTTCTTTATAATCGTATATGGGTCTTGAATTTAATGAGAAATGATTTTACTAATGGTTGGAATTTGTGTCATCTTATTATTACAGGATTTGCAACAAATTTCTTGTCACTTCAGTGTTTTGTTATGATGAAGAAAGAGTTGAGGTAAATGTTTACAAATGATAAGTTCGTTACATTTTAACATGTTAGGTATAATACAAGATTGGAGGTCTCAAGAATTGTACTTGGAGATACTGAATTTTCGTCCTAATGTCAATTTATCATCTGAGTTTGTGAGCCTTTGGTAAGGGTACTTCGTTTAGATGACTTATATTTGATGTATATGTTAAATTCTATAGATGCAATATAATTATAAATATTTTTGTTTCAGGTTTCACTTCTAGTTGGTTTTTCGACACGAACTCTTGTTGTAAATTGTAATTGTTAAAGAGTGATAGATATTTATTATTCTTTTTATTTGATATTTTGATGTAATTATTATTTATTATATGATAAATTTATAATATTTTAAATACTTTGTATTGTTCTTAATTTTATATTTGTATAATAATTAAATAATCATTTTTATATTAATTATGATTATTATTTATATGTAAAATATGTAAAAATAATGTCACTAAAAATAAATAAATTGTTGATATTTTAAATTTTTATTATTGTAATTTTTATAGATATAATTGATATAAAATTATAAAATATAGAGTAATATATTTCAATATTATTTTGTAATTTTAGAAAAAATTGTACGACTAATTTATAAAACTTAAAAATTATTGATTGCTACCGTATAGTACTATATTATAATTAAATTCAGAGCCGGTAAACAAGGAAGCATTTTTTATTATTTAAAAGACCATTGACCGACGATGCTGCGTTTGGAACACGCCCATTTGTATTGTAACCTATTTCGTTCTACGTTAACCACAAAACGAGCAACTGCCGACAAGCGTCCACAACACTAAATTTATCTCCCAATTGAACTAAAGGAACCCTAATTCTCAAAATCCTTACAAGAGATTTGGATTTGGGCGCTTGAGAGAAGGGGAAGACGATGGTGTTCTACTTCAAAGCCCGGCCTGAGGCAGGAGACTACACCATTTTCATGGGTCTCGACAAGCACGAGAACGAGGAGCTCATCAAATACGGCTTCCCCGAGGACATCTGGTTCTTTTCCAATCCCCATCCCGTTCTTCTTTTCTTTGTGTCTTTTGCCCGTGTTTCACGTTATCTTAACTTTTTCTCATATGATTATTTGAAGAGTTAATAAATTGATTGGCGCCGTAGTTTATACTGCTTTCACATCTTGGTTTAGGAGAGGAGATTGACTAACTTTTTGATAGCAGGAAACAAATGTTTCATTACGAAACTAGTGAAAGCTTGATTATAAAGGTCAATATATTTGGAGTTCTCATGTTGCATTAGTACGTGGAACCTAATACAATGTTGGGGTTTTGTATCCATAAGCACTGTGGCTGTCTTTAATGAAAAAATTTGCCATTATCTATGGCCTTATACATATGATGTTCGTTTTGAAGCTCTTTTACGTCTAAAATACTTCGAATGATTTTGAACATAGACCTAAACTATTCCTTTTATTTCAAATAGATTATTTTGTAACTGTCGTGCTTTCGTGAGGGTCTTACGTAAAGCTCCATTTTCACTTTTTTGCTTTCTGTATAGCTCCATTTTCACTTTTTTGCTTTCTGATGCTCAAAATCCTCTTTTTTTGTGAGGTTTTCTTGCTTAGGTTTCATGTGGATAAAATGTCTTCTGCCCATGTTTATCTAAGACTGCAAAAAGGTGAGACAATTGATAACATAAATGAAGGTGTATTGGAGGATTGTGCTCAGCTCGTCAAGGCAAATTCAATCCAAGGTGCTCTTACAATAGATTCTGCGTGACATAGATTTAGTTATTCATCTTGTTCAAATCTTCTTCCTGTTGAATGTACACACTATTACATCTGGGAGCACAATTTTGAGATACAGAATAATAATAATGAGAAAAAAGATTCTCCTAGTTCTCATGAGTTCAAAGGGTCAGGCAAGATTCATAGTAATATTCTAGTTTGACAAGAACAATTCACCTCACTGCCATAAGGTACAAGGCATATTTAATTCATCACTTTACTCTAATGGTTTTCCCTTTGTTCTGCCTTGCTCTAAGTTCAACCTTTTGATTTTCTGTTTCATGTTGACTTAATTTTCTGACTTATATGTCTTCCATATCACAGGCAACAAGGTGAATAACATTGATATTGTTTACACCCCATGGTCTAATTTGAAGAAAACTGCTGCCATGGATGTTGGCCAAGTTAGCTTCCACAACCATAAGATGGTGAGCTGTCCAGTTACATGGTTCATTTCTTAGTTTCCTGAACATAATTGATAATGCATATGTATTGTTGATATTCTTATGATTTTTTGTATGTATGATTCAGGTTCGAACTGTGAGAGTGGAGAAGCGGATAAATGAAATTGTGAATAGATTGAACAAGACAAAAGTTGAAAGAAAACCAGATTTGAAAGGTTAGTCCAAGGTGTAAATCAACCTTGTTACTTGACTTGATTTATTACTAAATTTTGTGTTGCGTACACATGCATATGTTTTTTTATCATGGCCATGCTAATTGTTATTTATTTTAACATCTACAATTGCAGCTGAGAGGGAAGCTGTCACTGCAGCAGAAAAAGCAGAGCGGAAGCTTCATTTGAGAGAGAAGGTATGTTAAATACCGTCCTTTCTATTTTTCTGTTCTTAAATATCAACTGTTTCTCCTGCATTCTGTGCCAGCATCATATTTTTCAATCTCGTGATTTCCCTAGCGATGCTTTAACAGGAAACTTTCAAGACTCTTGAAAATATTGATGAACTTGACGTAACATATTCCTGTAAATGTATACCCCTCCATTATCAAAATGGTATCCATAAATACAAAACTGGTCTGTCCATTTCCTAATTTGCAATTGATCACTTTCTAGCTCTTGGTCCGAGTAGCACTCTGTATGGAGTGATGAGTGTTTTAAATTCTTAAAGTTTTGACAAAAGTCTCAATTTTCTTTTTACAGAAACGACGTGAGGAAATGGAAAGGCTTGAAAAAGAAAGACAAGCAGAAATAAGGAGCTACAAAGGCTTGATGGTGTCTGAAAAGATGACATCCAACAAACAGATTGCTTCAGCAAGCAAGTCCTTGCAAGAGATGGAAGACGACTTTATGTAAGCACTTCAACACTCGACGACTGCCACACTGGCATTTAAAACATTAACCTTGTAATTCAAGTTTTTGCACCGGGCAGGCCTGAGGCCTTTTTATGAATAAACCGTAAGCGTGATAGTGCCTGTACCTCCACGGTCACATGGTAAAGATTGAATGGAAATTTGTGGTGCTGGGCCCTTGAAGTGGAGTGATTTAAAGTTGATTAGGGTTGTGGTTAGGTGTGGAGTGGATACGGGTGACTTTCCAAGCTATACCTGGATGATGAAAATGACAATTGACAATCGAGCCTCAACGTTATTTTTAACCGATCTGTATGTCATTAGTATAATCGCTGTATGCCATGGAGAGTAAGCGGTTGTCCAGACTCACCACCACCTTCATGCTTTGTCTTTGCCCACATTGTGTAATATTCAATTGTCAACTCCAAATTTCAAAGTAGGGCCTAACCCCAAATAGCTTTAATATTCACTTATAAGAGCAAGGTTGCGTATTATTAGACCTTTCTAAATTTTACTTTATTGTGAGACCTTGGATTGGGTACGACGGTGATTTAATTGTCAAATCCAGACTTCAAGATTGACACCTGGCAAGATGATACTCATAGCTATGGGTTGATAAATTATAACCTTTGATGTCCTATACACAGCTTCAATATCCTACGGAGGAAATTCATCTTAATCGTTTATTCAAAAATAGTAAAAGGACTCAACTTTGTTTTATTTATTAAATCATCACGGTAATCGCGGCTGTTGCCTTTTCAAGTGTTTTGGAGTCATTCTAGTTGTAGACTGTTAGCTCTAGTATTAAAATTACAGAAAATACTTTGCCCAGTGGTCACGTCAAATAGGATTAAAAATATAGTAAATAAGGTTCTAAATGGTAAGGGGAAAGTTATTCTGTTTATCTTCTGTCTTGACATTCTTTATTCAAGATATTGATGATTAACCACTTTTTTCTGCAACATAATTGTTCCGTCCATCTCTATCAAAAGATGTTCATGTGAAGGTGGAAACTACAACTTTGTTTCTACGACTCATAATTGGAATGATTTGTTTTGTTTGTCTCTTTATCATATATATGTTTATTAATTTTACGGAGGGAGTTTTTTAAAAGAAGAATAATACATGTAATTCCTGTGTATCACACAACACACCAACAATCATAAAAAATAAGTACCTTGCATCAATTCAAACTATACTAGTACTATATTTATCCAATACCATTTATTATAAATAAACAAGATATACTCATTAAAATGGAAAAATAATGACTAAATGGAAATAGTCCTATAGCTCATTACAAACTATACAAGCACACAATAAATTCAAAACGACCGGGATAAACAAAAATTACCACTATGCATTTAAAACAACAACTTCAATGAAAAATGAGAATACCATGATTCTCATTTCTATGTACAAATCATATCATGCCTCAACATAAACGACTCTATCTATTCAATATCACGTCTAAGTGAAAAAAAAACATCGTTCTTTACAGATAAGGAAGACATATATTTTTAAGTGGAAAAATTTAAGTGAATAAAAAAAAACCATGTCTCAATAAAAACCATACTGAACTTCAATATATTTAATACTACCACTACACATGGTCCTCAAAATGAGAATATTATCTTTGAGTAAAACTATACCTACTTTATTACAAAGTGTACTAGTACTTTTTTTTCAATATCACACTTAGGTACAAAAAAAAAAGGAAAACCATCACTCATTATAGATTAGCAAGGCAATAGGGTAGAATATCCACTCTTAGGTGATAGGTTATTTGCACTGTAGTGTTGCCCAACCTATGCATATAAATGTTGATGTATGCAAGGTTGGTTAGTTGGGCCACTAAGAAAGTTGTGGGGACAGAGGTGGATGTAGAGCTCTCTTCGGAGCTATATCACTAAGAACTAAAACAAAAAGAAAATTTAAGAAAAAACAAGAATTTAACATGCTTGAAAATGATAGAATATAAGCTGGGTAGGCCTTTTATAATGTGCTTCACAAAACTTACATAGGATTGTATAAGTATCGTGTACTACAAGAACATGTGTATGTATAGGTACACACGGGGTTATGTCGTTTGAATAAATATATGAAGGAGGAAACATAAAAGGTAAAGTAGGAACACAAGGCTTACACAGGATCATATAGGTGCCATGTTTAAAAATGGTCTACTCTATTTCTTACAACATATTGTCCTCAATGTGAGAAAAACACACAACATATAAAGGAAACAAAAGATGATAAGAAAAATAAAAACAAAAAGAAAAGGTTAGAGCGTAAAACCCTATTAAGGTGACTGAGGTGGTGATGATGTTGGAGATAGAATTTGAACACTTTGAGTAGCAAAGTATTTGTAATTTTTCTTGATGTTGCATCACTATCGTCGTTGTTCTTGCACCATTTCCTTCAACAGTTTGTTATTGTCTGAAACCACATTAAGGACATCTTCCTCTATTTCTTCGTTTGGCCCCTAAGCTTGCTTCTCTGACTTATAATCACTTTAAAAGGAATAAGAACATTAGCAATCCAAACCATTCTAAATCATTGTAATTAAAAACCTAATTCTAGAATTCAAAACAAACTTAACTATAGAAATTTTTGCTATCTAATTGTTGAACATGCTAAGTTATGGTCATTAGCTTGACTTCACATCCTTCAAAATTCACTTTTCTCTATAAGGAGGTTTTGTAGCCTGTAAATAGGTTATATGTTGGGAGATAATGAAAAGGACATAATCAATCAAATTGAAGAATCCAGGTAATTTTTGTAATGCCCTTTTCCTTAACAAACTGTCAACATAATCGAGAATGATGAAATCCCATGATCTCTTATGGAATCAAAAAGTTTGTGTTGTAGGATGTTAAATTTCTCGTCTTCTTTTGCAATCACCATCATCCTTTTCTACTTCAACTTTTTGAATAGAGACTTCCATATATACCTCAAACTTTAAGTCCTTTATTATTTGTTCCTTATAACTTACTTTTTCGAAGCAACCCTTCTCTTGCGCTTTGATATACTCATCCATTATGTCTATTTTCATGCAATAGCTACTTTCTTTAGGACGTTTCAACTCTTTATTCATACTAACTCCACATGTTATCAGTGCTTTTCCAGTGGTCATAAAGGGTTGTTCAATAATTAGTGGACATATCTTATCCTCTTTGAAATCCAGAACTACAAAGTCTACCGGGATAATGAACTTGTCTACTTGTATTAAGACATCTTCCACTACCCCAAATGGTCTCTTAATTGATTGATCAACCAACTTAATTAGCATCGAAGTTGGCTTTACCTTGTCGAGTCCCAATTTCCTAACTATTGATAAAGGAATGAGATTTATACTTATGCCTAAGTGACATAAGCACTTTGCGAATTCAAATTTACCAACTACACAGGGTATTGTGAAGCTCCCTGGATCCTTCAACTTGGAAGGCATATGATTGGTGATTATGGAACTACAATTGCTAGTTAACACTACGGTTTGGTTTTCTTCCTAAGTGTGCTTGTTTGATAATGTCTTTCAGGAATTTAGTGTACTTAGGTATATGTTCCAATGCCTCCCTAAAGATAGATTAATTTGCAAAGTTTTTAACTTCTCCAAAAACTTTGCAAATTGTGCATCCAGTTTGTTCTTCTGTAATTGTTGAGGATATGGGATCTTGAGTGGATATGGAAAAGGGGCAATATAAGGAGGGTACTCACTCATGTCTACATCCTTATTCTTTTCTTGGTCTTTTTCTACTAGGTGGAGTGTAGCTTGTCTCTGCTGGTAGCTCAAGTTCCTTCCCACTTCTAAGTGTGATTGCCTTGAATTGCTCCCTTGGGTTTGCTTTAGTATTGCTTGGGAGGCTCCCCACACTTTTTGTTGAGAACGTGTTTTCCAATTGACTCATTTGGACCTCTAAGTTATGAATGAACGAGGCATGGTTTCTAGTTACTTGCTCAAATTTCCCTTTCAGCCTCTTCTGAGCATCATCCATGCTTATGATCTTCCTTTCTAGTCTCTTATGAGTTTCATCCATGCCCATAAGCTTGTCCAAGATCTTGTCGAATAAGGATTATTTCCCCCTCTTCGACCAAATTTGTACTCCCATATGTCAACGTAATAAAAACTAAGACAATATGATATGCAAAAGTCACACACATGACATGTCAACACACAATCTTCCCCGCAGTTTGACAACACATTATCCTCAATGTGAGAAAAACACACAACATATAAAGGAAACTAAAAAGAAAAAGAAAAAGAAAAAGGTTAGAGTATGAAATTCGTTAAGGTGATTGAGGCGATGACGCTGTTGGAGACAGAATTTGAACATCTTGAGCAACGAAGTATTTATAAATCTTCTTGATGTCGCATCGTTATCATTGTTCTTACGCCATCTCCTTTAACAGTTTGTTATTGTTTGAAACCATATTAAGGAACTTCTCCTATCCTGTCTCTTCATCTTCCTCTATTTCTTCGCTTGACCCCTAAGCTTACTTCCCTGACTTATAGTCACTTCGAAAAGAATAAGAACATTAGCAATTCAAGCCATTACAAATCATTGTAATTAAAAACCTAATTCTAGAATTCAAAACAAACCTACCTAACTACCGAAATTTTTTCTATCTAATTATTGAACATGCTAAGTTATGGTCATTAGCTTGATCTCACATCCTTTAAAACTTAGTCGGGGTCAATTATGAGTGGCTTGGGACCATCCTTTTCTCTGCAAGGCGATTTTGTATCTTGTAAATAGGTTACATGTTGGGAGATAATGAAAAGGACATAATCAATCAAATCGAAGAATCCAAGTAATTTTAGTAATGCCCTTTTCATTAACAAACTGTCAACATAATTGGGATTGATGAAATCCTATGAATCTTCAATAGAATCAAAAAGTTTGTATTGTAGGACGTTGAATTCCTCATTTCTTTTGCAATACCATCATCCTTTCTTTTGCTTCAACTTCTTGACCAGAGACTTCCACATATTATAAGGAGGTTGGCTTGTTAGGTTAAAGAAACGATTATCATTTTCCAAGATCGGAGAAAGATGGATTTAAGTTTGGATCGAAGTTTCCCTTTTTAGAAAGAAAAATGTTAGATTTCTACATATGAAGACAGAGTTAGGCTCAACCCCACAAAGTCAATGTATTAAATCTTATCAACTTGAATTTTGGCTCGTGATTAAACCTAGGGACTAGTCTAAGGTTCAGTCTGTGCTCTCCATTGCAAAACAATATTGTTTTAGTATAAAATTAAGAAATAATTTGCTTGATCTAGCTCAATCATTGCTATCTCTATTAGACATTTCAAAATGAATTTTAAAAGAGATATGTGATACCGAAGAAGAATTTTTATTTTTCGAATCAATAATTGTTTCAAAAAATGGTTGGTTTACTGTGATTTTTATTGAAAATCAATTAAGAAGTTTTATAGTTTAATTCATTTTTATTTTGTTTTATATTTTTAAATTAAAATATATTTAATTGTTAATATCATTATATTTAAATTTTTATTACTATTAAAAGAAATACTAAATAATATGAAGATAAATTAAATTTATAAATTAATTAAATAAGTAATTGATTTTAATATAAAAAATTCAATTATAAATTAATAATAATTTCATGAAATTAAATATGGTAAGTAAAATTCTTCTTGTAAACTAATATTTAGCTTTTAAAATATATTATAATTTATAAAATAAATTATAATTTAAAAATATGTTTGAAAAATTTTAAACTTGAAAGTTATGTATTTAAAGATATCCTAAATTTAAAAAAATATATTATATTATATTATAAATTAATTATAAAATAAACTATAATAATTAATAATTAAATTATATTAGTTGTAATTCTTAGTTAATATTAAATAATTAAATAGTACTTATTTAGTTAACAAATTAAATTATGTCAAAAATAAAAAGTTTAAACAAAAATTTATTATTTTTATAAGTTATAAAGCTATGAAGAAACTATAATAAAAATAGAAATTTTCAACTAAATAATTTTGTAGCAAAATTTTTAAAAAAATTGAAAAAACAAAATAAAAATAAAACGAAACAAGCATGAATATCTTCCGAAAGCATTTTGAACTTCAACATTTATAGCATAATACAACTTGAATCCTAATATTTCAAAATATTTAAATTGAATTTTATTGTTTTAAAAAGTTCAGCATAGACCTTAAGCAAATAGAAAATTTGACAAAATTAATTCTTTATCGTTATAAATAGAAAATTTAATAGGATTAATTCTCTATCAATTAAATACAATGTCAACAATAATGTGATGTTATTTATTATTTTTTACAATCACTGGCACGTGGCAAAGTGGGATCCACTATCTAGAAAAAGGTCGATTGACTCAAAGCCCTAGAAGCAAAAGTGAAAGTTTGTCTTTTAAACAAATTCGCTAAAACTTCAGGCGAATGTTTCCTATTTTTTCACTTTTTTTAATTTAGTAACATGATCTAAAAATAATACCACCTGTTAGTAATTTGCTTCATTTGTGTTAAGATACGTTTTTATGATATTTTGGACATTATTTGTAATTGGACATCTTTGGTTATTTTTGGAATTTAATTATGACAAGTATTTTATCTATGTGGGACTCTTT
Organism: Erythroxylum roraimae; assembly: GCA_027568915.1. Taxonomy (NCBI): domain Eukaryota; kingdom Viridiplantae; phylum Streptophyta; class Magnoliopsida; order Malpighiales; family Erythroxylaceae; genus Erythroxylum; species Erythroxylum roraimae. The sequence continues at coordinate 8,692,506 of JAOSBL010000001.1, read as the reverse complement.
GATGATGAGGTTTATTTGAGATAAAAATCCTAATCATTATACGATTTAATTGAAATCAAATCACCATATATTGACTAAGATAAGAAGCAAATTTTTGGTGATTTTTGTAGCTATCTTTGGAAAACCTATTTTGGTGATAATGGTTATCTAAGGTAGCTGAATTTGTAAGGATTATGATTGACGATTTGCAGCTGCATTTTTGTTAGGTTTTGTGTGATCGTTTGGATCGAAGTCGTGTGGTTTTTTGGCAGTAAAAAACATACAGTAAGGCTGTGTGTTTAGCTGCATTTTCTGTCCATTGTGAGTGTTTTTTAGGTTATCTTTCATTATTGGTTTTATGTGAAAAACTCCAGTAGTTGTTGTGGGAGTTGTAGCTCCATTAGTTGTAACGTTTTGGTGAAGAAACATTTATTTTGCTGGTGATTCTATCCAGATTTGTGGGTTTTCTCCAAGGGTTGTGTGACTTTGTTAGGTTGTCGAATATTGTGTTTTGCGTGAAGAATTTCCAGAAGTGACGGAGTTGTTGCAGCTCTTGTGTTTATAACTTTTTGGTGATAAAATGTTTGTTGTTTCTTTGAGTTTTCATGGGTGCTATGGATGGGACAACTCAGTGACATTATCGAAAGTTCATAGCAGAATTGTTGTTAGACAACTTCCCATTCTTTCTTTGATGAAGCCACAATGTTATGTTTTCTTATCTTAAGTGTTTTGTTAATGTTTGTTATTATTTCAATTACTTAAGTTATTTAATTCTTATCTTCATTGTTAAACCTTGTTGAGAAAATCCTCTGTTGAGGTTAACACGAGACGGTGGTATTATTGGGTGTGAAATACTTTCACAGGTTATGAGAACGAGGGATAGTGTCAAGGTTTGGGTGAGTCAGCTCTGTAATAACTTGAATAAAACTATTGTGGTTCTTCGGTGAAAGTGATTAAGCTGGGTGAGGGCCTCGCATATGTGGGAAAGATGTGTCGAAATGCTTTAACAAAATTTTGCTGTTTATTATTTCGTATTTTATTTTTTTGTTTTTGTATTTGTAATAAAACTTATAGCTGCTACGGTTGAACCATAATTTTTACAAAACTACATCATTTAGGATTTTTAGTAAGTATCAAAACGGGTCACCGAATCAGAACTTGGTACGTTAAGTCAGTGTAGATTCGTGTTTTGCAATTATGGCTATAAAAGAAAGGGCATCAATCTTTAGACCACCGTTATTAGACGCTTCAAATTATCTTATGTGAAAATTATTAATGAGAGTATTCATTTAAGCACAAAGAACAAAATCATGGAACTCAGTTTTAAATGGTTGGACAGTGACTACTAACGAAAAAGGAGAAGCAGTACATAAAGATCCATCATAATGGACAAAGGATGAAGAAGAGAGAGTGCTTGAAAATTCTCAAGCCATGCACGTTATCTTCAGTGCAGTTAATGAAGATCGTTTTGCCATGATATCAGCTATGAATCAGTTAGTGGGACACTTTGCAAACTATACATGAGGGATTGAAATCTGTGATAGCCTCGAAACTTCAAATATTGGCTGTGAGATTTGAAGAGCTAAAGATGGATGAGAGTGAAACTATTGGAGACTTCCATGAAAGACTGCGAGACATAGCAAACCAAACACATCAACTTAGGAAGAAGTATTCAAATCTAAAACTTGTTAAGAAACATTGAGATCATTGCCTCCGAGATTCATACCAAAAATTGTAGCCATTAAAGAAGCCTATAATATCTGTTAGACCTCGTTTCTGGAGCCCAAACATTCGGAGACAAAACGGAACCCGTCAACCCATAATGGTGGCATGCCCACAATAGTTGAACATCGAACAATTAAAATTTAGAGAGTCACAAGCCA
>JAOSBL010000001.1:8655931-8675583 GCA_027568915.1 Erythroxylum roraimae | reverse complement strand
GCCAAACAGTCTACTGTATGAAGCTCTTTTAAAAAAGCTGTTTTTTTAGTTGACAGCCAAACAGTCAACTGGCTTTTAAAAAAAGCTCTTCTCAGAAAAACTCTACTAACAAAAGCTCTACTGATAAAAGCTCTACTGACAAAAGCTCAACTAAACGGACCCTAAGTTTCAGTTGCTCCATGCATGATTTCTGAAGGAAGATTAATTCTTGAAAGTTTGAGAAAGCATCAATACAAAAAATCTTGCTTTCTATATTAGAAGGTTGAAGTGAACGAGAGAAACGTTGCTTTTTTACAAAGTTCAGAATATATGGAACTCGACAAAAGAAACTTGAATCCTTAATTTCCTTTTAAACTATCCATTAGGAGTTCAACACTATATTGAAGTTTATCTGAACTTGACAAATTGGCTAGGTCTGGCCTTACTTTGCCAAGCCTGAAGTCAACGGGTCAAGCCCTATTTGACTTGACCATGGGTTAGGCTCAGGCTTAGGTTGCCTAAGCTCCGTCTGGCCTAAGGCTTGATAATTATAAGAAAAATAACATCGTTTTATTAAAAAATAACTTTTTTTTAAAAAAAAAAAATTAAAAAGATTTGAATAAGCTAAGTCGAGTGGAGCTTCGGGCTACCCAAGGTTGGTCAACTCTAGCTTGAGCTTAGGCACCTCTGACCCAATTCTGATAGAAGCTATCAAGCCAAACACTGGGCAGCCTATTACCACCTCTACGTTTACATAGTACGAGGGATTTACATTGAAATATATAATGTATTTTTATTTTGATAATTCGAGTTGTTTGATTTATAAGTGACATAAGCATTGCTTTTTTTTTGGGTTTAGGTCCTTGTAGGTTATTTTTGTACTTCAATCTCCTTTACGAGCCCTTAATATAATTTTCGTTTAAAAAACTTCAAAAATAATATTATATACCCATCTTATATAAAGAAGCATTCCTCCTCTGAACAGAAATATCCCTTTTATGAATTCTACTTTCAATAGCTTTTACATTTTAGTTTTCTCTATATGCTTCTTAGTAAGAAAATGAGAGTTTGATCATTTTATTTTACGTTAAAAAATATACTGTTAATCTTTTATACTTTAGTGTCGTGTAAACTAGAGTGCTACGACAATATTTAAGACGTCTTTTTTCAAATATTAGTGTTAGTCTTCTTTCATCCTTTTAATTATATTTTTACATATATATTTTTATTAATTATTTTAATTAATTAATCAGTAATAAAATTTGTTGGGTCTTCCGTAATTTCAAGTATTATTAATTTATTCTTTAACTTCTATAAACTATCAATAATTTTCCTGACTCCCTATTGTTAACTTCCATTACAAACCTAATTGCAAATATCAAAGCGATATCCGGTTGTGTAACGTATAGCGGTAAGTGCAGTGTCGTGTAAAAGTCGACGTCATTTTAGAACCTGTAGTTAAAATTATTAACGAAAATTATTAACAAAAGAGACAGGTATTATAAAATTAATACTATGAAAAAATAAAAATACATAGATATCTTTGGAAGATATCGTACTCACTGCAATGAAGGCTATTCACTTCTTTTCTTAATAGTCCTCATTCTGAGCTCTCCGACTCTTGTTGCCCTTTCTTTACGTTAGTCGTAGGAGCGAGTGTGGTCACCATGAAAACTCACCCAAAGCTCAAAACACAGTCACGCCCAATCTTTTCATGCGGTTTCTTTCGCCACTGTGCCCAGACTGCTCTTAGTCCCACCACTCCCCGTTCCCCTTCTCTCCCCATCACAACCTCTGTCTCTCCTCCTCCGCCACCTCTGCCGCAATCAACACAACATGGCTCTTTCCAGCCACTGCATAAACCTGAATCTTTTTCCTCCTCTTCCTCCTCTTCTTCAACCTCTCAAAGTTTCACTCAATGGAGAGTCCCCCTCGCCAACTCCCCTCTCCATCACCACCACTACTCTCCACCACCACCACCTACACAAAACTCCAGTTCTCCATCTGACCACACGCCTCCAATTCAACATGTCAATCTTCAAGATCTCTTCCATATAGCGGAACTCCAATTCAGCACCGGCTTAGAATCAGAGCAGCTCTCCGCCCTCTACATCTTGGAGCGCTCCCTTGTTCCCAACCCTTCCGCAGACACTGTTTGCCCACCGAAACTGATGCGTGGAATAGTGTCGAATTTGAAGAACTATGCGGGAGCAAAACCAGCAACAAAGATCTTACTAGCTCTATGCTTGGCTGAAGGCAATCGCCGCGTGGCGGTGGAGGCTGGGGCGGTGGGGGCCTTGGTAGAGGTGGCAATGGAGTTAGAGGGCCCGGCGGCCGAGCGGGCACTTGCGGCTTTGGAGCTGGCGTGTACGGTGGCCGATGGGGCTGCAGAACTGCGGGCTCACGCACTGGCAGTGCCCGTGATGGTAGCTATGATGGGCAAGATGGCGGGGAGGGGGAGGGAATACGCTATAGGTGCGCTCGGTGTTATATACGGCAGAGGTGGTGGGCCCGTGGAAAGGGCGGAACACGCGCCTCCAGAGGAGGTTGCACGTGCGGTTGTGCTGGCATTACAAGGCGATTGTACAGCGAGAGGGAGGAGGAAGGGAAGCCAGCTGCTGAAGGCTCTCCAAGAATATGGACGACCTGATGTCAGCCACAACGAAGACGAGCGTTTAGTTAATTAATCTGTTAGTTTAAATGGTTTTCAGTTCAGACAAGTTTTGTTATGTCCTCAAATGTTCTCCCAAGTAATTAGTAGTTTGTGTTGCCTATATATAAAATATTGATTGGCCCGTGACTTTGTCATCTGTGGTGCGTGGCTGCCTGGAATTGGTCTTCCCTGCCATTGCAAATTTGCAATGTCAGGATCACATGTTGTGGGGTTAAAGCTCTGCGCTTTTTATTCAATTGATTTGACGCAGATGATGTGACTTGACTGGGTGTATGTTATATTCAGGTAAGTGCATCATTTGGCGCATTAAGTGATGGGTTTTATAGCTAACAGAAACTATCAAATAAAATTACTTGTATCACAAACTGGCACGGGGTTTTGAAGCACCAGAACTCAAATTTGTATTGTAATGAAAAAAGGAAATTACGTTACATGTATTCAAATGCTTCAGAAATTGGTTTGGTGTTAACTACGAGGAAAATAGTATTTTACTAGAATTTACAAGTATATAGATGTGCGAGGATATCCCACAGCAATGAAAGAGCAATAACATCATTAGGCCGAAAAATAGTACAAAATCACCATCTTCAGTACTGGCTAGTACTGTTGAAATTTAAAATACTGTCAACTATTTGTAGGTATAGTAAATTTTAAATATTCCAAGGACTAAATTACAAATACTTTTTAACAAAATTACCCAACCCACCTGCAGACTCTCTTACCGTCAAAAATTCTCAAAATTTTTCGCTCCCCTCACTATCGTCGTTTGTCTTCTCTGACTCTCCCTCTGGCTACCATTGCCACAACACCACCCGCTAGTCGCTACTCTCCACTGCGCCCTGTCCCTATCGAACCTGTTGGCTACTGCTCTCACTCCACCTAATGCGCTTCCTCTCCACTGCGCCTCCTCCGCCCGTTGCTCTCCCTCCCCATCGCATCTGGCACATGCTCTCCTCCACCATCGTTGGCCGTTGCTCGCTTGAAGTTGCAACCAACAAATTTCAAATATAGTTTTCGACCCAACCCGACCCAAAAAACCAACCTAGCCCAACTAAATCGACCCAACCCAATTGAGCCAAATTGTAATTTTTGATTTTTTTGTGTATTTTGAATTGTTTTATTTTGCTTATGAATTGCATTTGTATTGTGTTTTGGTTGTATTGTGTTATATGGAATTTTTAAATGGTTTGAAAGTTGGAATTGTTGGAATTGTTTGTGTGAGTTGAGATTTGAGAAATTTGATTTTAAAAGTTAGAAATATTTGTGTAAGTTGGTTCAATTTGAATGTAATTTAGGTATTGTCAAATTCATGAAGAAAACAAATGTATTGGAAATTTTGGGTTTGAAACTTGAAAGTTGTAATTGATTGTATATATTTATATTTTACAAGATATTATTCAAATTTAACATAATGATGTTTTCCAAAGTGTTGATTAAGTTTATCCTCTTCAATTTTGATTTGAAAAGTGTTGAACATACAATATTAAATAAGTATGTACTTGTTATTAATTAAATTAAATTAAAAGAGATATTAATATATTTTTAAATTCTAATCAAATTTCTATAAAATTTTTGAAATTTAAAAAGTTTTGTTTACTTTTTGCTTAATATATTAAATTATCTTCTATAAAAAGACTTACCATTGATGATACTTGTTATTGTGGGTTGAATCAAATTGAAATGAATTAGTTAAATATTTGACAGTTTAATCTTAAACATAAACAAAGTATTTCTCTGACATCTCAATAAGTATTTAAAGTTAAACATTGTTTTTCACTAGACATAAGTTGGCATTTTAAGTCCCTAGTGCTCAATATATTTGTTAAGTGAATAACCAAACTCATCTATATTAAAAAGACTAAATTAATAATGTAATATTTAAGTCAAACATAATGAAGCAATATTTATTTATTAAGTTTAATTCACTTCATGCATGTAATTTTTTATATGTGTCCTCAAACATATTCAAGTTAATGACTATTAAGTGTATTGTTACTATGTATGTTGAATACTTGAATTGTTGATTTTTGACATATAGTGAATTATGTTTGATGAAATTGAATTGTGTATTATGTAATCATACAAATTGAGTTATATTATATAAGATGTATATGTTTATTGTGTAATTATATACGTTGAATACTTGAATTGTTGGTTTTTGACTTATTAAAGAATTGTGTTAGATGAAATTGAATGATGTATATTGAATACTTGAATTGTTAGTTTTTGACTTATTGGTGAATTATATTGGATGAAATTGAATTGTGTATGATGTAATCATAAAAAATGAGTTATATTATATAAGATGTATATATGTATTGTTAATGTGTTCCCCTGGACTTTTGAGTTAAACAATGCATATTTTGTGATTGTAGTTGAGAATGAAATTATGTATTCTTTATTTTAATATATGTCTTTATTTATTTTTATAGATAAATAGAAGGAAGTTCAAATACTCTTAATCATTCAACTACTTTAGAAAGATACAATGATCTACCTTGGGCTCATGCTGTATTGGTCCCTAGTATGAAGAAGCATACTATTTACTTGTTTTGTAAAAAACATTTGAAAGTTAGAGGAATCACCAGATTAAAGAACCATTTAGTTGGGGTTAAAGGAGATGTGGAACCATGTAAAAAAGTAAGCCATAATGTGAAGTGACAAATGAAAACTTTGCTTGAAGAGTATCGACACGAGAAAGACAGAAGGGAGAGATTGAATTGTGAAATTGGTAGTGGAATTCTTTTCCTAGTGCTCATGATGATAGTGAAAATGTTGAAGGTGGTAGTGTTCCTTCATAGCAAGATGTGAATATTGCATCTGGACTTGATGTTAGGAAAAGAAGGCAAGTGTCGAATTTTTTTGCACCACAAACAACTCCTGAAGTTTAACTTTTAATTCGTAGTGCCATGCAATCAAAAGAAGCACAATGTAAATATGAAATGGCTAGATGGTGATATGATTCAGGTGTAGCATTCAATACTTCCTAATCTTATTATTATTAGCCTATCGTGGATGATATAGCCTCTTATGGTCTGGGATACAAAGCTACTTCTATTGTTAACTATAGAGGAAAACTTTTGAGTAGCTCAGTTTATGAAATTAAAAGTTATTTGGAAGAAAGAAGCATGGATTAGGCTAGTTATGGGTATTCAATCATGTGTGATGGTTGAACAAATATGAGATATGAGCCTATTATTAATTTTTTGGTTTATTCTACAAATGTCTCAATTTTTTTAAAGTCTATTAATGCATCTAGCCTTGTTCGGAATACTGATATTTTATTTGAAATATTCAATGAAGTTGTTAATGAAGTAGGGCCAAAAAAATATTGTTCAGTTCATTATTGAAAATGATTCCGCTTATAAAGCAATGGGAAGAAGATTACAAAGCAAGTATAATTCTTTTTTTTGGACTCCTTGTATTGCACATTGCATTAACTTAATTTTGAAAAATATAGGGGATTCTAAGTCTTTTACTATTATTGATGGGATTGTGTAGAAAGCCAAAAAGGTAACAAAGTTTATTTAAAACATGGGTCTTGAATCTAATGAGAAAGAATTTTATCAATGGTAAGAATTTGTGCCATCTTGTTATACAAGATTTGCAATAAAGTTCTTATCACTTTATTATTTTATTATAATGAAGAAAGAGTTAAGACAAGTCACTTGTATCTCCACATGTTAGGTCTAATGTTGGATTGGAGGTTTCCAAAATTATACTTGAAGATATTGAATTTTGGTCCCAATGCTAATTTGTCATCCGAGTTTGTGAGCCTTTGATGAGGGTGTTTCGTTTGGCTGATAGTAATGAAAAAGCAACAATGAGATATTTTTTTGATTCCATGGAGAGGGTGAAGGAATAATTAAGGACAATATGAAAATATGCCTTCTTTGTATACACCTTATCTTGCAGTTATCAATGAAAGATGAAAAAGGTAACTTTACTCTTTGTTGTTTGTAGTTAGGGCATTTTTTAATCCTATTGTCTATTTCAGATCACGTTTTACAAAGAAAACTGAAGTTAATAGGATAATGATATTAACTATTACAAGAGTTATTACCTATGAGATGATGGACTATCTCCTAAGCTCACAAATGGAGATTTATAAGTAATTTTTCGAAAATTTTAGGACGGTAATTGCTATTCAACAAATAGCAAAACTTAATCCAGGTATATATATTTTCACTTTTGTTACTTGTTGAAAATTAATTATCACTTTATTTTGTTTATAACTCTACTTTTGTTTTCTTATGACTTATAATTTCTTGATGGAACCAACTTAGAAATGGTGTTCCAGAATTATAAAGGTGTTCAATTCAAATTCAAATTTAATGTATAAGTGTAACAGGCTGTGAAAGGAACTGAAACATATTTGAATTCATCCATGCTAAGAAAAGTAATAGATTGGAGCATAAGAGATTGAAAGCCTTGGTCTTCGTTTGATACAATTTAAACCTTCAGGAAATGTATGATATTATCATTATTAATTTAGATACATTTATAATTTTTATGATTTAATTTTATTGTTTACTAGGATTCTTAATAGGATTAAGCTTAGATATTCATCAAGGTTGAAGGGATGAAAAGCTCCAGATCTACTAAAAGCTTTTGGAGAAGAAAACTTAGCTGAGGGAGGTAATAACATAATACCATTACTAACATTAATTAGAGATGAAGATAATGAACAAAATTGATTGGTGGAGGTAGTGGTTAGAGCAATGGGGTAAGAGAGGTTGGAGGGAGAGGTTGTGTAAGGACTGATGGTGAAAAGACTATCTTAATGCCAAAACTGGTAAGGGACAACCTTTTAAAAAGTTGGTGGGAGTTTGGTTGGTTAAAAGAGGTAAGAAATGGTCAGAGCTAATGGATAAGAACTAAACGATTAAAAAAATAGGCGGGAAGTCAAGGTAAAACATAGAGAGAGGGGAGACGCTTTCTTTCATTCATTCATCTTCCAAAATGTTTATAGTAAATTATTAATTTAAGGTTTGGAAAACTAGAGAAACGTAGTTTTGTGACTCATTTTTTAACAAATGAAAGGTTGGTTTACATTGAAATCAAGAATGACATTAAAGCCATATGTGGGAATACATTTTATCTATATATGGGTTGTTGAGCACTCTATATATACAATCATTTATAATGAAACTCTTTTCAATTTGTCTTATTAAATTTCAACTTCAATTTTTGCCTCAAAATTTGGATTCTACATTAAATGTTTATTTTTCAATGAGAAATTCTTCATGTAAGGTAGGTCCTATTGTTAAAGTTCTAGGATAGATAAATAGTTAAGGTTTAGGCTTTGAATAGTGTTCTAGTGGTAAGTTGTTGTATTCTCTCTCTCTATCTCCTTTAAAATTTATTAAACATTTTTAGCAATAATCCTTGGGTCTTTTCCCACTTGGTACCTAGTTTTGGTTCTTTTCTACCTATGGAAAAAAAAAAACCTAGCCATGGAATCGAAGGTAGTTGATATCCCCCACCTTAAAGGTCTCCATTTCCCTACCTCCCCTCTTCTTCTCCGTACTTTTCTTACTGTTGATTCATAAGGTATTTTTTAGCACTCCATTCCTCCTTTTTAGATAATCTCTCTCACATCATTTCTCCATAACATAAATATGTAGATATTTCTCTTCTCTTTCACCCTTATTTTAACCTTAAAGTTGAGGATAAAGTTGGTAAAACGTCCCTAACTACTTTCCCATTAAAGTTCAATCTCTTACTTCTTCCCCTTCTCCTTAGAGACCTTTAAGGAATATACCCCTCCTGGTTTCTATATGGATGAGTTCATTATTTCAATTCTTAATAATTCTTCAATTTAGTTCTAAATTATGGAAATCAACGTTGATAGGCAATTGCATTGATAACTTATTATCTTTTCCACTAGCTTTACATTTGGATGAGGTTAACTAAGGTGAGATGGATTTGAGAAAAACAATGATTAATGAAGAAGTTTTTTCATTTTCAAATTTGTCAATGAAGCTTACATACTTATGGTTGTAGAAATGAGGCCTTAGCATGTTATTGGAAGGCCTCTAATGTTTCAACAATGAAGGCCATGCTTTTTCAGTCTTAATAAATATAGTATTAAGTTCATCCTTATATTGATTAACTTTCACAATATTATTGTTGGGTCCCGTTCCCAGAGCCCAACCAAGATGTTGGACCTCCTTCCCGGAGCCTAACTATCCGGAGTCAAAAAGTGTGAGTGGGTTTTCTTGTAGGGTTATTTCAATGAACCCTCACTTCCATTCCATCAATCTTTTTGAATTCAATACTAAAGGCTATTAATTTTTGTGGAAAGGTAGAACGTGTTAGGAATCCATTTCTTCAAGAATAACTTCATTTAGAGGTCGGATGATGAAGTTATGGCCAAAAGGATCCAACATGTTTATGTACCTAATCATTTTGTACCTGTCTTGGCGTAATTGTCATAAATTTCACCACAGATGTCATATTGATGTTGTTTTTAGACGATTTGAAAGAAGACTTCGAGATCTACAACTTTTATGAAGAACTCAAAGCGAGATTTTGCCTCTAACAATCCGTCTAACGAATATAGACAGACTTGGGAGCCATTTTTCACCAGAGAAGGTCCGTTTAATTGACCTAATGTTTGTTAAACGAACATTGGCGAGGCTGGGGGTCCTTTTTCACCCGAGAAGGTCCGTTTAACGGACCTAATGTCTGTTAAATGGACATTGGGGTTTCCCAAACCCCTCTAAAGCCTCTCCAATGCTTCCAACATCCTTTCTAACACCATATTCACTCATAATCTTCCCAAATTCAACCCTTCTAGTGTAAAACCACTTCATATCCATTTAACTACTAAATACATCTCATTAACTCTTGAATCTCAACTCCAATGATTCATCACATACAAGCTTCCCAACTTTACCATGCTATTCTAATACAAGCAACAAATGGCAATCTCAACAACGAAGAACATACATATACACATTCCACCATACTCAGCCTTTATAATAACATAATCATACAAAAAGAAACTTCTCAAATTCTCATTCTCATTTCTAAACAAAACCAATGTTTGAATAAGTTTTACTTACATATCAACATACACATCAAACTTAATACAAAATACAAAAAGATGCTCATGTTTGATATGCCTATAAAACTATCCAAATTTGTCACTAACTTAGTACAAAAGATTTCTAGCTATCTTGGAGTTTCTGAATGCCTTGCAAGGATCACTGATCTTCTTGATCTGCACCTGATGAGGGAAAATTTTGGGTTGAGCTACATAGCTCAGTGGCTAATATATCTATAGCCATTGGCGATAAGCCACACAATCAAACATATATGCATCTATTCATATGAGCATATTCATCTTATCTTGATCTAACAATGTAAGTTCAACATTCACAACTCATAATTCAATACATCATCACCTTAAATATAATTGATTTAATTTATCATCCAAGCATAACACATAATTTGCATCATAACTTAACATGTCAAAATGCAAATGCAAAACCTAAGGGTTCCGTGGAACAAAATGGAGAAACCGAAGGTTACACCGTGAACGAAACGAGTTCACTTTTCGGATTTCGTGTGCCACAAGCGGGCAGCCAGGAGAAGGCTTTATGTTGACGTGCACGTAACTACAAAACAGTTCCTCTCTCGCCCAAACACAATCAATTCTCATGCTCAATTCAAATCAATCACAAGTTCATATTCTCGTGCTTTTTCTTCTTTTCATTTAATTAAAATGCCATGATACAATTCCAAGGCATAGCATAATCATACACATAATTCAATTTTATCAAATGTCATCCATCATAATGCAATTCCCACATCACAACATTTCAAAGCAAGTCATTTTAGCACACAATACACACACAAGGCATTTTGCTCATATTACACAACAACTATAAATAAATTACCCACCTTATAATTCTTGAAAATCCAAACTCAATTGTGCCCTTCCTCTTACTCCTGGGTATATTGTTCTTGATTTCCTAACACATCCAAAATTCTCATTCAATTTCAATTCAAATGGAAATCTCCCAAATTTTCACAATTACATCAAAATGAAATTAACCCAAATCAAGCTCAAATTTAACTTGCCCATAGTCCATCTAGGTTAGAAAACCCAAAACCTAGCTTAGAAATTCAAAAATTAAATGGGTCTCTCAATTATCTTTTTCCTCTAAAACCCCTTTCTCTCTCTAAAACTTCTTCATTCACATCACAACAACCCATTTCTTTACTAAAGTGAGAAGAAGATGATGAACTTACCGTAAGAAGCTTGATTTCTTCTTCTTCTCACGATTTTCCTCCTTCTTCCCTAGCTTCTTCGATTTTTCTTCTCTTCTCTTCTTCTTTGACTTTTTTTTCTTCTCCTCTTTGGCTGCTCACGAATTCTCTTCGTTAATTCAAGACTATTTTTACTCCTTTTCTTCCAATTATGCCCCTCACTTGGCCTTTCCAAAACTACTCCTCTTTCATTTAACATAAGCCTACTAACTACTTAAGCTAACTTAATTTCTAACACTTCATTCTAATTTCAATTTCTAATCCTTCTCTCAAATTTCTAATTAATAACCCAATTCTAAAAATAAATAATTAAACCAACAAACAAACAAAAATAAATAATTAAACAATTAATAAAAACAATTTAGAAAAAAACCAGGATCCAACAATTATCTTATAGTACAAGTTCATAATGGGTTTAAGCAACCCTGCAAGCTCCATTGGAAAACCATTTTACTTATAGTAAGGATGATAACGATAGGATATTCCAGGGTATGCTTAGAGGTGGAATCAACAAAAAAGCTACTAGAGTCCCTCAAATTAACAGGCTCAACAAGGAATGATGTTTGATAGAGAAAAAGATTAAACTCACTTACCAATAGAAATGTGTTGTAAAAAATAAAACGGTCTTGTAGACTAATCGAGAAAATATTCACTTCTGGTAAGAACCATAAGTTACTGAGTCATAAAACTTTGAACACTTCAAAACTAATGGATTTAGTAGTGCCATGAGCAAAGGATTTTACTATGTTACAATAAAAAGATTTAGTAATGGCATAGCAAAGGATCTTAGTACAAAGTAGCACCACATGTAAGATAAATTCATATACATGTCTACTAGTATTGATCGAATTCCTAATCCCTCGGTGATCACTTTTTTCTATGTTTCAAATCATAAGTTCCAAAGGACCTCTCCTTCGAAGGAATTAAAGACTATAAGATCTATTGCCTATGCTCCCTTATTAATAGTAGGATATTTCAATAGTATACTTTTTTTACAAGAAATTTAAGGAGAAAGATTAAATGGCAAGTCAAGAAATGTAGATTTTTTAAAATGCTAATATATAAGTGGATTATTTGATTTGATGTATGATGGCATCTTCCATACTTGGAGCAATAAAAAATAAGGAGATTGGATCATTAAGAAGAAGTTAGATAGGGCCTTAGTGAATGCTCATTGGCTCTCTATCTTTACTAATAGTGAAGCATATTTTAATAGTCCTTTTTGCTTATACCATTTTTTGATGTCGCAATTTATTTCAAGTTAACCAAGCTAAATTTTGCCTTTAAGTTTAATGTTTTCCTTTTAAAGGTTGATGTTTTTGACGAGGCAATATCCACGGGGCTAAAGCTTAAAGTAGATGGATTCCACTCCATCTAATGTAAGAAAAAATTGTAAGCAATTAGAAAGTTAGGGGAACGTAAATATTTCGCTCAATAAAGCAAGGGAGGAGTTGTTTAAGGTTTAAAATGTATTAGATGGAAAAGCTAAAGCATACTAATCTTAGGGAGAGAGAAAGGAAAGTTCTAAACACCCACACTCAGTCCTTATAGAATCACCATTCTTTAATAAAGCAAAGAGCAAAATTCACCTAGCTTAAGAAGGGGGATAAGAACTTGAAGTATTTTGACAATGTTATCTTATGCAGGAAACATTAAAAAAACATTTTATCCTTGATTCACTATCTCAGTAGTAGAAGAACATGCTAGTAAAACCAATTGAGACCAGGGACATTAAACTTGCTCTCTTTAGCCTGAACCATAATAAGGATCCTAGTCTTGTTGGTCCTAACGCACTCTGATGGTCCCAATGCTCATTTTTTCCAAAGACTTAGCATTTAACTAATGATGATTTGGAAAATTGTAAAAAATTCTTTGCTTCTAGAAGAATTCTTCATAAGCATAATAGATTTATTCCAAAAAACAAATCTAGGCTTTTTGGATGACTATAGAGCTATCTCATTTTGCAATGTGACATAAAAAATCATTTTAAATCTTTTGGCATCTAGTCTCAAAGATGTGCTTAAATATAATCAGTTTAAACCATAGAGCTTTCGTAAAAGGGATAAGCATCAGGGATAATTTATTGTTACCTTAAAGAGCTTCTTAGCAAAGACCCATTATAAAGTTATGCATTAGAAATCATGGCCTTTATTAATTAGTGTTTCTTGTTTGGTTCCATAAGAGATTTTTATTTCCCTACAAACAGTGGCGAAGCCAGGAATTTGTTTCAGGGGGGGCAATTTTTTTTTTTATCCAATCCACCCTGGGTAACGATATTCTTTTAGGTGGACAACCCCTATATGTATATATATTTTCTTTAATAAAAAAAAATTTCTTCGCTACTGCCTACAAAATTTATGTTATGTTTAAAGCAATGTTTGATTACTACCTCATAGATTATCTTAGTAAATGGAGAATCCTCCCTTAACTTCAATGGAGCAAGAGGTTTAAGACACGGTGATCCATTATCACCTTATATCTTCATTATTAGTATAGAGGTTTTGAGTAGGATGATAACTCACTATATTAAGCAAGGTGTTGACTTCGAGTTCCATCATAAATGCAAGAAGTTAAAGCTCTATTATCGTTCATTTGCTAATGATTTTTACAGCTTTATCTATTTTATCCTACTTTTATGAGGAAAATAATGACTTGCTTGAATTCCTTCAGTTTGATGTCTGGCATATTCATTAATAAAGCCCAAAGCAGCCTATCAGTTTCACCTGATGTTAAAGACTCAATTTACATTCTTACAATCATCTCATTACTCTTCACCAATCACTTCCTTTTAGCTAATTAGGAAAAATATATAACAGTAGGATTAAATAATCAAATTGCAAGCCTCTCTTAAACTCAATCCTATCGAGAATTCAACATTGTAAAAATAAGGTTTCTTTCTTTTTCCAACAGATTATTTCTTATCAAATTTGTTCTCAACAATCTCTATATTCATTGGTTATATCACTTGTATATGCCTCAAAAGATTATTAAGAGAGTGGAAGGGATCTTTAAGACCTTTTTGTGGTCAAGGAAGCCTAAAAATGCCCTTGAAGAATGAAACAAGGCTTGCTCTTGCGAAGATCAAGCTAGTCTGAGTATCCACTCCATCAAAATCACTAGTAAGATGCTGCTAGAAAAGCGTATATGGAAGCTCTTTGTTGAGAAGGAATCCATTTAGTTCAAATAGATCCACTTTTGTATCAGTAAAGATTAGAGCTTTTGGGGTATTAAGCCTAACATCAATTATTCCTAATCTTTAAACCAACTTCTAAAACTCAAGGAATTGATGCATCAACAAACAAAATCATTGTTAGGAATGAAAATAACACACATTTTTTGGTTTGGTAATTCAAATAAGTTGGGAACCTTATACAATATTTAAGGGAAAAGCAATATTAGTTATTAATCGCCCCAAAAGATAAAATAAACTGCATTATTATTGACGGGCATTGTAGATTTAAAGGATCTAAACTCATAATGTCTCATGATTCTAACTATAAAACTGATGTATGAGCTAAAGTTTTTGTCACTTGGCTTGGTCGTAGCTCCAAAAGATTCATAAACAATTCTTGTCTTAACCTACTGACAATAGTGAGGTATGGTGGAATCTAGTGTGGTTCAATTGCAACTCACCTAAAGCATCATTTATACTTTGTCTTATCATCAAGAATAGACTTAGTACTCTTCATAAGTAGAAGGGAGTAACCATTAACAAAAATCTGTGCTCTTTTTGCAAAATTGAGCCTGATTGCTTATTATCCACTTATAGTTACTCTAACTCTTGAATTTCACCCACTATGGTGATATAAAGTTATTCATTATAGGTCGATCTTTCAAAACTCACAACCATCATAATATAGGTCATAAAAACCAACACACTTAAGTGGAGAAATTAAATGTTTCTTACTAATAGAATCCATACTAGTATAAGTTCTACTTTGGACAAAATTTGGTGTATAAATTGATCTCGACATCTCCTAATTATTTAATGTTAGTTTTGTAAGATCTTGTAATTTTAATTTAAAAAAAAAACATGAGACACAGTATAAATGTTTAGTTCAGGCATTACTTTTGCAAGTTGGAATTGCAAACAATTCCTCTAATTGCCTGTAATCACAGACTAGTTTTCGGTTAACTTGCAAGGAACAACTAACATTCCTCCATCAGATGAAGTAAACTGCTAATTAATTATTGGTAAATAATTGTGCATTCAAACTTCAGATAGAGTTGACTTTGAACCACCTTGTAAAAGCAGCAATCCCGCTTTGAAACACGTACCAAATTATGTTTATGTTGATACAAATTGAATAAGAAATAGATTCATTGAACCGAGCTTTTTTTGGTAAAGGACTTCTATAACTTGGGTTCTTTTTTTCCTTACGATGTGCAGGTCCCTTTTTTTAAGAGTATTTCTATTTTTTTTATTTTATCAATGGTATGTAAAACCGATAACGAATTGATGCAGCGGATATGTACATTCAAGTATATAATTTTTGTTTTATATGCATATGAACAGATATAATCTTTGTGATTATGTTTTATCATGTTTCTTTTCTAACAAAATTGATCTCTGATATCTCCTAATTATTTAATGTTGGTTTTGTAAGATCTTGTTATTTTGCAGCAGCTCAGTTTTTGAGTTTTTCCTTTGGTTGTAGTTCATGCTCTAGCTTGAGCTTCCAATCCTCTTCTCTCTAAAGTTGTTTAAAAGGATTTCTTGTTGCTTTTCAGATTCTATTAATTTAATTTGTTTGCTTTCTTAAAAAAAAAAAAGGTCAAGATAGCTATAGGAAAATAGGGTACTTGTCCACGATCCAAGTTCTTTTACTTGTCCTCTATTAATCATTTTTCTAATGAATAATACGAGATTTAAACATAAAACTTGATCTACGGAAAGTCTAAACGAATTAGTTTCTTACGAATCTTGGAGTACAAATTTGGCAAAATCTCCCATTGATCCACCTTGCTTTAAAGCGTTGTTTACAACCTTTAAGAAGGGATTTAATCTACCAGGTATCGACACTATGCAAACTCGGTACTAAGCCAAGTAATGGCGTATTTTAGCCTCCTCCTTGAAGTCATCCTCCTCGTTCTTTTGGGTGAAAAACCACAAACCATCAACGCCATATCACCACAACCTCCATTGAGGTGCAACGGCAACGGTTGCACCCTCTACAATGCCTATGGAACATGGAATGATCGCAAGGATTGTCAAGTAACAAACGCCTCCTACCCAACGACCGAAGAAGAGCTAAGACTATCTGTCGCATATGCCAATCAGAACAAGCTGAAGGTTAAGGTCGTTAGCGGGTTTTCTCATACCATTCCCAAACTGGCCTGCCCTGAAACGCAGAACTGGAATTCATTGCTCATAAGCACGTCCAAGTACAACACCAACATCGACATTGATACGGCTAATTTAGCTGTTACGGTAGATGCTGGAGTGGGTCTTCGTCAGCTGATTGATAGAGTTGAAGAAGCCGGCTTGAGCTTGGTAGCAGCGCCATATTGGGAGGGTGTTAGTGTAGGAGGACTTATAAGTACAGGTGCACACGGTAGCTCATGGTGGGGTAAAGGTGGAGCTGTTCACGATCATGTTATAGGTATATGCCTCGTTGTCCCGACAAAACAATCAGAAAGATATGCCAAAGTTGTCAGAATTGGGTCCCAGGATCCACTTCTTAACGCAGCAAAAGTTTCGGTGGGAGCGTTAGGCGTGATCTCCAAGGTTTGTTCTAAATTCATTTTAGTTTCTACTTTCTGTAATGTAAAAAGGTTTTACATAACAGTGGCAAGTGGCAACAATCATCGAAACCGGATCTTAAAACTCTGATTGTGGTAAATTTCCAGGCTCCAAGTGTTTTCCAATTAATTTCCGTATTCTCTTTCCTTTTATTGTTGGACCTTTACGGAAAATGAGGTAATTTACATATTTAGTAATATGAAAATGAACGATAGTTTTATACGCATATACAGGTGACGTTGTCATTAGTGCCCGGATTTAAAAGGAGTATAACGTACAATTTCACAGAAGATTCTGAGATAGAGAACGTCTACATGGATCACGCGAAGCTGTATGAATTTGGAGACATTACTTGGTATCCTTCGAGACGTACAGCTGTATATAGATACGATAACAGAGTTCCACTAACCGCGTCTGGCGATGGTGTTTACGACTTTCTTGGTTTTCAAGCCAACTCTATTATCGTATCCGAATCAATTAGAGCGACAGGTACGCCTTAATTGCTTTTCATCTTCTTCTTAATTAACTTTATTTATTAAGCTGGATAGCTTACAATAACGCGATATAGTATCACTTACGTAACTAGTGAATCTTGTGTTCCATTGATACTTCGTTAATAATCTTCAAACTATGCCGTTTTAAAGGAAATCTTATAACCCGTAAATTCAATGCAGAAAAATCATTAGAAAATACATGCGACGTAAATGGGAAGTGTGCCCTTGCGAGTACATCTTTGGGGTTTAAGAAATTAATCGGAAATGGATTGAAGAATAATCTGATTTTCACGGGCTATCCTGTAGTTGGTCGTCAGGGAAAAATGCAGACTTCAGGTTCATGTTTGTATTCACCTAGCGTAAGAATCGATGCGTCATGCTCTTGGGATCCTAGAATTAAAGGGCTCTTCTTCTATGAGACGACAGCAATATTTCCTGCTTCAAAGTTCGCAGATTTTATCAGAGATGTTAAAAAACTTATAGATATTAATCCTGATAATTTCTGCGGCACTGATATCTATAATGGATTCTTGATACGGTTCATTAAAGCTTCTCAGGCATATCTAGGTCAACCTGAGGACTCAGTAGTCCTTGATTTTAATTATTATCGAGCAAATGAGGCTTCAACTCCCAGATTAAATCAAGATGTATGGGAAGAAGTTGAGCAAATGGCGTTCTTCAAGTATGAAGCTAAGCCACATTGGTCCAAGAACAGGAACATAGCATTCCTAGGAGTGCAGAAAAAGTATCCAAATTTCAGCAAGTTTCTTGCAGCTAAGAAACAACTGGATCCGCAAAAGATGTTCTCTAGTGAATGGGCAGATGAGATATTGCTTGGAAAAGAAGCACCAAAAAGTGATGGTTGTGCCTTAGAAGGGCAATGCATATGTTCTGAAGACAGGCACTGCAGCCCAAAAAGTGGATATTTTTGCAAACAAGGTCTCGTTTACAAAGAAGCCAGGGTATGTCGTTACTCCCCATCGACATGGAATAAAGTTTTATGATCTTAATTGAGCGCGTTTCACTGAATTTGTTGAATTCTGGATTCTAATTGTTGGAATAATGTCTCCAATTGGTTTCAAATTCGATTACTATCATTTATTAATGTAGCGATTGATTTTCATAATAAAATTCCCTTATATTGCTTTAAAAAAGAAGTTTCTCCGCGACCATCCTTTAACATGCCCTCTAGTGTAACATATATTTGACATCACTGAATTAAATAATAATAATAATAATTTTGCGACTGAAATAATTTCTACAAAAAGATTTGATTTAATAGGTAACGAAATCTTTTAGTAGTTCTAATTTTCAACTTTAAGAAAATGCAAAAATGAACCATTTCATTGCATCATAACTCTCATTACTTCATATTTCTTTTACTTAGCTTTTGTCAACACCTAATTTTGTTCAACTAAAGTATAAATTTTTTTCAAGAAATTCTTATAGTAAACAAAAGAACAAAGGGAGTACGGAAATTAATTTGCTTCGACAAGAAAAACAAAAGCTTTCAAACACAATCAATTTTTCATAAATTTTGAATTTTAGGATGAAATTAAAGGTTCTATTTGGTTTAACATATATTTTTGTTATGACTTTTCATTTTCGTTACGATTGTTCTTTTTAAGAATGCAAAATATTATTTGTTATTACTAATAAAAAATTGCTTCACTTTTATTTTTTTGAAAATTAAAGAATGTATTAAATTCTAAAGAAGGAATCAAAATCCTACAAATGCATGTAAACAAGAAAACACAATTATTGTCTAACTAGCTCTTATAGCTGTCAATCAAAACTTAACGAGCAAAAGTATTAGTAACATAACTAATATTTTTATTATAATTTGTTAAACCTAAAGCTCAACTACGAACTCAAAGCTAGAGATCAGATCCAAAAGCTTTAGCAAGGGACATTTTATGATACTCTGATAAGCTCCAAGTGCCTTAGATATTTAGTTTACACCATATTCCTGAAGACATGTTTAATCCCTAACATAGAGTTACTTCTCTTATTTTAGCTAGAATTTTTAAGTGGAGACATGAATCTCTTCTTGCCAGTTTCACTACAAGAAAAAGATCAAATACCGACCGAAAGTACCGACCGAACTGGTGCATATTCGGTCGGTAATTTAGTTTGCCGACCGTGTGAGACGACGGCGAAGTTGGTCGGCGATAGCACAGTCGGTAATTTTTCCGACTCTTTGTAGTTCGGTCGGTAAAGAGTTTTATACCGACCGAACGGTCGGTATAACTTCCGACGGAACCGTCGGAGTATATGAATGTTTTTTGCCGACCGTTCCGTCTGTAATTACGGACGATACGGTCGGTAATTGGTTGAATATTGGATGTTATATTAGTTGAATATTCCCAATTTTGCCAAAATTACCAAGTAGATCCTGTTTAATCGCTCAAATGACCTACAAATCGCAGTGAATCACAGTTGAATTACTAATGAAATTTTGATTCGAATTTAAACAAATTAA
>JAOSBL010000001.1:8610022-8620107 GCA_027568915.1 Erythroxylum roraimae | reverse complement strand
TACATATATACAAGGATATAGTTATTTGGAGTCCAGTGATACACTGGACCCCCCAAGATTTTAAAAATTAAATATTTGGCTTAAATTCCTGGCTCCGTTATTACATGTGCCTATTGCTCAACAACTCGGTTTAAACTCTGTTTAAATTCATACAATCATGGAACTAATTGTATTAATGAAAAAAGAAAAAAAACTTATTTTGCTATCCACTGAATGATGAATAAGTTGTTGAACCTCTTGAACAAGCTTCTCAACGTATAAACAAACTCTTGAAACTTTTGAATCAACTTTAACGAAAGTTTTATATCCCTATGTTATTAACATTTTTCTACACCTTTCTTAATGCGTGAGTCTCTCAACGAATAAGAGAAACTGAATATCCTTGAACTTACTTATGTAGGTAGCAAGAGACCTTAACATCTATTTATAGTAACTTTATTAGGGCTCTCCATCACAAGTCTAATAAATAATTGGTCGATACTGATTAGGGCTCATTTCTCTCATTGAACTTCAGTTTATTTAATAAAATTTTTTATTGGACTTATTTACTATTTTTAATCTGGATCAAATTTAATTTTCTTAAACTTAACTTATAAAATTTATAATTAATAATTGTTCAATTAAAAATTACTAACAATAGTTAGTGTCATGTTCTCACTCTTAACTCATGTGCAGTCTCTACTATCTGGTTGTTTGATTTCTTCATGTTACTAATTTAAGGCCTTTTCTGTTATCTAACACTCTAGTAAGTAGATTTGAGAAAATCATACTTAAAGACTATAAGAGAGAAAAATAAAGATCTAAGAAGAATTGGGAGGAAGTGATCAAGAATGATATGATTCTGTTACAATTTACTAAGAACATAACCTGTAATTGAAAATTTTGGCGTATTAAAATATGGATAAAGAACCTCACGTGGAGAGAACTTTCTGGTTCTCTTAAGTCTTTTAAACATTTTTTAATTCTTTTATTTTATAGTTAGTCGTAATATTTTGATTACGTAATACTTCCCTTCTACTTATTTAGCGGAAGTAGATTCTTACTTACTCTAATTATTTTCTTGCAATGACTAGTTTGATTTATTCTTGTATTTGTTTTTTATTTATGTATTTATTTACGTATGGTTAATCTTTACTAGATTCTATAGTACTACATATATATATATTGCATTATATATTTTTATATTTTTATTTATACATATTTTATATTTTTTATTATTATTATTTTATATTATCAAAAACAATCTGTTCTCAAATTCTGTGTTTTAGCGAGCACTCGGTGGTCGTGGTGCTGTTTTGATGCTGCCGTTGTGTTAATTGTTTGTTTTGCCCATTTAACATTTCCTATTTTAATATACTCTTTAACTTTTCAAGAAGGAAATCAGAGAAGAAGAAACAAAGCAGCATACAACAAGAGCCAACCACAACAAAATGGCTGATCAAGACTGTACTTACATCAATCGAATCTTTGAACCTTCCTTCTTTGTTCTGTTAAATACTTTATACTGTGCCATGTACTTTCTTCAGAAGGAAGTTTCAATTTTAGCTATTATGTGTTAGTTACTACAGGGCGCAAATGAAAACTAGAAAAGAAACAAAAATGGAGAAAAAAATTATCAATTGTGTTAACAGCTTTTGTAGTTGAATTCAGTAAGAATCAGGACCCCATCATCATCTTCCTCGTCCTCTTCCTCATCAAACCAACTGCTTCTTCCGTGAAAATGTTGTCTTCAAGTGCATTTAGGTCCCACGTGTACCGCCCGACAGCTCGAACGTGCCCATCTTGGCCGCAAGAACCATATTCCTATAAATATGGCCCTTCTCGTCACCTCCTCAACCAAACAACCAACGCATTAACTATGGAAGCCCAGGTGACCGATGTGGGGAAGCTACGCTCCGATTTCATACAAGTCCTTCGTTGTAGGCGGTCCCCTGAAGGTTAACTGAATTTTCAGTCTTGAATATAAGATTCTTTGTCTTCATGTTTGTGTATGATTACTGTTTGGTTTTCAGTTGCATTGTCTGTGGAGGCTGCAAAACCAGTGACTAATCCCTTCTTCCAGGATGACACTGGCCCCACCAATTTCAGTGAGGTTACGTGTTTCAATTTTCTTTTCCTGTTTAATTTCATTTTTGAACTAACGTTAAATAGTGAGCAGGCTATGAAATCTTGTCCCAAGGTAGAGATAAAGAATTTTAAGGATGTAGTGAAGGAGGAGAATCTCTATCTCGCGACTGAGGTATTTGACTGATTTGTTCAGAATTAAACCATAGCATTAAATTCGTGATTTTTTGCAACCAAGTCGTCTGGGTGCTTTTATAGGCAGGAGAACAAGGAAGATTGCCGTTGTTGATTTTGAGCATGAAAGATTGGACAGAAAGGCGACCTGCTATTGTCTTTCTCCACAGCACGAATAAGTGCAAAGAGTGGTTGCGCCCATTGCTTGAGGTTCTGCCCTTTTGATGATTAAAAGGCTCAACTTTGTAGGGGATAAGACATCATGCTTGTTTTGCTCTCCTTAGGCATATGCTTCCCGTGGATATGTAGCAATCGGCGTTGACTCTCGATACCATGGAGAGCGTGCCGGCAATAAGACTACCTATCGAGATGTGAGCATCGGATACCACCGTGTGAACTTTGTCCCTGGGGGATTTTAATCCCCAAAAAAAACTTTTTTGCGCGCGTGTCATCTTCCCTATAACGCTTTAATCATGGAATTGCCTTGCTTTTGAATTCATGCCAATCTGTTAAAAATCTAGCTGTTGAATGACACAGAAAAGTGGCTAGTTACAAAGTGATTGACTTTGAGATGCTGTCTTCTGTTTAAAAAATGGTCACTAAGGATTTTTTTGGCATATATTTGCAGGCTCTTATTTCTTCATGGAAAACAGGTGATAGAATGCCATTCATATATGACACGGTGACTGCCTGATCTCCTTTTTTTCATTCATTCATTGTCTTTGGATACTGACATTTTTATAGAGTTGACACATAGAGTTGTGATGATATTCTTATGAGATAGTCTTCTGGTCTATTGAGACTTAAGATATGAGAGTTATGATGATGCTTTAGATCTATAAAACAATTTAATTTTGATTTTGATCTTTGTTAGTCAGACTCCTAAAGTTTTATGACTGCAGGTCTGGGATTTGATAAAACTAGCAGATTATCTTACACAGAGAGAAGATGTTGATGCTAACAGAATAGGAATTACTGGCGAATCACTAGGAGGTCAATTATTTCAACTATGAAACGATCATCAGTAGAATGCCATTGTTGGTACTTCTTCACCCTTTGTGTATCATTATTTGATGCAGGGATGCATGCATGGTTTGCTGCTTTTGCTGACACCAGATACACAGTGGCTGTCCCTATAATTGGTGTGCAGGTTGGTCCAGTAAACTAGCTAAGCCTGTTGAGGAATTGGCTTCTTCACATCTAATAATATTCTAAAATTTATTAAATGAAATTTTAGGGATTTCGATGGGCAATAGATAATGACATGTGGCAGGGACGGGTGGATAGTATTCGGCCTCTGTTTGAAGGTATGCAGGCCAAAAAATGCAAGCAGAAGTTTTTGATCTAGATTTACTGAGGCACCACTTCCATTACAATACCAGTAGCAGCTTTCTCCTATGTATTTTAAAGCATCAACTATGAAACTTAATGTCCTTCAACATATTCATGTGGAGAATAATTAATGAACCAGTAACTGGTCAAGAAATTTTTTTTCGGCCTTAAGCATCAAGACAAGCACAGGGATGTAAGAATTTGCTTCTTGTAGCTTACTTATTTGACAATTGTGTTTCAACTAGGGCTCTTGTGACCATTACGTTTTTAATTACTTGATTTTGGTTGCAGAAGCTCGATTGGGTTTAGGAAAAAGTGCAATTGATAAAGAAGTGGTGGAGAAGGTTGGTGCCGTTTTTTTTAATACTTTTAACTCTGTTATTCTTTCAGGATGATTTCTCTTTGGCCAGCTAAGTAGTGGGTTGTCTGATTGACATTTCACGATTTTTTGTTTGTTATCACTTGCCCTTAACTTCAAGTGCTTACTTGGTTTTGTTTTCTTATACCAAACTATATGTTGACATTTTGTCCATATTATTCTTGCATTTTCTTGAGAGAACTTCCTATAAGGAGACTTCTCTCATGGATAAGGAATTTTAATAGTTTCTGTTTACTTTTGTCTGATTAGGTCTGGGATAAGATTGCACCTGGTCTGGCCAGTAGGTTTGATTCGCCATATACAATTCCAGCCATTGCACAACGTCCACTATTGATTCTTAATGGTACATTTATATACCTTGTTCAGAAGCTATGATCAATTTTAGATTTTACATTTATCTAGAGTTGAATAGTTGAATTCACATAAGGTTCTAAAGTATGGGTGCTCAGCTGCATTATATAGTCTTTTTAGATTCTTTTTAGATTAATCCTCATGCATACTATTTCATCCTTTCTTGCTTAGAAGCAGTCGTTTAGTCCTTCTCAGTATTACATGAAACGACATATCTAGTCTCAGCGCATAGTCTTAGTAGCTTTCTGAATATATTTTGACTACATACTGTCCTTTAGATCAAGTTTTTTCTGCTTTGATGTTCATATGAAGTCAAATACATTTTGTATTTGAAATACAGGTGCAGAAGATCCTCGTTGCCCTCTCGCTGGCTTAAAAGTTCCTGTATCAAGAGGAAAAATGTCCTATGAAGAAGCTCACAGTCAAGAAAAATTTGAGGTGTGAACCTTACGAGCTCTTGAAATGTGAACGATCTTTCATGCATCTTCTCTGTTCATTGTTTTTATTTGCTATCCTTTTTGAGTAGATATGGGGCAATGGATACACATGTTGTTCCGTTTTTACGCCTATTGTTTGATACCCATTAATAAGTGGCAAGACATAGAACAGTAGATAGTCATCGCGTTTGGAGCATGCATGACACGTGCATTTGATAGTCATAATACTGACGTTCCATTATATACATATAGTTTATTGCACACCCTGGAATTGGACATCAAATGACGTCTCTTATGGTGAAGGAAGCGAGTGATTGGTTTGATAAACACCTCCAGAAATAATTGCTGTTGACCACATGTTTGCATCTCTGGGAAATTATCATCGTAATAGAATTTTCTATTTTACCTTTCCTCTTCATCTGAATAATTTTTGGAGGATGGTGTTAGAAGTTTGTGATGCTTACTTGATTCATTTACTTAGTCTGCGGAGTGTTGAAGTTTGTGATACTTATTTGGTTCATATACCTAGTTTGTGGTGTCTTATTAGTTATTTAGTCTCTTGTTTATCCAAAGAGTCGTGTTAATCCTAAGACTCATGTCATTTATGAACCAGTTTCTTCAATGTCCTATATGTCTATATATATCAAGTCTTGTAATTTTTCTGATTAAGTAGCATTAATACAATACATCTCTCCAGCAAGATTTAGTCTTTCATGTTGCTAACTTCCTTCTCTTTATGGATACTACTAGCTGATGTAACTAGCTATAGTTGAAGTATTGTTTTTTCTTTCATATTTTCAACTCGTTATCAAAGCAAGTTTACTCAATTAGTCTGGTATTTATAATAATTCTGTTTGTCAAGCACTTGATTGCGGCACCTAAGATGGATTCTATTGATGGCTAAACCAGTTTGGAGCCTGTGTTAGTAATCAACTAGTGCTTGATGTAGAGATATCCTTTAATAGTTTCATTGTTCTACCTAATATCTAATGGTTGTTATATTATCTTTAAATTTATTAGCAATTTATAAACTTGTATCAACCTTTAATGTTTTGGTTTTTTTCTTAATTACTGGAGAAAACAATTTCTTAATTTTAAAGAGTCTAATTAATAATTTCAATATAATTAAAACTAATTAATTCTAATTTTAGAAAATTACTTTTCTAAAATTAATTAAGAATCAATATAATTTCTAATCTTAATCATGTAAAGAAAAATAATTAATTTATCAAAAAAAGAAAAATAATTATCTTAATTTTAGAATTGAATGTTATTCTTAAAATAATTTTAAAATTATTTCTGGAACTTGGTTAAATTGGGATGATCTTTTCTACCCCAAAGTGTCCTCCAAAAGGATATGAATGACAGAAGGCTGAGATAGAAGGCACTCACCTCTTAGCCTTTTGAACTCAGCCACTGCTTCCATCCCTTTCACCCTCTTTCCCTAGCAATTGCCATTCCTTTCCCCAGATAGCATCACAAATCAGACAAACTCAAACTGCAGAAAGAAGCATTAGCTCAACCCTTTGCCCTCATGTTTCAACCTGTAAACAACCAGACCTTTACCACCGCCTCCATCCCACCCTCACTCTGTCCCTCCTTTTCAAGCCCCTGCCATCCCTTCCCCTAGACAGCATAGCAGCAGCAGTTGCTGTCATCTCTTCAAACTCTAGGAAAATTTAGCTCAGCTCTAGCCCTCAGATCTCTTGCTCAAATGTGCAAAAAAACTAGAATTTTTATCTACCAAACACAAATGGACACACAATTTCCAACTCTTTTATCAACCATTAAACAAACCATATCCCCTAATCCTAACCCCACCCCTCCCTCCTCTTTTAAACCTGCTGCACCACTCCCTTCTTCCCCATCCTTTTCTACATCTATCTTAATCCCTACTACGGCTGCTTCTCCTAAGGGATTTATTCCTACTAAGGTAGAATTAGCTAAAGGACTTAGGAAAACTTGGAAATAGGTGGTTGGAGACAGCTCTGACTCCTCTTTGTTATTCAGCCCTCCTGTAGAGGTTGATGGCAAGCTAATGGCGGCTCCTAATCTAGATGTTTTACATCAGGGAGCTAAGATATGAGAAGCTATACTTGTGAGATTTTTCATGAAAAAAAGGTCTGCATTTCTGATTATACAGGCATGGGCTTTAAGAAATTGGAAAGGAAGAGGTCTAATGGAGTTTATGCTTACTGAAGAAGACAATATAATCTTTACCTTTTCTTCCAAATCGGAAGCACAAAAGATAATAGAAGAGGGCCCCTGGCATATCTCTTAACTTCCAATTTTTCTCCAAATTTGGCAACCGGGGATGGAGATCAAAAAAATTAGAACAAAGAACATTCCCCTATGAGTGAACATTTATAATATCCTATTGGAGTATTGGACTACAAAGGGGATGAGTATGCTCGCGAGCTACTTGGAGAAACCTATCTGCATGGATGAGAATACTGATCTGAGGAAAAGAGTTGGATTTCCTAGATTATGTATGAGCATGGATATGTCTAAGGAAATGAAGGATAGTATTCCTATTCTAAGGTTGGCGGATGTAAACTCTCTTAGAGAAGACAAAGTCTTGGTGACGTACCAATGGAAACTGTCTCTTAAAGCTCAAGGCAAAGAATGGAAACCGACGGGTAGGGCTTTTTAAAAGGTGACTATTAGGAAGTGATGGGTATAGCAAAAAATGATCCAGAAGAAATCAAAGAAACTGAGGAGGCTAAACAAGTAGCAGAAAACCAAAAAATAGTTCAGGCAGTAAAAGTCTCCCCTAAAAAAAGGGAGGACATTCCAAAGGGCAATAAAATTGAATCTGATCAAATGGCAGAAGCTCTTCATAATCAACCAGAAGAATGCTACAAAGGAAAAGTTCAGGGATCTAGTGGTGCAAATTAAAATGAAGAATCTTCGGATATGCAACAGAATGAACAAAGTCTATCCAGGGCTAATTTACATAATGGTAATAATAAAGAGAAGCAATTTAAGCAAGTAACCTCTAGGAAAAGTAGTAGGAGCAATATGAAAAGCTCTAAAGGAAAAGCTAATTGATTATGACCTTGATGGTATGGAATGTGTGTGGAATAAATAATCCTTCAAAGTTGAATGCTTTAAAGGATTTTGTGCTAAAGGAAAAGCCTTGGGTTTTTTGTATGTTGGAGACAAAAATTAGACAAACTAATCTGAATAAACTGGTTTGTCTAGGTAGCAAATGGCAGTTCATTACAAATCATCAAAGTCATGCATATGGAAGGATTATAATAACTTATGATGGTGATCATCAGAAACTAGAAGTTATGGAATCTAGTCAGCAGCATATTCACTCTAAGATTTATTTCAAAATGGAAAATTCTTGGGTATTAGCTACCTTTGTCCATGGATTCAACACTATATTCCAAAGAACTGAACTCTAAAGTTTCCTAAGAAGGATCAAGTCTTCAGTAAAATCCCCTTGGGTTGTATGCGGAGATTTTAATACTACTTTGCTCAGATCAGAGACCGAAGATAATTGTAACCTTCTTAACTACTCCCCTGGTATGTTTGAATGTATATAGGAGGTGAAACTTAGAGATCTAAAATCTGAAGGTCATAAGTTTACTTGAACAAATAAACAATGCTCTAATTGGCACATCAGGAAAAAATTAGATAGAGCTTTGGTTAATTTGGAATGGCTAAATTCTTTCTCAAGAAGTTCTGTGAACTTCTTAGACCTTGGAATATCAGATCATACTCCTATAAAGATTGATAATTTGTTCACCATCTCTAGAGCCCATCATCCTTTCAGATTCAACAATTTTCTGGTCAACATGGAGGGTTTTCAAGAAGCAATAAACAAGGAATTGGAGTGTGGTTGTTATGGTACTAAACAGTACCTTTGTATCCAAAAGCCAAAGGCTATTAAACAGGAGCTGAAGTTTTTTAATGGTAAGAAAGGACAGAATCTTACTAAAGAGATTGATATTTTTAGGGATAAACTTTCCTCTATTCAAAAAGCATTGGCAAAGAATCCTTTGGATGGAGCTTTAGCTATAGCAGAGAAGGATGTGCTTAAAAACTACTTAGAAGTAGTGGATAACCACTATTCTCTACTGAAGTGGAGAGCTAGAATTAATTGGTTAAAAGAGGCTGATAGATGCACAAAGTTCTTTTTTAATTCTTTGTTAGCTCGAAAGAACACTAACAAAATTTCCTCCATTGAAACAAAAGCTGGAGTGGATGTTAGTGGACAAGATGACTTAGCTAAGGAAGCTTTGGATTATTACAGCAAACTATTTGGATCAGAAGCTCTCCCATCTGCGATGGATTATGATCTTAGACAATTTATAACTACCAAACTTCCTTATCATGAAGTTTATAGTTTAATAAGACCTGTTACAGATCAGGAAATTGATAAGGTGGTCTTCAGCATGAATGGCTCTAAAGCTCTAGGTCCGAATGGATTGAATTGTTTTTTTTTCCGGAAAACTTGGAATAGTTTGGGGGGGAGGATAGTCAAGGAGGTAGTACAGGAGTTCTTCCTAAAAGAGGTTTTACTGAAAGAAATAAACAAAACTTTTTTATGCCTGGTCCCTAAAAAATCCAATCTGGGAACTTGGATTGACTACAGGTCTATTTCGTCTACTAATGTCCTCTAAAAAATTATTGAAAATATTTTGGCAAATACGCTGAAGGAGGTTCTAAAATGTCAATGAGAATCAAGGAGCTTTTATGACAGGCAGAGATATTGGGGACAATATTCTTATCATTCAGGAGCTTTTAGAAAGGTATAACTACAGGAGAAGCCCTCAGAATTGCATTATAAAAGTGGATTTACAGAAAGCTTTTGATAGTGTGAATTGGGGTTTTTTGCTAAAAACCTTGGAGATAATGAACTTTCTCTTAACATTCATCAAGTAGATTCAGCAATGCATTTCTACTGTTTCCTATGGGATATTAATTAATGGGAGCCCCCTCGAAAGTGTTTAAAGGAAAGAAAGGACTTAGGCAAGGGGATCCCCTCTCCCCCTACCTATTCCTAATTTGTATGGAAGTCCTCACTCAGCTACTGAAGCACAAAACTTCAACTGATCCTAAATTCGGATTTCACTCCAAATGTAAAAAAGGTTTTCTGACTAGTTTATGTTTTGTAGATGACCTTATTCTCCTAAGCAGAGCAAATGTCTACTTAGTCTCTCTATTGATGGAAACTCTCAAGTTATTTAAGGAAATGTCGGGCTTAAGTTTCAATCATCACAAGAGTTTTATCATACTCTCCAAAAGTGCTTCTCATATCTCAAATACTTTAGCTCAAGCTACGGGTATGGAAACTAAAGCTCCCCCTATACACTACCTGGGGATTCCTATCTCAT
>JAOSBL010000001.1:8561581-8575897 GCA_027568915.1 Erythroxylum roraimae | reverse complement strand
TTACTCGCCACCTTCGAACTCCTCACAGCGGGTAATTTCACTGTTACTCTTTTCTTTCTCAATTTCCTGTCTGTTTATAAGAAATCATTCTTTTTTCTCAAATCAGGTACCATTTTGACGGAAGTTCAAGGAAATTTTTTGAAGGTTGGTACTTCAAGGTTTCTATTCCTGAGAGCAGGCAGAGTTTCTGCTTCATGTACTCTGTGGAGAACCCGGCTTTTCAAAAGGACTTGACCCCATTTGAGTTGGCACAGTATGGACCTCGATCAATTGGTGTTGGAGCTCAAATTCTTGGTGCTTATGACAAGTACATATGTCAATACTCTCAACAGTCGCATAACTTTTGGGGAAGTAAGTTTTTCAATCAAGTATCTTAGTTCACTTTGGTATGGCGTTATTCAAATCATTTGTATGAATTTAGTTTGTCTTCAATCTCCGACTGATTTGTTCATGCACAGGCAGGCATGAATTGATTTTGGGAAATACTTTTGTGGCTCAGAAAGGCATGCAGCCTCCAAACAAGGAGGTCACTCCCAAGGTTCATATGCATTATTTGAATGTGCACGTTGAATTCATGTTTTTGTTCCTCTTTTGTTTAAAATCACAATTTTTTTGTGTTCATCATTCCTTAGAATTCTGGATTCTTAGTCTGTATAACTCAACAACACCACCAAGGTGATTATAGAAGTTTGTTTACGTACTTTGCTATTTCTTTTATTTCATCTATTAGATCCAATATTTCTAAGATGAAAATGATAAGGTACAACTAATCCAGACTCACCCAAAAAAAAAAAAAAAGAGAAAAGAAAACATGCTTCTAAGGGGAAATGTTTGATTCTAGAAATAAGACCCATTTTTTGCAGTCCTTGTTGGAAAAAAAGAGTTTCATAATTAACACTGAATTTTAGTAATAAAGAGTATTGTGCTATTCACATATAAAAAGACTACATACACCAAGATGTTCACATATAAGGAAGCAATATCAAAA
The DNA here is from genome assembly GCA_027568915.1 of Erythroxylum roraimae. Taxonomy (NCBI): domain Eukaryota; kingdom Viridiplantae; phylum Streptophyta; class Magnoliopsida; order Malpighiales; family Erythroxylaceae; genus Erythroxylum; species Erythroxylum roraimae. The sequence goes on along the minus strand of JAOSBL010000001.1, from coordinate 8,574,909 downwards.
TCACGCTTCATTATGGCTTCTTAATTTTGTCTAGTTTATTTTTCTCATGAGTTCTCAACAACATAAAATTGCATATTCTATTGGTTTTCGTGTAATAAACCTTGTTATATAGTAGCCAATGAGATGATCTCAAATAGGACGTTGGCTACACTTTATTGGTTTTTTTCACAGAGGTCCACTTCACATAGATGTAAATTTGGAATTATAGGCATTAGTGGTCTCTATGGGCAACGTTACATAACATGTTGATTGTTGAGAAAGAAAGTTGACTTGGACAATTTAGTTGTGCTTTGTTTTAACCCATTTTAAACCAAGAATTATTGCATATTTTTGCTATTCCAAATTAACATATCATTTTTCTGGGCCCTATAAATTACGCTGGCCGTGATCACCTTATGATTGTTTAAGTCTATACATTATACTAATCTAATTGGGATATTAATAGAATTTTCTTACACTTCCATGATCATCATTGTACAGTGGAAACAATTGTGGCAATTTTCATTTTTATTGTTCTTATATAATTGACTTTGATGCTATTGTTTTCTTATTTTATTTTGTCTCTATCTATATCTATTAGCTGACTCCTCATGGCTCTTTTCTCAATCCATTATAAGTGTATTAGTTATCTATAACGAACTAAATGGTAAGTTAATTTTTGTCTAGGAATTTAATAAAAGAGTTCAAGAAGGCTTCCAAGTCAGCCCATTTTGGCATCAAGGTTTTATTTGTGATGATGGCAGGTAACTTCAATCTTATTTGTTATAACCATAGTTTTGATGTTGAGATTACCATCCAGAATTCCATTCATAGAGTTGTTGCTAGACATAGTTTCTCCATTAACATTAGTTGTGTTAATATATCCGGGAATGTTTGGGTTTTTGAAAAAAAGATAATAATGATCAAAGGCGGTTGAATTGGCTTAATTAAAAAAAAAAATAGTAGTTTTGTTAATTGTATTGGTAATATATTATATTTGTATACTATAGGAAGCTATTTTTATTTACCATGTATTATGTCCTTTTGTATATACAATATGATCATTGTGACTGTGTTAACAACCTATTCACACACTCTAACATGATATTATAGCATAAATTCCTAACTTATTTCCAACCCACTGTTGTTAGAATCACTTTTGGTGCCACCTTTTTTGTTGACGGCCACCTGCAATGCTAGCCCTTATTTTGCTCAAAAGACTTCCCCTATGTTTGCTTTATTGTGCCCCATCGAGCTTGACTAGAGTCACAATTGTATCAATGTGTCTAGGCTCGTAATATTCATCAATAAATTGTACTATCAACACAACTTTTGTTCTCTATTAATTCCTCTTCTCTTTTCTTGGTAAGTTCATCATTGCCCTTAAGTGTTCTCATGCATCTCTAAAGCATCTCATTAGCTATGTACTTCTTTTTGTTGGCCTTGTCATTTAGATAATACGTCGCTTGTAAAGCATCTAATCAACTCTACGCTTTTTCTAGTTGGCCTTGTCATTGACCTAATGTGTCATTGAAAGTTGCCTTGGTCTTAGTTGCAACCTTTAGCTTCAAAAACTCTTTTCTAATGCTTATTGCACTATCTCCAACAATAATGCTGTTGAGTTTATTGTAACTTTGATCAAGATAGTGAGAATCTCTTTATCCAACCATATGCTTCGATTCTTCTCTTGATGGGAAGTACACTTTGGTGCCCAATTTCAATGAACTTGAAGTTTTGGTGATGTACAACTAGACTTACTGTGTCAAAATTGTTTCCTTATCACCACGAATCCGTTGGCCCGTGGTATTGATGTGTAGCAAGTGTCTCTTACAATAAACTATGATCCTATGAGATTACACATACTATTTCAATCACGAAAAGGAAAGAAATAAGAGATAGATAGTTGCCTAGTTTGATGTTGTTCTTATTAACAAGCTTGCTAGGTTGCGCAACTAGGAGGATGAATGAACTAATACTTTGTCAATCTTTTGAGTGTACATATAGGGTTTTGGTTTCGAACATGTGATGAAAATAGTTGAATCAGTTATCTTACTGTTCACCATTGTTATTATATATAAGAGTTTGTTAAATTTACAATTACAAATATAACCTTGATAATATATTCTTGAAAGTTATGTATATTATACGTATGATGGATAATTTATAAATTTATCTAAGGACCTTCACATATTGCAAAACTTCGTACTTCTTCAATTTTGATTCTTTTCATGAACTTCAACATGGTCCTTGGTTATGATTCAAACTTTAAATTGAACTAAGGAAAAATTTGTGGGTTGCTTTTTTGTTTATTTGTACGATGTATTATATTATGTTGGAAGACTTTAGAATATGTTAAATATCAGAACTACTCTTGACATATATATTCTAGATTAAATCTTTAGGTTTTGCATTAGTATGAAGCTATTTTAGTGATTAAAGTACCTAAGCTATGGGTTGTGGATAAAAACTAGACCTTATTTATTTGATGTTTGTTGGCTTTTATTAATAGGTCAAATTATGTGGATATTGTGAAATCTGCACGTTGGGAGTATAATACTCGACCCATTTATGGATGGGGAGATATTGAGTCTAGACAAAAATCTACAGCTGGATGGCTTGCAGCTTTTCCTGTATTTGAACCCCATTGGCAAATATGCATGGCAGGCGGACTTTCAACAGGCATCAACTATTCTCCTTTTTATATCTTTTAGGAATCCTGTTGAATTATTCAGTAAATACTTGTACTTTGTGGTTATAATCATGTTAAATATTCATTTTTTTGACTTTTGGGTCAATTAGTATTTTTTTGCGATTAGAAAAAGTCAAGGTGGTAAAAAGTAACCCTTAATGAAGATTTTTCACCCTTCATTCTTTCCTCTTTTAGGTTTTACTTATCATTAGGCGTTAGAAACACTTTGCTTTGTGCATAACTTTAATCCTTGCAAGATTCTTGATACTTCGTGTTGAGTTGTATATTAGCTGTATACCATTTTAGAAAAGTTGATTTCTTGATATCTTAAAGATTGTGGGATCCTATGAGATTGTCTTCCTTCCCTAGGAGAGTGTGGAATCCTTGGATACTGTTTTCCTTTTGCAGGAGAGTATGGAGTCCTAGGATATTGTTTTCCTATCCTAGGAGAATATAGAGTCCTAGGAGAATATAGAGTCGTAGAAGATTGGTTCTTTTTCTAGGAGACTGTTTCCTATTTTTCCTCCAACACTGAGATGTGTATAACCATGTAATCCTATATCAATTGTAAGAAGATAATTCTTTTTCCTTCTATTTCTTGTCATGGCCTTATGGTTTTTTCTTGGGAATTTGATATGCAAGATGCATTCTATATATAAGGAGTAGTTAGGAGTTGATGGTAGCAGTTGATTAGGAAGTTTTCATATGTTCTATAGTAGTTATCTTATTTAGGAAGTCTACTTTTAGTAGGATAATAAGTTAGTAGATTCCTATTATATTTTAGTTTCTAAAGACTATGTATTTAACATATTTAAAGGGGAATATCTAGCCAAGGAATTCGAAATTAAGGATTTAGGCCAGTTAAGATATTTTCTTAGAATGGAAGTAGCAAGATAAAAAAAGAGAATTGTGGTCTTATAATGGAAGTATATTTTAAATCTCTTAAAGGAGATTGGAATGAGTGGATGCAAGCCTTCATACACTCCTGGAGATGTTAAAGATGGGATTCCAATAGATACAAGGAGGTACCAGATGGAGCGATTGATTTACTTGTCTCATATACAACTTGATATTGCCTTTGCTGTAAGTATGGTTATTCAGCTTATGCATTCCCCATACGGGGAGTATCTTGAACCTGTATATAGGATCCTTTGATATTTAAAGAGCACTCCTGGAAAAGGGCTTTAAAAAAAAAAAAAAAAGAGAAATGGAGGTTTATACTAATGCAGACCACATAGGATCAACTATTGATAGGAGATTGACTTTGTGTATTGTACATTCCTTTGGGGCAACTTAGTTACATGGAGATATAGAAAACCAGGTTTAGTTACTAGGACCAGTGCTGACTTATAATTTAGATCAATGATTCAAGGTGTCTGTGAAGTTTTATGGCTACAAGAGTGTTTGGAAGATCTTCAAAGTCTATTTGAGTTTTCGTATGAAATTGTATTGTGATAATAAAGCAGCCATTAGTATTGCCCAAAATTTTGTTCTTCATGATAAGGCAAAACACGTTGAAATTAATGAGCACGTTATAAAGGAAAAACTTGAAGTAAGAATAATTTGTAATCCATTCATTCCTATTACGCAACAAGTTGCAGGTGTATTCACTAAAGGATTGTTAAGGCAACCATTTGAATTTCAGGTTAGGAATTCGGGCATGATATACATTTTTGCTCCAACTTGAGGGGGAGTGTTGATAAATTAGGGATGTTGATATTTGGCAGATGATGATCCCAATAAAATAGGAATATATAATCTTAGATTCAAGGTAAGATAAATCAACGCTTAAATAGTTAGGGTGCTGCAGGTTATTAGGGATTCTATGTCTTTTGGTTGTATTTTTTCCTATTTAAGATGTATTAGTTAAGTGATAAAGGCAGAGAATAAAAAAACCTCAATTTTGGTTTTCTATATAGTTTTGTCAGCAGGATCTCTTGAGAAGCCGTATGGAGTTGGTTCTTTGGCTCTCTTAATTGAACCTTTATTTTCTTTTTGCATGAATGCTTCAGACAAGTATTATGCCAATACTTGGATAATTGTCTCCGATGCCATATACCATGACTCACTCCTCACATTTATTTGATACCTATACCCCATCCTTAGTAATATGAATATTGTAGTAGTAAATGGTTGCTTAGCTATTGTTGTAGTAGTAGGAGATGTATATAATATTACACCTCTTCTTCTCAAAAATGTTTTTCATATGCCAAAACTTTTAGCTACCATTGTGTTTATGCAAAACCTTATACATGAACTTAAATGTTATGCAGTTTTTTCTTCTTCTTATTGTGTCTGTTAGGACTAGGACTTGGGGAAGAGGATTGGACTTGCTAAGGAAAGGAACAATCTTTGTCATCTTGAATTTTCTAAAAAATCTTAAATTAATTTGTCCGTGTCATTTCTTAGTACTTCAAATAAAGATGTCATTTGAATTTACCATTTACTCCTTGGTCACCCATCTTTTAGAGTTTCAAAAGTTATATTTCCACATTTTTTCAAAGGATTAGATATCTTAGCTTTTCATTGTGAAATTTGTGAATTAGCAAATCATCCTCGTATATCCTTTCCTATTAGCGCTAAAAGATATCCTCATCCTTTTCATTTGATTCATAGTGATATCAAGCACACAACTGCAGGGGGAGTGACTACACTTCTGATGTATGTTGATGATTTTTATAGATTGTATAGTTTTTATAGGATTTTAAGGCTTAATTATATGGATCTTATTTATTTACTTACTTACCTAATTAGTAATTGAGCAATTTGTATATATCTTTACCTCTATAAAAAATACATCAATTGAAACATCTTTTCTCTCTTTGTTTTATGTTATCAAAGCAAAATTTGGCTATTTAAAATTCTTTTTTCTTGTCTCTGTTTCAGTTTTTTCCTGATGAGTAGAACTTTGGAATTTTTTTGTTCTCACCACTAGCACCACAAGGAGCGTTGCTTGCTAATTGACTACTACTTGAACACCAGTCACCTGAAGTGCTGTTCGTGAGTCTCATGTGCTTTGCATCCTCTCCAATACATCATTGCTCTATTATCGGGTCATCTTTTCTCCAACATTACCTCTCACCTACTATCACTCTTGTGCATCTAGTTTCCTCAGCACCTCAGTAAGAAAGCTTATTCATACTTTACTCCCCACAATGCCTTGTCAGGATCATATCTTTCTATTTGCATTTGAGCTTTTTTTTTGTTCTTGATTTATTTAATTATTTTGTTTCTATGGTTGACAAACAAGAATTTGGTTGGTTGATTTCATTCATGTGATGTTCAAACCTATAAAACATAAGTTTAGTGGTCTCAATTATCTAGTTTGGTGGAGGACTGTTCAGATTTACCTTAGAAGTACTTTCAATGACTATCACCTCACTAATGACCCACCATTGGACCATACTCACAAGGAGTGGATACGAGATGAATTTTGATTATACTTTCAACTTCAAAATTCAATAGGGTCGTAAGCATGATTAATCACTATGAGTACGTCAAAGCATTGATGGATTATTTAGATTTTTTCTATTCGAGAAAAGGAACATTTCTCATATTTATGAAGTGTGTAAGAATTTTTATAGTGCCAAGCAACATGATCAGTCTCTTCAAACATACTTTATGAATTTCAAAGAGACGTATAAAGTATTGAATGTTTTGTTAACCTTTAATTCTAATGTCAAAGTCCAATGAGAATGGGAGCATATGACAGTAGTGCATTTTTTGGCTAGTCTTAACTCAGTTTGAGATTATTAATTGTCAATTTCTCTCTGGTACTGTTATCCTCCCTACATGAGTTCTTTACTCAAATACTTTGCATAGATGTTAGTGAATTTGTTACTCCCAATATTCAGCCTCCTGGTGCTCTCGTTAATCGGGATAATGGATTTGAAGTTGGGAAGTCATGTCAAAGGAATAATAATAGAGGAAGAGGGACAGACAATTGGGGTAATAGGGGTCAAGATGCAAGTTGTTATTGCCATGAGTTAGGCCATACCAGATGCACATGCCAAAAGCTACAAAATAAATCTAAGAAGCTCCATTGAACTCATGTTGCAACTACTATTGCTACACCTAGCTCATTCACCAAGTAGAAAATTATAGTTTTTGCGAATGAGTTTGCTAAATTCACTCGGTATCGATAGACATTTAAAAATTCATTTCACCTTATCAATACCAGTGTTGACTTAAATAACACACCTACATGCCTTCTTTCCCCTTTTTCAGAATGGGTCACTAGTTCTAGTACCTTAAATTATATAACGAGTAATTCTAATCTTTTCTCTACTTTTCAAAAACACATAGTGCTTTTCCATGTTACTTTAGTTGATGGATCTACTTCTCTATTCTTGGTTTTGTCATTGCTAATCTTATGCCATTACTTTCTTTGTCTTCTTTCTTGAATCTACTAGGATTTTTCTTTAATTTAATATGTGATTAAATTCATGCGTGCTCTAAATTATTTCTTCTTAATCATTGTCTTTTTCAAGATGTTATAATGGAGAAGATTGTTGGTAAAGGACTTGAATTAGCATGTCTCGATGTTTTAGACCCTTAGGTGCCAAGACCCATTACTTGTTTAGGTGTTCTAACTCCTTTTGAGACATCACTTATTGTAGGACAAATAGAAGAAGTATTAATTAGTAGCCAATAATCACAAAATTAGGACATATAGCTTATATTAGGTTGCTGGAATATCAAATTTCAGGACTGAATTTCGGCTAGAAATACTCAAGTTTCAGTTTGGCATAGTTGGAGTTTTAGAGTTTGATTGCTGGAATTTAGGCTTAGAATTTCAGGGTTTAATATGGCTGGAATTTGGGTTTAAGATGGCTAGAATTTAGGTTGAGTAAAGTAGGAAACTATGAATCACTCTGAGGGTCTAAGAATCACTCATAAAAGAAAGCATTATACCTTCTAGTTGAAAACTTAAGTTTGTAAAATAATTTCGGATCACTTCTCATTGAAGGGCTGAATAGACATATTTATAAAGAAATTTTTAGAACCCTTATTCTAATAAGAACAGGTTCTTAATAAATTTAAATCTTATTCTAATAAAAATTCTATAAGTCCTAAATAACTAGGATAACGTATATAAAGTAGAATAACTTATTTAACTTATTACTACTACTTATCTAATAAGAAATCCTAGCATTATCTAAATTTGAGCCTTTATCTTTGATGTTAGCTCAATCTCCAATCCTCATCCCACCAAATTAAAACTTGTGATTGACTAATCTTTTCTCTTTTATAGACCTTAAATTCTTTTGCATCAATTCTTCCCAGCTTGTCTGACGTCGTCCTCAACGTAAAGTGTGATAAATATTTTTCATATAAGTCTAGATTCAACTTTTGAAATTTAGATTCTAAAATCCAAGTACTACCGGAAATTGGTCTTCCTTTCCACTTGACAAGAAATTGTTGGTATCCTCTATTTTTGGTGGCTACAATTTGTTTATCAAGAATACCTTCTACCTCCCCTTTAAGATGGGGAATGACTGGTATTCTCATAGTTGTAGTAGGAGATTGTGTATCATCATATCCATCATATCATCATATCCATCATAAATAGTTAAGTACGCAACATTAAAGATAAGACTAATTCTCATGTCACTTGGTCATTCCAAAACATAAGCATTAGAACTTATCTTCTTGACGATCTTATAAGGTCCAACATTCCATGAATGAAGTTTCTTATATTTCCCTTTCTAAAAACGCGTTGGACGAATCCTAATCATTACCACCTCCCTTTTATTGAATTCCACAATCGATGATGTTGATTAGCATGGTCTTTATAAGACAAATTGTTGGTTATTATCTTTCGTCATATCTCATCAAAAACGTCCCTCATGTGTTGTGCAAAACCTTTAGCTTCAATACTAACTCGTGTTGTTTGTGGTGAAGGAACCAGATCATAGGCTTCTCTGGTTGAACTTTCGAGACTATCTCAAAAGGACTCTTACTAGTAAACCTATTTATAGAACAATTATGTGCAAATTTTTCCATAGGAAGAATAGGTCCTAATTTTTGACATTATCTTCAATTAAACATCTTAAGAAGTCTCTCAAGCTTCTAATCACCACCTCTATTTGTCCATTGATTTGGGGATGGAAACAACTTCAAAATCGAAGCTTAGGGTTCAATGTTTTCTATAGAGTTCTCCAAAAATAACTCATAAACTTTATGTCACGATTAAAGACGATGATAAAGGTAATCTATAAAGACATATAGCCTCTTTGAAGAATAATTTAGTAGTGTGGGCAACATCATAAATATTGACCAATATATTTGCAAATGGTTTCAACAATACATATTCTTGATGCCTATGATGTGGAGAAATCATATGGTTTCATATGTACTGATGAAAAGTGAGTGAAATACAATAGTTTAGAATTTCTGCAGTGCATTTGACTTCAAGAAGTAGCAATACATACGTTCTTGATGCGTATGATGTGGAGAAATCATATGGTTTGAGTAAAAATAACCTAGTGATTCTAGTATGGTCATCAATAAAAGTTATAAATCATCTTTTCCAGTTATTGTTTTTATTCTCGAAGGTACCCAAATATCACTATGGATTATAGCAATGGGTTTTGCGTCCTTGTAAGATTGTGTTGGGAATGATGCTCAATAATATTTAGCAATTTGACAAATTTCATACTAAAATGAAGATAGATCTTTATTTTAGAAAAGCTTCAGAAACGACTTGTATAATGAAAACTTGGATGTCCAAATCTAAAATGCCATACTATAATTTTATTCTTACAAAGTATTGAAATAGAATTAAGACAAGTTATTTGGATTGCTTGTTTGAATTATATCCAATTTTAAAAAAATATTGACCTCTAATTTGTTTAGCATTGTCAATCATCTTCCCCGTGTTAAGATCCTGGAATTGATAATCACATGAAGAATAATTAGCTTGACAATTTTGGTCAATAGTTGTTTTACTGACTGACAACAAGTTGGAAGATAATTTAGGAACATGAAGAATATTATGGAGTGTAAAATCAGGGGAAGGAACAATTGATTCATTCCTAGCTACTGCTGAGTAGGAACTATCTACTATTTTTACGCATTGATTTCCTGCAAAGGAGTATAGGAAGAAAACAATTTAGAAGACCCAATCATATGATCTATTGCCCCAAAATTAGTTATCCAAGAATGATCTAAATTGGCACTAAAACAAGAGGCCACTAGATAATTTCCTTTTTGAACTAAATAACAGGTATGATTTGGACTAGAAATTTGGAGACTGAAGAATCTTACATATTTGATCTATCTGTTCCTTTGTGAATGGCTGCGTGCCAGAAGACGTTTCGGGCCCAGATTCAGTAGTATTGGCTTGGGAGGTATGATTGTGTCTAAATTATTTTTTCTTCCAATTTTTTTGGTTTCCCATGAATTGTTCAGCATGTTTTCTAGGTGTTTGAATCACATTTACAATGATCACACCATGCTTTTTTGTTGTTTTTTTTCCCTCTCCTTCAGCCTCTATTCCTTTCGAAATGAGTGCAGAACGTTCAACCTTTGATTTGATATTGCCAATCATCACTTTCCACCTTGTCTCCTCTTTCTTTACTTCCGAGAAAACCTCTTTGATAGAGGGTAAAGGCTTTCTTCCCAAAATTCGTCCTCTGTCTTCATCCAATTTTTGATTCATTCTTGCAAGAGAAACATAAACTTTATCATTTTCCTCCCTTTTTTTTAATGTCTGACACAGTCATTGAGACAGTCCCAATCATCTTCATAACATAGGTCTAATTCCTGCCACAAAGTTACAAGTTCATTATAAAAAAATGTAACGTCACGGTCTCCTTGCTTGGCTTTCCATGGCTTCGTTTTTAGTTCAAATATTTGAAAAGAATTTTCAATATCAGAATACATATCTTGAACTGCATCCCATACATCTTTAGCTGTTGGCAGAAACATGTGAGGTTTTCTGATAGCAAGTTCCATGGAATAAATCAATCAACCTATGATCAAGGAATTTTTGAACCTCCATATTGCCTTATTTGGATCATCCGAAGCTGACCTTGTTGTCTCTCCATTCAAATACCCGAGTTTTCCTCTACGGTCAATGACCAACTTTATTGTTTGTGACCATTCTAGGTAATTCTGACCATTCAACTTGTGATTCATCAATTGAAAAGGCAAATTGAGCCAAGAAGATCATAGCTATGTTGTCATAACACCAGGATTATTCAAACTCGAGCTACTGAAATCACCGTTGGAGGATGAGGCGTTCCTTTGTTGGCTAGTCATCACTAAACGATAGTCCATTCAGGACTTATTTGAATAAAAGAAATAAAAAAATTACTGTGGAAGAGTTGTGGCTCTAATAACATGAAGAAAGCAGACAAAGTAATTCTTCCTTAATTTTTCTATGAATGGTACAAGGAATATATAGGATAATACAAACCTAATTACCTCCTTAAATTGAGAAGATTTATTCTATTTATTCTTTAAGTAATAAAATATTAACTAATTAATAAAAAAATTAAATAATTATCTATAGAGAATCAACTAATTATCTATGGAGTAATACTTATTTATGTGGTCTCATAAGTACCCCTAGGATATTAAGAAGTAGATGTTTACTATGAACCACAACTCTTTGTAATCTAGTCCTTTTGGGTTATCCTTTTGTATTCTAGATGTAAATACTTTTAATCAATGAAAACTTTTAACTTTCAAAAAAAAAAAACTAATTATCTATAGTGAATCAACTAATTATCTTTAGAGATAATTAGGTGATTATTTCCATAATATAAACAGTAATCAATTATGTGCAAATTAGAGTGGTCGAGTTTTCTAAAATAACTCATGCAGAGTTATAAATTATCCTTAATTAACCTTTATTTTGTAGGATTTTTTCCTTAGTCACTTGGGGGAGGTGGAAGCAACTAGTTGTAATAAGAAGTAGTGCAGATGGATAGTTTTGATCCTTAGCAAATGGAACGTGTGAATTAATTTGGATAAGAAGGGTGCTGGAATCAACAAAGTTGTACTATGATATTAAAGTAGAGCTCTAAAAGTACCTATTTTTGGAAAAATGAAGTTATATTGCGATAATAAAGTAGATCTTAGTATTGCTCGTAATCTAGTCCATCATGATAAAATAAAGCATGTGGACTTTGAAAAGCATTTTCTAAAAGAAAAAATGGAAAAGGTGCTTATTCTCATGACTTACGTACCTACAACATAAGTAACTCGATGTCCTTATTAGAGTTTACTGGTGTTAGGCGATTGTACCAACTAGCTTGAAGGGGAGTCTTGGCAAGTAAGACCAAAAATCAGAAAGGGTAGTTGCTAGATCTGGATTCAACCTGTTGCAGGAGATCCAATAGTTCTGTTTTGTTTTTAATTTTTTTTTCGTTTTAATACTTTCAGTTTCAAATTATTAGGAAGATTGGATTGCTTTTATTTAAAATTTGAATGTTTCTCTAAATATATCTAAAATCCGAAGATTTAATTTTCTGATTTATAGAATGTAACTTCTCTTTTTATGGGATCTCTTGAATGAAAATAACCTAGGTTGGCCCAAAGAAGAGTCTGACCCAATGATTTATTTCTGGTCTAGTTGATCCTTATTCGACATTAAAAGTATATTGATTTGTTTCCAATAACTGAATACTTTTGTCTGTAAATATTGCATATTCGATTCCATCCATAAATTTATTTTCTTCCCTATGAGTTCTAGTCTGAATTAGAATGCTAGTTTTTACTAGTTACATGGTATGATATGAATATACCACACCAATTTGTTATGTATGGATGATGAGATTACAAAGTCTACATAATTATATTGTTCTTCTATTGTCTATGTTTTGGAATTATATTTAAGGGTTTGTTTTTGGGAATAATACTTTTGCCTTTGATTTGGCTTCAGGGTGGATAGAGTGGGACGGTGAAAGATTTGAGTTCAAAGATGCTCCGTCTTATTCAGAAAAGAATTGGGGTGGAGCCTTCCCAAGAAAATGGTTTTGGGTAAATTGTTATTTCCATTTTGATCATTTCAATTAGAATAGTGCTTGAAAACATTTAGTTCCATGTTTGCATATTCAATTGTATCAAAATGAAAATTTGCCACGCTTGTTGCATTATAGAAGATGAATGAGACAGTTTTTTTTCCTTTTTTGAAAATGAAAATACGTTGAATAACTAACTCCGAAGGAGGTTCAACAGAAGATTGACATGCAAGAGAAGTTTTCCATGGAAACTTTGATACAAAAGGGACAACCAAACTTACTAAGAGTTTAAAACTCTAACAGCCTTGGTAATTCTCAGCCATTTACATATAACATAAAATCATTTCACAAATCAAGAAGCCATAAGTTTTAAGTCCACATAGGACAATTCTGTTGCTTCAAAGCAGCTATATATCAGCCTCATTTAATTGTCTCCAAGTAGAGTCCACATAGGACAATTTTGTTGCTTCAAAGTTGCTATATATCAGCCTCACTTAATTGTTTCCAAGTAGAAGATAGGCATTCCTTTAAGTCAATCCTCCTTGGTTTTTAGGACTTTAGTGTAAGAACTTAGATGTATAAAGAAGATTGTTGTATATCTTATTATGCTCTAGGCTCGGGAGAGAATTAATCAATAAACCCTTAACTTCGAAATTCACGTCGAAGTTTGGGCAGGCAGCTGTGAAGGG
>JAOSBL010000001.1:8536232-8561481 GCA_027568915.1 Erythroxylum roraimae | reverse complement strand
GTACATAGTTTTGGCAGTCTTCCTAAATAGGAAGACTCCTTATTAGGAAAGATTCCTAATATAGCTAGATATTATAGCTAAGAATAATCCCGTAATTGCGGGATTATCTACACTCCCCCTCAAGTTGGTGCAAAGATATCTAACATGCCCAACTAGCCAATTTGCTCTTCAAATGGTTTTCTTAACAGCCCCGTTATAAAGACATCTGCTCTCTGTTCTTTAGTAGGAACAAACGGAATACATATGCTTCCATATTCCATTTTTTCCTTGATAAAGTGTTTATCAACCTCTATATGCTTTGTCCTTTAATTAAGTACTGGATTGTGTGCAATATTAATGGCTGCCTTATTGTCACAATTCAACTTCATGGGAGGCTTAATCTCTAAGTTTAACTCAGACATAACTCTTCTGAGCCACAAGACTTCATACACTCCTTGAGCCATAACCCTGTACTCAGCTTCCTCAGTTTCTGTACTACTCCGAGCGACTACATTTTGCTTTTTACTTCTCCATGTCACCATATTCCCCCATAGATAGGTGCAGTAGCCTGATGTTGATGTTCTGTCAGTGACTGAGCCAGCATAGTCTGCATCTGTATAAACTTCTATGCTTCTTTCTTCCTTCTTCTCAAAGAACAATCCCTTACCGGGACATCCCTTCAGATATTTCAAAATTATGAAAACAGCCTCTAAGTGTTCTTCATATGGTGAGTGCATAAATTGGCTTACTAAGCTCACTGCAAATGCTATATCTGGCCTGGTGTGAGATAAGTAAATCAGCTTCCCAACAAGTCTTTGGTACCTCTCCTTGTTTACAAGAGCACCATTTTCGAGTTGTCCAATTTTCTTTCCCGATTCCATTGGTGTATCACAAGGCGTACAACCACTTAAACCTGTCTCTTTTAATAAATCCGAAGTGTATTTTCTTTAAGTCACCACAATTTCCTTCTTGGATCGAGCTACTTCTATGCCAAGAAAATATTTGAGTTGCCCCAAGTTTTTTACTTCAAATTCCTTCCCGAGCTGTGCTTGTAACTTCTCTATCTCCACCAGATCACTCCCAATAATTATGATATCATCCACATACTATTAGGACAGCATTTTACCTTCCCCAGTCCTTTTAGTAAACAAGGTATGGTCTGATTGGCCTTGGGAATACCCCTGACTTGTTACAGACTTGATGAATCTGTCAAACCAGGTTCTTGGGACTGTTTTAGTCCATACAAAGACCACCTAAGTTTGCAAAACTTGCCTCCAAAGCTTTTCTTGAACCCAGGAGGTGGCTCCATGCACACTTCCTCTTCCAAATCACCATTCAAGAAAGCATTTTTTTACATCTAGTTGGATTAGAGGCCAGCCTAAGCATGCAGCCACTAATAATAAGATCCTGACAATGTTCAATTTTGCCACTGGAGAGAATGTCTCGGTATAGTCCATCCCAAATGTTTGAGTGTAACCCTTTGGCACCAACCGAGCTTTAAATCTTTCTATTGAACCATCTGCAGTGTATTTAATGGTAAATATCCATCGGCATCCAACCAACTTTTTCCCGCTTGGCAAGTCTGTTCTTTCCCATGTGTCATTCTTTTCCAGGGTCTTTAATTCTTCCAAAACAGCCTCCCTCCACTCAGGAATAGCCAGAGCATCATGTATGTTGTTTGGAATTTTTTCACTGGTTAGTGTGGAAATAAAGGCAGAAAAAGTTGGAGACAAGTTTGCATTAGAAACAAAGTTAGAAGTAGGGTATTGTGTGCATGATTTTTTCCCTTTTCTCATTGCAATAGGAAGAAACATATCACTAGGGAGATCATTCGAGTTACTTGATTGGGTACTAGCAACTTCAGTCTCAGATTGTGAGATGTCAGGACTTAGATTCGGAGATGATAATTGGGTTGTATCGAAGATTACTTTCCTTGCAGGGGAAGATTACTTTCCTTCTGCCCTGCTATATACTGCACCGTGAAATGTTTTCTGCTCTTCACTTCCTGCTTCCTTCTTAACATTGTCTTCTTCCTGATTTTTTGTTTTCTTCCCCTGACTAGTAAGCTTTTCTTCTGCTGGTCCTTCTAGATACAACATCTCAGTTTTTTTTCCACTAGACCTCTCATCTTCCTCACTGAAATACTCCCCCTGAAGATGAGTGTGGCTATCATAAGGTTTAACTTCAAAAAATGTAACATCCATAGAGGTAAAAATTTTCGGGATGTTGGATCAAAGCACTTATATCCCTTTTGGGTTCCAGAGTATCCAACAAAGGTGCATCTGATAGCTTTAGGATCTAGTTTGGATTTCTTGGGATCATGGTTATAGACAAACACAGTGCTTCCAAATATTTTCAGAGGGACAGTCAAGTTTGGTCTTGTATTAGGAAAGAAGGAAGAGAAGGTTTGTAATGGGGTTTTGTAATTTTAAGGTTTTGGAGGGAAGTCTATTGATTAAAAAATTGGCAGTGAGAACTGCTTCTCCCCATATGTTTGAAAGCTGATTGCTCTAGCCACCTCTAAAAGGTGTCTATTTTTGCGTTTAGAAATCCCATTCTACTGTGGGGTGTAACTGCAGGAGGTTTGGTGAACAATTCCTTTGCTATCTAGGAAGTTTTTTAAGGCCAACTTCACATACTCCTTCCTGTTGTCACTTCTTAACATTTTAATCTCCTTGTGAAATTGAGTTTTAATCATGTTATAGGACACAAATGTGGCACAAACATCAGATTTATCTCCCAAAATAAATACCCATGTGACTCTAGAACAGTCATTAATGAAAGTGAGGAACCACCGCTTTCCATTAGGTGTTTTGAGTTCTAGAGGGACCCCATAAATCACGGTGAATTAACATAAATGGTTTCGGACATCGGCTATTTTGGATAGGGTAATGGCTTCTATGAAGTTTAGCTAATTCACAACATTCACATTGAAAACTAACACTTTTATTGATAGATAAATGAGGTAACGCAGACTTCAAGTATTGTAAACTAGGATGGCCTAACCTATAATGCCACAACATTATTTCTTCCTCCTTCTTGCTGACAGTAATGTGACAGCTCCCTTCTTCATGTTTCTTGCCTTCTTCTTGCAAGAGATATGAGAAGACCTTAGCAACCCCAATCATCCTCCCTGATTCCGAATCCTGAAACATACAATGAGTAGACCAAAAATTAGCTTTGCAATTTATATCTTTGGTTAGTTTGCTAACAGAAACAAGGTTATGGGAAAGATTGGGAATGTGAAGAACATTTTTTAGTGTTAAGGTATTTGAAATAGGGATTGACGCTTTTCCTGCAACGGAAATTAGGGAACCATCTTCAATTCTAATTTTTTGGTTCCTTGCACAAGGTGGGTAAGAGGGGAAAAAATTGGAGCTAGTAGTCATGTGATCGGTGGCTCCAGAGTCAACTATCCAGGAGTAGGAGGGTATAGAACAAACAAAGGCCTTTGGAAGGATTACACCTGATTGGACTAAAGAACAAGAGAGTTTTGAGGTATTCTC
The DNA here is from genome assembly GCA_027568915.1 of Erythroxylum roraimae. NCBI lineage: Eukaryota > Viridiplantae > Streptophyta > Magnoliopsida > Malpighiales > Erythroxylaceae > Erythroxylum > Erythroxylum roraimae. The sequence continues at coordinate 8,557,996 of JAOSBL010000001.1, read as the reverse complement.
AGCTGGAAGGAATGTGTACAGATGATCAAGCTGTTCCCTTGTGAAAGGAAAGGTCCTGGATGAGCTAGAGGTATCTTAGTCATGACTGGACTGGTTCCCAGCTTGCAAAGCTTTCCCGTCTCCTGCTACACTAGCCCATTTTTTCTTCCAGTTTGTTGGTTTGCCATGTATCTTCCAGCAGGTATCTTTTGTATGCCATGGTTTTTTGCAAAAATCACACCAAGGTTTCTGCTTGTTTCTACCTTCCTCACCCTCACTGTCACTATTCTTTGAGACAAATGCTGATCCTTCATTCTGAACGTCCATGGTGTCATTTTTTCCCAACATGACACTCTTCCGAGCTTCCTCTCTTCTGACTTCAGAGAAGACTTATTGTATTGAGGGTAGTGGCCTACGTCCCAAAATACATCCCCTGACTTCATCCAATTCTACTTTCAAGCCAGCAAGAAAGACAAACACTCGTCCTCTGTCAAACTTTCTCTCTATATTGGGCTGCATCTTTTGGATCTTTCCACTTTGTTTCCTCAAACAGATCCAACTCCTGCCATATTATAGTCATTTCATTATAATATGCATTCACATTTTGCTCACCCCTAATGCATCTTCCACATTTTTGAATTGAGTTCAAATAGCTGACCATAGTTTTCCAAGTCTGAGTGTGTTTCTTTAACGGCTTCCCATACATCTTTGGCTGTTGGGAGAAAAATAAAGGGTCTTCCAACCTTTGTTCCATGGAATTGATGAGCCAGGCTGTAACCATGGCATTTTCCAAACACCACTGGTCAAAATTAGGGTCTTCTGACCTTGGAGTTTGGATTGCTTTTGTTATATACCCTATTTTTCCTTTTCCAGTGATCACGAGACGGGCTGATTGGGACCATTCTAGGTAGTTTCTTCCATTCAGCTTCTGGATTGAAATTTGTAGGGAATTTTCTGGTTGTATGTTGACTGAATCAGTTTGATTTCCTGATCCAGAGGAAGGGGTTATGTTGCTGCTGGTCTCGAGGGATGAAGATCGAGACTCCACCATTGTAGCTTGTAATTCATGGAAGAGCGTGAGGCTCTGATACGATGTAAGAACTTAGATGTATAAAGAAGATTGTTGTATTTCTTATTATGCTCTAGACCCGTAGGTTCTTATATAGAGCTAGGGTACATAGTTTTGGTAGTCTTCCTAATTTAGGAAGACTCCTTATTAGGAAAGATTCTTAATGTAGCTAGATATTACAGCTAAGAATAATCCCTTAATTACAGGATTATCTACAATTACGGTATTCTCTACATTTAGCACCAGTTGAGTTGAGATCTTTTCCTGACCATAAAAAATTCCTCAGGAATCTTTCTAGTGTTTTAATAATCGAGTAGGGAGATGAAGGTGGGAGATCCAATAAACTTACATTTGATTAAGCACCACATTATTGAGCTGGAGTCTACCAGAGAAAGACAGAGCTCAATTGCACAAGGTTCCCAACTTTTTTGTGGAGCCTCTGCTAGTGGAATGCAGTCCCTGTAGGAGAGTTTTTATCTTTTTTTCTTTTTGGTAGTAATTGGGATACCTAAGCATAATGGTGACTTTCCATTAATAACTCCTTTATGGTTTTCCAACTAACGATTCAGGTTATGATTGCAAATTGTGATGTTTCATCATCTGTTCACTATCAATCTCATCATCTTTGGCTGGAGCCTGCTTTACCTGTTGACTCAATCAGATGGCTATTACTGAGTGTGCTAATCTAGAAAGGAAACAATCTTCATATCAGTTTATTTGTGACTCACTCAATTCTGTTTTTGGACATCTGGTCTAACTTTCAACAAGATAAATGGTGAACATATCCCGCCAAAGCATAAGAGAGCTGTTACTGCTTATATACATCTTGTCCAAACAGCTAAAATCTCAAGATAACAGAAGTTTGAATGGGTGTTTCTGGACTAGGATTTTTGGAAGTAGTTTAAATTTCTTTGTTTTACTGCAGGTTCAATGTAATGTCTTCTATGGTGCAAGTGGAGAAGTTGCATTAACTGCAGCTGGTGGTCTGAGGCAACTTCCTGGACCAACCAAGATATTTGAAAATGCTGCACTGGTAATTTCTTAATTTGTGTGATGATTCTGACAAAGTAATCATTTGGGACACAATTGATTTTAATTCCTATTCTTGGCTAGTGCTGACAGAAATTAGAAAGAAATGTTGAATTACTTTTATGGGACTAGTATTATGGCCCCTGTGTCTTCTTTCTTATGAGTTAAAAGATTGTGTGGAGGCTCTCTTTGGAATGGCTTGTGATTTTCTAATTCCTTTTATAATTCTTAAATGTTAAAGAACCCAAACATATACCATAAATTGTACTAGTTTGAGCTACTATGTTTCCCGACTATAATGCTGTAATACCTACTGCTGCAGATTGGTGTACACTATAATGGAATCTTTTATGAATTTGTTCCATGGAATGGCGTTGTGAATTGGGAAGTCAGTCCATGGGGCTCCTGGTTAATGTCTGCAGAGAATCACAATCATCTGGTAACTATATATCTCATAGAGTGACATCTTTTCGTTGTTTTACATGTGTGTATATACTTTATAGAGAAAAGTCTCTTTTACCACCAATTCAGTGAAATCCTTATAATTTGTTCTATTTTGTTCATTTCAAGAAGGTAACTCTTAAACATGCAGTCTCTCTTAATCTTATTGGCAAGGCTCAACTCAGTGCAGTTATATGGACATTTTTTGCTTTTCTTTATGCAGATTGAATTGGAAGCAACAACAAAGAATGAAGGAACAACATTACGTGCTCCGACAGAGGAAGCTGGCCTTGCTTCAGCTTGTAAAGATGATTGTTCTGCTTCTCTGAAATTGAAACTGTGGGAAAGAAGATATGATGGCAAGAAGGGAAAGGTAACATTTTGTCCTGCCCTTTATATCCACTTTTTCCTCAGAAAATTAGGATGTTGGTGCCTTGTCTAAATATGTAATGCCAACTTACTAATCATCGAACTATAATATTGTATAAAGTGGTGTCGAAACAAGAATAAAACCCTAAACCCCGTAGTTCTGATTGATGATATTTTGTTGGTATTTTGATTACTATTCAAAATAGTGAGTTAGATCCAATGCATTTGCTCATAATAGCATAGCGTATTAGTGTGAAAACAAAGGATATCACTAAATATTAGAAATGGACAACCAAAATTCAGAATGCTGAATCTTAACCTTTACTTGAGATAAAAAGGTGCGTGATATTATTTAGATTGTTCCAAACAAATAGAAGCTACATATATGTAGGGTAGTGACAGCAAATCTTAATAAGATTACAAATTAATTGAGGAAAATATTGCAATACAAATTAAAGAATTTATATAACTTTAGAATACACTTAAAAGTCTATGTTGATTTTCAACTGGGCTTTTGAGACATAATCTGATATTAGGGTTTATTTTACTACATGTTTTGTGTCATCCCCTTCACTTGAAAAAAATCTTCTAATGAAGGGAATAGATAAATATCCACCATATTAAATGTTGCGGAAATAATTGTGGTATTTGATAGATACACAATATAGTCATCGTTAATCTTCTGTAAGATCTAGTATATTCCAAACTTTTAGATTTCAAATTGTTAGAAACCTTTCTTTGTCATGGAGAATTGCCTAATATCCAAATTAAAGGACTTGCTTTTGATGATATGGCCTAACGCTTTCTTATACTTGACTTTATCCAAATTAAAGGACTTGCTTTTGATGATATGGCCTAACGCTTTCTTATACTTGACTTTAGTTTTTTAGCTTTTGTTTCACTTTTATCTAAACATCTATGCTACTAGTTTGATAGCCTTTGGATGCTTTGCTGCTTCTTTATCTTCCTCTACTGTCAACATTTGCTTCATAATTAGGGGGTGAACCTTCTTGGATTCCATCTCATGTCTTGAATGTGTAAATGTAAAGGAATTCTATTTCTCCACTTTGTAATGGCCATAACATGAACTTCATCGAATGTTTAACTAACTTATAGATATTTTCGCACTCATCATGCTACATTGCCACGACAAATTCCTTCTATAGAGTAATAAGTGGCAGTTATTCATATCTACAACTCATCCTTGTGCTCGCAATAGTAATAGGTGCTTTGCACCTTTTTGTTACTTTAATCTTCTCTAATTTCTTACTTCAGTTGAACAATAATCCATCTTGTAGAATATGATTAAAGTGCTCTGTAGTCTTTAAACTTAGACTCTGTACAATGTTTTTCCCTCAACAATATTCTCACGACTTGCATTACACCAAATAATCCTATCATTTTAGAGACAATGTTATTGCCTTACCATTAGTTCTGCCCGTCATTTCTATTGTCTTTATATTCATCATCATTCTCATTTGGACCCTGAAAAGACTGAGAAGAATGATTTTTCTGTATTAAACTTAGAATAATACTATAGGTATTTATAAAGGAATACATAGGTTTAAACTAGGAAAATGATCCCTATAATCATGCTAAATCCTTATAAATATGTTATTTACATTAACTATATAATCCCTATAATTACGTAACTGCTATATTCTGTAACACTCGCCCTTAATCTAGAGCACAGATATTGATCATGCCCAGCTTGTTACAAATATAATTAACCCGATTCCTCGGTAATGCTCTAGTGAACGCATCAGCTAATTGGCTCCCTGTCTGACATGTTGAGTTGAGATTGATCTATCTTCTAGCTTTTTTTTTGGGTAAAATGACAATGGACTTCTATATGCTTGGTTCTCTCATGAAACACAGGATTATTTGCAATATAGATGGCTGCTTCATTGTCACACCATATGTTCATTGGTTTAGATTGAGCAAACCCAATCTCACCAAGTAAATGATCTAACCGCATGAATTCACAGGTAGTCTGTGCCATAGCCCTATATTTGGATTCTACGCTTGATCGGGATACAACCCTCTATTTCTTACTCTTCTACGAAACAAGATTGCCTCCAACAAAAACACAGTAACCTGTAGTAGAGCGCCTGCCTAAAAGATCTCCTACATTGTCTGCATTTGTGAATCCTTCTATAGTGTGGTGACCATAATTTCGATATAAGACGCCACATCTTGGCACACCTTTTAGATATCTCAAAATATGAATAATAGAATCCCAATGTGAGGTTCTAGGAGATGATATGAACTGACTTACAACACTTACTGGAAAGGCAATATTAGGACGAGTGATAGTAAGATAGTTCAATTTTTCCATAATTTTCTTATATTTTTCAGGATTCTCAAGTAAGTCTCCATCTTCAACTTCGCAATTGGTATCATAGGCACATCACATGTCTTTACCTCAATAAAGCCAGCATCATTTAATAAATCCAGACAATATTTTCTTTGAGATAGATAGATCCCTTTATGACTGCGAGAAACTTCAATTCCTAAGAAGTATTTCAATGGTCCTAAATCCTTTGTCTGAAAATGAGTCCCAAGGAATGCTTTCAACCTTGTGATCCCTGCTTCATCACTTCCAGTGATAGCTATATCATCCACATATACAACCAATAAAATGCACCTAGAACTAGATGATGCAAAGAACACTGAGTGATCATATGCACTCCTTCGCAAGCCAAACTCAATCATTATAGTACTGAGTCTTCCAAACTAGGCACGGGGAGATTGCTTCAAGCCATATATAGACTTCCATAATTTGCACACTTTCCCTGACTCCCCCTAAGCAACAAATCCAGGTGGTTGCTCCATCTAAACCTCTTCAGATAAATCCCTATGTAAGAAAGCATTCTTCACATCAAGTTGGTGAAGTGCCCAACTGTAAGTGGCAGCTAACGAGATAAACAAGCGGATAGAAGAAAGTTTTGCAACTGAAGAAAAGGTCTCTGAATAATCCATCCCATATGTTTGAGCATATCTTTTAGCAACCAAACGAGCTTTTAATCGAGCAACAGAACCATCAGGATTTATTTTAACAATGAACACCCTCTTACAGCAAATGGCCTGTTGGTCCGAAGGAAGAGGCACAAGATCCCAAGTATGATTCTGCTGTAAGGCCATCATTTCTTCCTTCATTGCAGCTGGCCAACCATCATGAGCCAGTGCTTCAGCAAGGGACATTGGGACAACAACAGAGTCTAAGGAGGCTACAAAAGACTTGGAGTGGGGAGATAGAGCATGATAAGATACAAAAGAAGAAACAGGGTAAGTGCATGCGCGTTTACCTTTACGAAGAGCAATAGGAAGATAAAGGCTAGCATTAGGTAGTGGTGAGGAATATGGAGATGAAGCAGAATGGGTCGAGTCCATGTCCTGGTCGATGGGAGGTGCCTCAATAGACTGTTGCACATGTTGAGAATAAACTTGACGAATAATAGGTCGAGAGGGAGAAACTACTTGTTTATTGATAGTATAAATAAGAAAATCGTCCCCTGAATCGCTAGAGTGTGATGAAGAGGGCGCAGGAGAACCAAAGAAGGGGGTATTCTCAAAACAGGTAACATCAGCATAGACCAAGTAATGACCCAACGAAGGAGAGTAACAATGATATCCTTTTTGAGCATGAGAATATCCCAGAAAGACACACCTGAGCGATTTGGGATCCAATTTCGAGACCTAAGGTTGCATATCTTGAACAAAGCAAGTACACCCAAAAATTTGAGCAAGAAAGAGAAGTGAATATGGAGTCTGACCGTCAAGAACGAAAGAAGGCATTTCGGTTGATTAGGAAACAAGCAATAGAAACTACATCGGCCCATAAAACTTTTGGGACCTACATAGGGAATATTAGTGCCCAGGCAACTTCTAACAAGTGACGGTTCTTTCACTCTGCTACACCATTTTGTTGAGGAGTAACAATACATGATGATTGATGAATAATACCATGCTGAGAGAGATAAGATTGGAAAGTATGGGAAACATATTCTTTAGCATTATCAGTTCTCAAAATGCGGATGGATTTGTTAAACTGAGTCTTAATTTCAGCATCAAAGGCACAAAATATAGTAAACAATTCCGATCGAGATTTCATAAGATAAAGCCAAGTAACACGAGAATAATCGTCAATAAATGCCACAAAATAATGAAAACCAGATTTGGATGGAATAGGACAAGGACCTCATACATTAGTATGCACCAAGTAAAAGGAAGACTCAACTCGTCTATTTAGTTTAGGAGAATAAGAAACCCTATGATGTTTAGCAAATTGACAAGCTTCACACTCTAAGACATATTCTTGTTTAAGACTAGGACATAACTTTTGTAAAACTGTGATAGACGGATGACCAAAACGGCAATGAAGTTGCAAAAGGGAAGATGAGCTTGTGCAAGCAATCAATCAAGGTACTGTCTCAGAAGTTGAATAAAAAACATAAAAGGCCATTCACCAGACACCCCTTACCAATAATCTGCTTCATCCCAAGACCCTGAAAAAGACAATAATCGGGATAAAAAACAACACAACAGTTGTGTCTTTGGTGAGTTGGCTGATAGATAATAAATTAAAAGGGAATTGTGATAAACATAAAACAAAGGATAATGGGAGAGAATTTGTTGGATTTGCTGTCCCACACCCAATTACAAAAGCAGTAGATCCATTGGCTAAAGTAACACGAGGTAAATTAGTAGTAGATTTGAAATAAGAGAGAATACTTGTGTTGCCAGTCATATGATTAGTAGTTCTGAGTCAATAACCCAACTACGAGATGAGGTGAAGAGACAGGCAGCAAGGTTATCTGTATTAGCCAAAGCTGATATCGCAAGGGATGACTATTGCGAATCATGGGTGGCCGAAATTTGTTGATAGGCATTGGTTAAATGGTCATACTCATTCGCTGAAATTGTGATAGAAGGCGAGGATGACTGAGGAAGGGGTAGGATGCCATCTTGAGTAGCCACATTTGCAAATTTTCTGTTATTATTCTTACTCGAGTATTTGGGAGGCTTACTGTGCAGTTTCCAACAATTCTTCTTGATATGTCCTTCGACTTCGCAATAATTACAGGTGCGAGGGGTGCCACTGTTCCCAATGACAGAACCATTATTGTTTCCACCGTTGCCACCACGATTATTATTTCAAAAATTGCTCATTAATGCCGCTGAATCATTGTTCACCATATCAGAGTCACATCTTCGTCTTTACAAATTCGAAGCAAACGGTCATATACTTCCGTAAAGGAAGGAAGCGTCTCACTAGTTAACAATTGTGTGCATGCCACCTCATATTTAACCCTGCTAAGAAACACTGTACCACAATCTGCTCCTCTTGTTCTTGCATCTGCTTTATGTCAACAACAATTGAAAACATGGCTCGCTTTTCTTCAAAGGCTTCTTTTACTTTAGTATAGTATGAAACAGGGAGCGACCTCTTTGTTCTGCTCAATAAATCTTTAACAATAATTCATGGCCTGACAAAGCTTGTTTGCAAGCATACAGAATTTCTAGATATTCCTATAGTTCTTTGACACTATCACAATGATTTACAACATCATCAACAGTTGGGTCTAGAGTATTTTGGATTTTGATTAAACAATTTATAATCCTCCATTAACCATTTCTTCCGAGCAACAACATCAATCTTAGGAGGCGGATTACTAGTTAAATGATCATCCAAATCTATACTAGTCACAAATCCGCGAATAGTCCTTTTTCCATTGTGCATAATTTTTCCTTCCAATCAATTTCCTATCAGTAATTTTGGATGAACCCAACGTAATTTCAGTAATAGTCTTCTTATCCCCACACATATCACTACTCTCAGCCATTTTCCAATTGACAATATTAAGAAGATAAATGAGGAAAGAAACGGCAGAAACAAAAGAAAGGATACCTTGGACTGTTTAGAACAGCATGCTTCTCCACTACGTAAATCAGAAATATTCAGCAACCCAACAAAAATATGTTAGCAGCCACACCAACACAACAAAAGGGAGCTACGAAAATCAGAAGCACTCAAAAACAGAAGGGAGCTATGATTGTCTACCACACCAACACAGACCAACAATACCCTGAAACTGACCGGATATTTAGACAGGGACAGAGGAGGCAACGTCGGAGGAAGAAACCAGGTCGGAAGATGGCGGCTCAAACGCTGCCGCGTTGAAACGACATCTGGGACTGGAGTGGTACTTGTGGGTCACGTTGAAGATCCGACGACCGGATTTTAGGGGATGGCCGATCGGCACTGGTATTGTCTTACGAAGGAGGAGGTGAGAAAAAATTTCTCCAAAAAATGTATGAGCTACACAATCGGTATACTGCCTTACAATAGGGCAGAAATACAAAAGACAGAAAACTAAGGAAGAGACCCAAAAACACGACTAGGTTCTGATACCATGAGAAGAATGAGTTTTCTGTATTCAACTTAGAATAATACTATAGGTATTTATACAAGAATACATAGGTTTAAACTAGGAAAATAATTCCTATAATCATGTTAAATCCCTATAACTATGTTATTTACATTAACTATATAATCCGTATAATTACGTAACTGCTATATTCTATAACAGACCCAAAGCAAAATCATTATCCTTTTCCTACTGTCCTGCAAAATGATCTTCTATCTTGTGCTGACAATCACTAGATATATCAATAGATTGATTGTATTGGAAATACTTCCTGGCAATTGGTTTTGGATAAGAATGCTTCTGTCATTGTTTGATTTCCAAATGCTTTCTCCTTTTAACGATTATTGCATCCATATGCATATAGAACTAACGTATTTTTGCCATTCAAAGCTTTATAATAACATTCTTTTTAATTCTATATGAAACAAGCTGGCATTTTTTTCATAACATTAATTTAGCTTTTGGAGTAATACTTTGTGTCCAAGATAAAGTTCTCAGTATTTATACTTGATGCAAAAGAGATTAAAGTCTATAAAAGAAATAAAAGAGGAAAAAAATGTCATCCACAAGCCTTAATTTGTTGGGATAAGGATTAGGAATTATGTTGACAACAAAGATAAGGGCTGAAATTTATATTTTGTTAGGATTCTATATTAGATAAGTAGTAATGTGTTAAATATGTTATTCTACTTTAGATGTGTTATCCTAGTTATTTAGGACTTAAATTTATAGAATTTTTATTAGAATAGGATTTAAATTTGTTAAGAACCTCTTTCTACTAGAATAAGTAAGAAATTCTCTATAAATATGAGTACTCAACTCTTCACTAATAATAAATCTTGAATTTTCTTTTTCTACGAACTTGAGTTTTTAACTAAAAAGTGTGATGCTTTTTTTTAAGAGTGATTCTTAGACTTTAGTAGTGATTCCTACTTTCTTACGCTCTCTTATTTCTATTCTTCAATAAATTCTAGCAACCAAATCATGAAATTCTAAGCCTAAATTTCTAACAATCAAATTCTAAAAACTCAGCTATATCAAATATTAAATTTTAGCACTCCAAACTAAACTCCAAGTCTAAACTTGATACTCTAGCAACCTATTACTAGTTTTGTAAGTCTTAGTTACTTGTTAATACTTTTCCTACATGAATTTGGTATCAAAGCTTTAGTTTTACAATGGCAACACGTAGTGGAAAGGTGTATAGAAGAATACTCAACGGTCAAAACCGAGATGAAATACTTTTGAGAATTATAGAAAGATTGAACATTAATGACCCTTGATATCACGAGGTGCTGTAAGAACTAGTTTAGAAAACAGCATCGAACAATAAACTACACTTGATGTTGAGGGTGGAGAGTGAAATCTAAGATGAAAAGGCTGAAACTAATCAACGAAAAGTAGGGTTAGGAAATCAACACCTACTGAGAAATCCAAGATAAAGAAACTAACCAGTAGCACATGGAGAGCGCATGCAGAACTTTTAGAGGCCTTGATAGAGTTGAATCACACGACATACTCGATGATATTACTAAGAAAGTTTGTGTTGAAGCCCCTGAGTTGTTAGGAAAGATGGATCCACTCTTGTCCTTAGATTGTACAACAACAATGAAAGATTTCTTTGACTGTACATGTTAGAAGATCAAAAAGTTGGATTCACAAAGATGAAGTTAGTTGGACAGGCTAAGATTTGGTGGAGATTGAAGGAGGATAGACTTTGAAAAATAGGTCAGCCACCAATTGTTGATTGAGAAGAGATGAAGCTGAAGTTATCAGTAAAATACTTACCATTTCACTATCAAGAAGATCTCAAAGATCAACAACCTTATGTGTAACTGAGTAAACGAAAATCTGATTTTTGTAGGAATGAAGTCGAAATGACTAAAAATATAATTCATAGAAAAACCAAAAGTGTTTCTATTAGTTAATTGAGATATCTTGTACAGAGATCTTATGGTTTATGTACACAATGCCTTGGACTATTTAGGAAACTATTTTAGTTATCAAATCTCTCAATTATAGGAAGAAATCAGGGAGAAATTGTGACAACTATTAATTCCTAAATGTATACATGGAAATACAATCAATTCTAATAACTATGGTAATAACTCAAGTCCACACTTCCTCTCAAGTTGGTGCATAGATATCACACATGCCAAATTTGCAAACAAGATAATGAAATTGTTTATTGTAGAGTCCTTTGGTGAAGACATCTACCAGTTGTTCAGTAGACCCCACATGGTATAAGTGTAAATAGCCATTCACAAGTTTCGCCTTTATGAAGTGTCGGTCAATTTCTATTTGATTTGTTCTATCATGCTAAATAGGATTGTGAGCTATGCTAATGGCAGCTTTGTTATCACAATAGAGGGATAAACGTCCTCCATACGTCAGTTGTAATTCATTCATCAGTTTTCTTACCCACAAGAGTTTGAACACACCTTCAACCATATAGCTTTATATTTAACTTCTGCACTGGATCTAGCAACTACATTCTGTTTCTTGCTTGTCCAAGTGACTAGATTTCCTCCCATGAGCGTCCAGTAACCTGTGGTTGACCTCCTATCATCTAGAGATCCAACCCAATAAGCATCTGTAAATGCTTCTATCTTAAGATGACCATTGTTAGTGAACAGAAGGCCTTTACTGATGCAAACTTCAGATAGTGCAGGATGCGGAATACAGTCTGTAAGTGTGGTTCTCGTGGATCATACATGTACTGACTCCCTAGATTAATTGCATATGCTATGTCTTGTCTGGTGTGAGGTAGATAGATGTGTCTCCCAACTAACCTCTGATATCTCCCCATGTCTACTGATGTACCTATTCCTGCTTGCAGGTTGTGGTTGCTCTCAATAGGAGATTCAACTGGTTTACAACCCATTATGCCAGTTTCTTCTAACAACTCTAGGACGTATTTTCTCTGGGAGATAAAGATTCCTCTTCCTGATTTAGAGACTTAAACTCCCAAGAAGTATTACAACTTCCCTAGATCCTTAATTTAAAATTCTTGATCAAGGAGTTTCTTTGGCCTAACCATCTCTTTTGTATCATTTCTAGTTACCACAATGTCGTCAACATTGACAATGAGAAGTGTGATCTTACCTTGGGAATGCTTGATAAATAGGGAATGATCCGCATTACTCTGTTGATAACTAAAGGAAATCATGACCTGAATGAACTTTTCAAACTAGGCTCTGGGAGATTGCTTTAGCTCATAAAGGCCCTTTTTTAGCCTACAAACCTTCCCTTGTGTCTTCTCATCTTCAAACCTGGGAGGAATCTCCATTTACACCTCCTCTAGATCCCCATGAAGGAAAGCATTTTTAACATCACACTGCTGTAAGTCCTAATCCAAGTTAGCTACACAAGAGAATAGAATTTTGATTGTAATTCATCTTAGCAACAGGAGCAAAGGTTTCTTGATAGTCCACTCCATAGCCTCTAGCCTCCTATCTCGCCTTGTATCTCTCAATGGATCCATCTGGCTTATGCTTCACCATAAATACCCATTTGCAACCGTCCTTTTTCCTTTTGGAGCATTGACAAGTTCCCAAGTCTCATTTTTTGCCAAGGCTTTCATTTCCTCGGCCATAGCTTCCTTCCACTGGACATTTTCCATTGCTTCTCTCCAATCCTATAGAATAGACACAGAGGACACAGACAAGACTAAGGCTTTATAGAAGGGAGATAGTGAGTCATAGGAAACAAAGTTAGAAATTGGGTGCTTGGTGCAAGTTCTAACACCTTTCTGAAGGGAAATAGGCTTGTCTAAATTATTAGGTAAATCATATTCTAACTCACTAGTGTTTTCGAGGGAGAGGATGGCATAGACTGTATGATGACTTTTTCTGTATGTCTTTAAATCTGGTCTATCTAAGCGCCTCTTTCGATCCTCCTAAACCAAAATAGTTCCCTTCCCGCTCCCAACCCCTACTTTGACTATAACTATAGAGTCAAGCAACACCTCTTCGCTCTTATTCTCCCCCTAAAGAGGAGTTTGATGTTCGTGAAATAGGACTCACATTCCAAAAACTTGACATCCATACTTGTAATGTATTTCTTAGACGGGGGGTGATAATACTTATATCCCTTTTATGGGGAGAATATTGGAGCGAATTGTCATAAAAGGAAGAGAACTCTTATTATTAGATAAATGATAAGAACTTCTAGTGTGTTTAGCAAGTTCACATGCTTCATAAAACAAAGAATTAAAAGTTTTTTTAAACAAGCTTGGATATAATTTTCCTAGAACAAAAAAAAAAGAGTGATGTCCCAACTGCCTATGTCTCTATAGAATGTCCTTATTAATCACATCATTCCCAAGAGACGCTTGATGTGCAACTGCTATGATTTTCTTCCAAGACGTATAAGCCATCTTGCAATCTACTAGTTCCAATTCTCTCACTTGTGTGGAGGTCCTAAAAAACACAATAGTCATGAAAAAATTCGACTTTGCAATTCAGATCTTTAGTGATAAGACCTGACAAAGAGAAGATTAATAGGAAAATAGGGTACATGAAGAACTAAGGATAAGGTGATATTGGAAGTACAGTTAACAAAACCTGTACCAAATATAGAGGTAAAAGACCCATATGCTGCTAGTCTAACATTATCCCTTTTTTTTTCCTATGAGTATGTTAAAAATTCCTTTTTGAGAGCCTGTCATATGTTTGTTAGCTCTAGAGTTTATAATCCAAGGATTATCTTTAGAATTTGAGTTACAATACCTGATTTTGCACTATTTGATGTACCAACTGTGGAAGGAGGGTCTAATTTTAAGAGAAGATGTCTTAAGTTCTAAAGTTCCTCATTGGATAAAACTCTAGCTAACGATGTTTCAAATGCTTCATTCCCTTCAGCCAAGTGAGCCTGACCCCTTGAATCGCCTCATTTTTCACGACTCTAATATGGCTTTCCATGTAGTTTCTAGCAGGTTTCTTTGGTATTCCTTGGTTTTCCACAATAATCATAGTGCAAGTGATCCTTATTAGATGAGTTATTTGCACGTTTTGGCTTCTCAGTAGAACTAATCACTAACCTCGCTTTCTCAACAATGGCTATATGTAACATAACATTTCTTCTACTCTCTTCTTGCTAAATGAGAGAATGTGCAAGTTATACTGGAGGGAAAGTATCTTTTCCAAGTATAGTACCTTGTATATGATCTCGTTCTCAGTTGAGACCTGCTAAAAAGTTAAAACACCCGATCCTCCTCTATCATTTCTAGAATTTAGCAGCATCTTTTGAGCTTTTTGCTTGAAAGTCCTGATAATAATCCAGTTCCTGCCACAATCCACGTAGCTCCGCAAAGTACTGTCGTACAGTCATATCTCCCTGCTTCGTGTTGTGCAATTTATTACGAAGATAAAAAATTTGAGCTTTATTACGTATTTGAGAGTAAGTCAAGAGAAGTAGCTTTCTATATCTTTGTTGCTATTTCAAGTAACAAATATGTCTGAGCAGTCTCTGGTTTAATCGAATTGATAAGCCAAGACATCACGAGGGAATTCTCAAACTCCCATTGATAATAATCAGAATTACTAGCATCGGATCTCTTATTGCCGCCATTAATGTAACGCTGTAATCCTCTGGCTTTGATGAACAACAAACAAGATCTTGACCAAGCAAGATAGATAGTTCCATCAAGTTTCACGATGTTAATTTGAAGTGGAGGATTATCAGAACTCGAAAGAATTACTTTTTTTTCATCCATATTCTTTAGAATCACTCTGGACGAGCAAAGAAATATGCCAACAATAGTAACAGACGGAATTTAGAGACAAACAGAGGCTTTTGGTGTATTTCCCGATTGGCTACAAGAGTTCTGACACCATAGGGAAGATGTACAAGGGTTGGCGAAATTGGTGGACCAAGAATTGAGGCGAAAAAAGGCCAGAGGTGGCACGTGCAGCTCACATATGGCGGAGGCTGATGGACTATGACGGTGTTGATGATATCAGGTTTGTCATAGAGGGTTGCTTGTCGGTCCTAAAGCAAGCTGGGTGGGCTATGAGATTAAAAAACCTTGATTTTTGGGCGAGTAAAAACTCAGCTAGAGTACTGTTTAGAACAGAGAGGAAGGAATAGGCCCTTAATCAGACAGGACTCTAATACCATGAAGGAAATAAATCAGAGGGAAACCAAAAGTGTTTCTATTAGTTAATTGAGATATCTTGTACAAAGATCCTATGGTTATATACACAATGCCTAGGACTATTTAGGAAACTATTTTAGTTATCAAATCTCTCAATTATATGAAGAAATCAGGGAGAAATTGCGACAACTATCAATTCCTAAATGTGTACAGGGAAATACAATCAATTCTAATAACTATGGTAATAACTCTAGTCAACAATAACAACTTATATCTCACTACAAAAATGACTTGAGGGTAGAAATTTGCAAAAAGTTGATAATGCAAAGGATTTATAGTCTTGAAGATGTACATCATTTGGCTTTAAGAGCGGGACAGTACTTAGGACAACGGGTAACTAAAAAGTTTTGAAGTTAAACTGGGGAGTTTGACATGAAGAGGACTATGACAATGCAAAATTTTAGGTTAACACCTAATACATCAAAATTTGCACCATTAAACAACTGGAAAACTAAGGGCAAAGCCATAGCTGAGACTGGGACAAAAGTAGGCGATAGTGATACAAAGTTCTTATGATGCAATGAGAGGAGCCACTTTGCTTATATATGTACAAATAGAGGTTTGCAGATGATGGAAGAAGAAAAAGATGAGGAAGAATATGACGAATATGTGTGTGAACACGAAGTTGGAGAGGAGTTGGAAGTAGAGTCTAGTGATGAACTTGCTAGTCTTACAAATCTTAATGTAGTGATGGGCATACGACCCCTAGGGTAGAAGAACAAGGAGAATGGCTTCGTATTGCTATTTTCTTTACTCAAGTTAGATGCTGAGATAAAGTGATACAAAAGAGCTTAAAGCCTATAGAAGAAATAAAAGAAAAAAAATTAGTCAACCATAAGTCGTAATTTGGGGGGATGAAGATTGGAAATAGAGTTGACAATAAAGATAAGGGTTAAATTTTATATTATTTAAGGATTTCTTATTAGATAAGTAGTAGTGGGTTAAATATGTAATTATACTTTAGATATGTTATTCTAATTATTTAGGACTTAAATCTATAAAAATTTTATTAGAATAAGATTTAAATTTGTTAGGAGTCCTTTTCTTCTATAATAAGGGTTATAATAACTTCTCTATAAATATGTGTATATTCAACTTGAATCTTCGAGCTTACATGTAGAAGATGCTCAATGATGACATGGAGAGTTTGACAGTGGGAGATGATCAATTTGTTAAAGATGAAGTAAAAGCAACATGAAGTGGATTCTTTGGCAAATTTTAAAGATTAAAAAACTGAACAAGTTGAAACGCTTAAACAACAAATTGAAACACTTGAGTGATAGGCTGAAACTCTTGAACAACAAATTAAAATACAAGAACAATATATTGAATGAGGAGATGAAAGATTAACCAACAATTACTTGGTGTTTTGGGGCATGTTACTACAAAACTTGATGATATCCTGGTATGAGAAAATGATGGTGGGTGGTGAAGGAGAGGTAGGTTTGAACAAAAATTTGAAATCAACATGACATACGCATAAAGAAGCTGTGAGTGCACTTGTAAAGTCAAAATTCAGCGATGATGACAAGTTCATGCATTTGACAACGTAAAGCAACAGTATGTATTTTCTTAATGCGAATGTGGTAGAGAAACCATATGGAATACAATGTTCAAGAGTTATGATGCTATTCACATTGCTAAACTCTTCTTCAAAGAAGTTGTACGTCTTCATAGATTATCATTAACCATTGTTTATGATCGTAATGTAAAGTTTATTATTTATTTTTGGATAACTCTGGAAAATATTGAGCTCTATGCTTGAAAAAGCTTCAATTTTCAAGTTCTTTCCTTCCTGAAACTAATGGAAAAATGAAGGTGGTGAATAGGAGTTTTTTAGACTTGTTAAAGATGTTTGGTTGGAGATAATGTAAATAATTGGGATCTAATTCATCATATGGCAAAATTTGAATACAATAGTTTTATAAATAAGTCAATCGGTAAGAGTCCTTTTAAGATAATATCGAGAGTTCAACTAAGGAAGCTTACTGATTTGAACATGAGCTAGTTTTGAAACTGAAGGTTTTGCACAACATATGACGGACATCTTTGGTGAGGTACAACAAAAGATAATAACTAGCAACTTATCTTATAAAGAACATGCTAATCACATCGTCGATTGGTGGAATTCAGTGAAGGGGATATGTTGATGGTTAGGATTCTTCGGGAAATATAAGAAATTTCATTCATGAAGTGTTGAACCTTATAAGATCCTCAAGAAATTAAGTGCTAAACTCATGTTTTGGAATTCCCAAATGACATGGGAATTCGTCCTATCTTTAATGTTGCAAACTTAATTATTTATCATGGATATCATAATATGCAATCTCCTAATATAGCTAGGAGAATTCCAACAAAGATGGAGGATATCAACGGTTTCTTATCAAGTGGAAAGGAAGAGCAATTTTTGACGGTATTTGGATTTTACAATATGAATTTGAGAAGTTGAATCCACATTTATATGATCAATATTTGTCACATTCTACATCGAAGATGACTTCAGACAAGCTGGGGAGAATTGATGCAAAAGAACTTATAAGTCTATAGAAAAAATAAAAGAGAAAATTAGTCAACTATAAACCTTAATTTGATGGGATTAGGATTGATAATTGAGTTGATAACAAGAATAAGTGTTGAAGTTTAGATTATATTAGGATTTCTTATTACATAAGTAGTGGTGAGTTAAATATGTTGCTCTATTTAGATATATTATCCCAGTTGTTTAGGACATAAATCTATAGAATTTTTATTAGAATAAGATTTAAATTTGTTATGAACCCTTTCCTACTAAAATAAGGGTTTTAATAACTTCTCTATAAATATGTGTATCCCTAGTCCTCTAAAAATAATAATCTGAAAATTATCCACAAACTTGAGTTTTTAACTAGATGTGATGTTTTCTTCTAAAAGTGATTTTTAGACCCTATGAGTGAATCCTAGTTTTCTACCCTTCATTGTTTGTGTTCCTCACTAAATTCTAGCAAAGTTAACCTAGATTTCAGCCATTTTAAACATAAATTCCAACCATATTAAATCCTGAAATTCTAAGCCTAAATTTACAGGAATCAAGCTCTAAAAAATCAACTATATCAAATCTGAAATTTTAACACTTATTGTCAAAATTCAGCTTTAAAACTTGATATTCCAAAAACCTAATATCGATGATTTTTAGCTACTACTTAATACTTCTATTTGTCATATATATGCAAGCTTATTATTGATGGAAGTAGTATGAATGTATAATTGGGAAACATAGTGAAGCAATTGAATGTATTTGCGGTGAAACATCTACATCCCTATAAAGTTGCTTAGATGGATGATAGTACTATATCGGTCACTCAAAGGTGCTTAGTGTCTTTCAAGGAAGGAATATATGAAGACTCTATTTGGTGTGATGTCATTCTTATAAAAGTATCTCATATTTTACTTGGTTGACCGTGGCTTTAAGAGTGAGATGTGCAAGGAAAAGGTAACACCTATCAGTTTATATTTCATGGAAAGAAGATAAGTTTGATGTCTATGGAGGTAGTTAAGTTAGAAAAATAAACAGGAAATAACAAGATAGCCATAAATGCAAGAAGAAGCCTCTTAATATCCTCAAGGAGAAGAGAATTGTGTTTGCAATATTAGTGAGGGAAGTAACAAAAGCAGTATTTGAAATATCCCTTACCAAAAGAAGTGGGTGAGTTGCTAGGTGATTTTTCAGACCTTACATGGATGATTTACCAGGTGAATTACCTCCTTTAAGATATATTCAACAGGTTATTGACTTGGTTCTTGGATCTACTCCACCCAATCTTCCAGCCTATTGTTTGAATCCTATTGAAAATGAAGAGCTGAAGAGACAAGTAGATGAGTTGCTAAAAAAAGGAGTTATTCAAGAAAGTTTTAGTCTGTGTGTAGTTCGAACGCTATTGACTCCTAAAAAGGATGGAAGTTGGCGAAGTCTATTGATTGTCGGGCAATAAATAAGATGACAATAAGGTATAAATTTCCAATACTTCGCCTTAATAACATGTTAAGATTTATTGACCGGAGCTACTAACTTTATCAAGATAGACTTACTAAGTGAGTACTATCAAATTAGAATTAGACTTGGGGATGAATGGAAAAGGAATTTCAAGACTAAAAAGGGACTTTATGAATGGTTGGTGATGTTATTTGAACTATCTAATGCACTTAGCATTTTTATGAGTGATGGATAGAGTATTTCGACCATTTATGGGCAGATTTTTAATGATATATTAATATAAGTAAAACTAAAAAAGACCACCTATTATATCTATGACAAGTATTGAGAGTTTTGAGGCAAAAGAAACTTTATATTAACTTAAAAGGAGTATTCTTTCATGCAATCAAGTGTTGTATTTCTGAGTTTTATTGTCCTTACATGGAGTGGAGATGGATCCTGATAAAATTAAGCCTATCATTGATTGGCCTATTTCAAACGATCTGCATGAGACACGAAGTTTTCATAATCTAGCAACATTCTACAGGCATTTTATTTGTAATTTCAGCATCATCATGGCACCTTTTATTGATTGTATGAAGAAAGTACAATTTACTTGGTGAAGGCGAACAACTAAACTGACTTGGTTGGACAAAAATGCTTATAGGTTTGAAGTCCGACTTGGATGTTGGGGATGTTTTTATAGAATTTTATCACGTTATTGGTCTTAATCCCTTGAGTAACCAGATCAAATGCTAATTCATTACATTGGTGCATCTAAAGGCGTTGCCTTATAGAATTTTTTCATGTTATGTCTTTAATACCTTGGAGTAACCTTTTGAAGGAGATGCTTATGCCATCTTCATCTCTGGTTGCCTACCATCTCCTCCTTGAGAAATCTTGCCTATTTTTTATACCATTGCAAATCCCAGTCTGGGTCTCTATTCTAGAAGTACTATAAACATTCTGCCGTTTCATTTTAAAAGTGTGCTTTTAATTTCCTGTTATCTATTGATTATTATGTGCTGCTTTCTTCTATCTCAGCATGTAAGACTCTTAACCTGTGGACGAACATTTATGCTTTAATAAATGGCTGCTACCTAATGGAAGGATAACTTTTCCATGTTTCTCCTTTCATGATCTGCATGTCTAAATGGATACTTTTCCTTTGTTTTGTTAAGAAAATGAAGTTGATCCTGTTGATTCAATTTTCAACAAAATAAATTTCATATGATATCCTTACATGTGAAGGTAATACTGGATGTTACAAGTGACATGGCAGCGGTAGAAGTTGGAGGAGGTCCGTGGTTCAATACTTGGATAGGCGAGACAAGAGCGCCAGAGATTCTCAAACAAGCCCTAAGAGTTCCTGTCGATGTTGACGGGATCTTTGGCTTTGCTCCATTTCTCAAACCCCCTGGTTTATAACAAAATTGACCAGAAGTTTTGATTACTTGTGGGAATCAATCTCTAAAACCGCTCTGTAATGGCTTGTTGAAGTGTCCATTGAGGGAACCCAATTTAAATGGAAAATGTTGACTAGGAACTTTGGTCAAACTGAAAACGGATGCTGGCCTTCTTGTGGTTTTGCCTATTGTGAGACATTGGACTTTTTTCTAATCTATTCTTCTGCTCATTCGTCTAGTGCTTTACCGAGGTTCTTTTTCTTAAAATTGCGATCGTCTTATGGTGTTAGACAATTGATTTTAGCAACTTGAAGTTGTGAACCTGCCTTCTGAAATGTATCAAAAAAGGTTTATCAGTTTTGGTTATTTGCTGATTTTGAGCAAGCAATGGCCAACTTAAATCCGTTTCCCACATATTATCCGTACGGAAGGTGAAAGGGTAAAATTTTTTATCAACATTTAAATTTGCTTCAAACGTTCTGTAGCGTTTTCAAATATGAAAAACATCCTATTTAAATTGACATAATTATTAACTTTTGTAAAGAGTTTTGTTAATTTAAATATCTGTAAGACTCTTCTTCATGGAGGGGAAAAGTTAATTAAGTTCCTATCATCGGTTCAAGTATACGACAGTAACGATACCATCTTTAAGCCTTTGTTTGGATGGAAGGAAAGTAAGGGAAAAGAAAGGAAGGGAATTGTATTTCTCTTGGTTTTCATTGTTTGGATAAAATTAAGCAAAAGGAAAGGGAGAGAATGGAGGGGAATAGGAAAGAAATTTGATCTAAAAATATTTCCCACCAAATTGGTGGGAAAGGGGGGAAATAGAAGATAAGATAACCTTACTATAAGTAAAATACCATTATATCCTTATTAAATCTAACAAGTAAAGATAAACAAGTTCTATAATCAAGGGCATAAAGGTCTTACAAAA
>JAOSBL010000001.1:8479570-8491864 GCA_027568915.1 Erythroxylum roraimae | reverse complement strand
TTCTTAACTCATGACTAATCACCAAAATATCTTATCCAATAGTTCTAGTCTTACACGAAAAGTTCGGGGTCCAACACTCCTTATAAGAGATCCAAAAGCCAGAGTGGTAGAATGCAGAAAATAGTCTGGTTAACTTTAAATGAGACACAACTTATGGGAGAAGAATGAATAAAAAGGATTGTAGATAAAGAGGGAGGTGAAACTAGAGCTTAAATAGAGATGGATATGATTTAAGGAGGATAGCAAAGTGGAGTAGAAAGAGGGGGAAATGCTCAATTTAGAATCACAAGTTAGGAGAAGAAATAAAATAGTGAGATCTAAGGATTAGAAGTAGTTTGCAATGGTGAAGAAAGGAGGAAACAAAGGGATGAGTACTTTGTTCTAGACAAAAGTTGGAGAATATCTCCATTATAAGGCTTCAATAAAATTAACAAAGTCTATATAAATCATAACCTAAAATCACATTTAACATTAAATCAATTAAACTTATTTAATTTATGTTTAATTCTCTAATTAAATATTTTTATCCATACATTCAGATTGGTTTCTAATAACATCATGCTAATAAAAATATTAGGAATATCAAAATAGTTTTGACTCTCCTTTTTGTGCATGATTTTTTTGTATAATGCAATGCTTTCATCATATAAAGTTCTAATAAGACTTAAGAATATAATTAATAGCTACTTTATTTGATTTTATTCATTTTAGTTACCCACCATTACTATTTGATTTCAATAATTTTATTTAAGTACTATCTTATAAAGTTTCATTGCACTATGGTTAAGGATTTATCAAATCAATACTAATCGAGGGCACAACATTTTTCCTAATCACTTTAGGGTGATGAGTTCTTTATTGATCATTTAAATACATCAATATAGTTTTTTTTAAGTAAAAGATTTATTAAAACTCAAAAGAGTAACCATTACAAAAAGCAATGACAAAAGTTAGAATACAGTAGAGACAAGAGCACCATTTTCTAGAACAATAATAGTAAACAACACCAAAAAGAAATATGCTCTAATGAGACTCTTTTAATTTTGATCTATGCACCATCTTCTTCTCAAAGAGGCATAAAAGGAATCCTGATCATAAAGTTGAATGATTTCCCTAATCCAACAATAAATTTTATGAGCTATCTCATAGTAGTTCCTTTTGTGTTCTTAAATAGTCTCTTGTTTCTTTCCCTCCAAATAGAATATACTGAACAAGTAAGAATAAGCTTTAAATTTAAAAATTTTCTACCCTTTATTCTATATATTTTATTAGACCAAACAAGGATGATATGTCGTTACTAGTAGGACCAATGTAACCCTAACATATGTTGAATTATGGTCCAAATTACTGTAGTGTAGTTACAATGGAAGAATAAGTGATCGATTGATTTTAGAATAATGTTGCATAACAAGTATATCAAAGCCTCCATGCCAAGGAGCCTGTCTTTTGTTTTGAGCCTTATTCTAGTAGTCATCTAGGTAATGAAAGTAGACTTAAGGACCTAGGAATTTTTCCAAACTATGTTGTGCTTATTGACACTTGGAATTTGAGGTTTAATGGCTCTCAGGCAAGAATGATTAGTGAATTCTCCTCCATTTTTTGATAACTAGTGAATTTTTTACCTAATAAAGGAATTAAGTGCATAATTGTGTAGAAAAAAATTAAATCATTCACTCCCCCTGAAGTCCATAGACCACACATCTTATTAAATGGTTTCCTTAACCCAAGCCTGTAAGGGAATTTTGGAAGTAAATAAAAATTTCTCCCTCATAGAATAGAGGACTCTGCAAAGCCTAATTGTCAAACAAAAAAATAGATTGCATGACCATTGCCAATGTGGGTTTTAACAAAAGGATAGAAAGCCCACCTTTTCTTTATCAATTGGATGAAGAACTAAGAGAATTCTTTTTTTTCCCTTAATTTTTCAAAAGTTGAGATGATTAAGGTACCTTTCATTAATCCATTTAGACCATAAGGACTCTTTGTCTATGAATCATCTCCATATTATTTTGGCTATCATCACCTTCTGATTCATCTGTAGTGAAATAATACCTAACCCCCCTTCTTGCTTACTCTAATAGAGTTCATCCCATTTGATTTTTGCCCCTTTATCTTGCTTAACACTTCTTATTCAAAGGAAATTTTTTATACATCTTGTTCACTCCTTGATGGTCTTCCTTGGAAGAAATAAGTGGGAGCTCCAATGAGTGTGAAGACCCCTCAAAATAGAAGAAATTAAAACCAATCTACCTGCATAGGAGAGTGATTTGTTTTTCTAGGAGTTGATTCTCCTTTTATATTTCTTAAACAAAGGTAAGCAGTCCTAATATGTAAGCTTCTTAGAAGATATAGGAACTCACAAGTAGTAGAAAGGGAGTGATTGAGCATTCAAATCATTTAAGGATCTTAACCATGTAGAAAATTTTATATTAGAGCACACATGCAACATATTCTTTTGTAGATTGATGTCAAGTCCAGAAAGCTCGTAGAACTCCTTGGTGGAATTGAAAAGGAATAAAACTAAAAAGGGAATCAGCTCGAGAGAGCAACATAAAATAATTAGCAAAGCCAAGGTAGGAATCCTCAACTCTTTACATTTGTGATGAGACTTGAAGATTATACTATTAAGAGTACCCTTTATAATCAACCTTGCAAGAATTTCCATGGCAATAACAAAGAGATAAGGGGAAATGGGATTAACTTGACTAATCCCATTGGTACCCGTAAATTAAAGATACAAATTTCCATTTACAAGTGTGCTAAAGGAAGTGGATGTAACACAAGCTTCATTCCCAGACAAAAATCTGAGAGGGAATCCAAGCCATTTCAGACAACCTAGAATGAAGTCCCATCTAATAGAATCAAAATTCCTAGAGAAGCCCATTTTGATGGCACAACTCTTTGTTGATCTTTTAATTTCATAATCCCTCAAAAGTTCTTAGATAACCAAGATGTTATTAGATATTGATCTTCTAGGAATGAAAGCATTTTGGGAGAGGTGGATGATTCTATTCAAACTTCCCTTCAATCTCTCAGCGACATTACCTTATAAATGGTGTTAAAATAGGAAATGGGGAGAAAATCCTATAGATCGGTTGTATTAGGAACTTTAAGGATGAGGCAGATATAAGAAGAGTTTAACTCTTTAAGCGTTTTTCTAGAAGAGATGAACTCCTGTACCACCTACACAATCAAACTACCAGTGATGTCCTAAGTAAATTGAAAAATAATGCATTGACTCCATCAGGCCCAGGAGCCTTTCTTGGATTCAAACTAAAGAGACATTCCCTTATTTCCATCAAAGAGACTAGTTTTTACAATTCCTCTAGCAAAGTAGCATGAAGAGGAGAAGGAAGCCTCAATAAGTCTGAGAGTTAAACTAGTTTAAAGTCCTTGAACTAAGAATGTCTTTGAAATAATCAAACACTAGTCTTTAAATGGTAGAACAACCATATACATCCTAGTTATCCCTGTCCTTTAAGTAAATAATCTTGTTAGAATTTCTTTTAGAAATGATTGAATTAGGAAAGAATTTGGAATTGGCATCCCCCTCATTTAACCAATTGAGCCTAGCCTTTTAAAAAATTAAAGAATTATGTTCCTGCAAGGCCCTTGTGAAGTCCTCAAAATCTTTAGTTTCTTTGTGTTTTAAAACAAATTATAGGAATCATGATAAGAAAGTTATTGTAATTCTTTCAACTTTAACATGGCAATATGGAGCGCTTGAGCAAAAAGGGACTTGTCTTTCAGAAGATACTTTAACCTACGCTTCACCAATTTTAGCTTACTCATCAATTGAAAGGACTTGCAACCTTGTATTCTAATCTCCCAAACATCTTTAACAATATCTAGGAAATTAAAAAACTAGAACGGAACATAGTGTAGATCTTGTTTGATGGGGACAGAAACCTCCATGAATGAGTGATCAAAATATAGAGGAGGTCCAAACTGAGTAAGGGAGTTAGGATACTGAGCATTCCAGAGATGATTCACTAAACCCTATTGAGCTTCCTCCTATTGAGATTCCTGCCATGCTATTTGTTTGACTAGGTGTAGTGGAAAGCTACATATCTCAATTCAAAAAGCCCCAACATTCCTAAAGCAGATTCCAATTCTTTAGCAGTATTAATGAACATTATCCCCTTAAACTTCTAAGGAGTTTATAATACAATCGAAATCCCCTACAACAAACTAGGGATTCAACATAGTATTTTTAATAGATGACAAGTCCTCCCATAGTTTTACTTGCTAGAAAGCAAAATTGGAAGCATATATTATTGTTAATTTGAAAGTGAGTTGAGAAATTAGACTCTTCCAAATCAAATGAATATGGTAATTAGAAATGCTCTGAGTGGTGGCCTAGTACTTGTCCTTATTATAGGCAAACACAATTCTACCATTATAATGAAACTGATGATTGGAACCTATCTCCCTGGTAGTAGCACGTCGTAACACTACACAAAATAAACTAGATCTACTATTATAGCAATGGTGAGTCTAGGTCGATCCCACAGAGAATGTTTGGTTACGCTTTTTTTATGAAAATAATTGGTATTTAGATTTTGGGGGTTTGTTTGGTTTGAAATAAGAAAATAAAATAAAACTAACTAATAAAAGCAAATTAAAGAAAACATGCAAAAAAGATGAAAGTGGTGAATTCGTTAGGGACACGGTTCTTTGATTCAATCTCAGTATGCACCCAATTAAACATATTTCATTGAATTGATTTCTTCATATCTCTCTTTGAACTATTGGTTGTAGATTAACAATAAGCTCTGTTAATCCTGATTTTTCCTTAGGTCATAGTTAATTAAGAAGAGCTTGTTAATTAACCCTAGCTATCGAATAACCTAGGAGACGCTTTCTAGTTTTAATCAGACAGTTGCGTTACGAATGAAAAAATAGACCAATCTAAGAAATAATCACAAAAGGTTGGATTATTTAACCTAGGTTATGTTATCACTAATGATTACCAACCATTAGTTGCCACAAGTGAATCAGAAACACAACGATTATGTAGTGCATTCGATTCTAACAATGGGTTCATGCATAAAAACAATCAAATAGAGTATTCAATCATTTTTACACAATCCCTAATCCAATAAACACAAGATAACATAATCAATTCCTAAAAGAGACAGAACAACAAATACAAGGAGAAATACATCTAACTAGGTCGCCGGCGTCAATTGCTCCTCCGAATCGACATCGGGAAAGCTACCCCTCCATAGGTCTCTTCATATGTGAAAGCTTTATCGCACTATCTTCTCTCTTGAAGGCTCCTAAAGCTTAAGTCAGAAAACACTCCAAAACTTTCATGAAAAAGACTTCGACCTCACATAAACGGTGCTTTTATATTAAGAAGTAAGGTTTTGGTGAGCTATAAGTGTCTCATAGGCGTGCATGATAGTGTCATGCCTGTGAGACACCTTAGTTGAGGCTCACGGCTGTGAGCCTCATGTGCATGGGTGTGACATGGGTGTCACGCCCATATAAAATGAGTTATTGGCGTGACAAATGTGTCACGCCCATGACACCTTTTATCATGGCTGTGAGACATGACAAATCATGCATGGCTGTGAGCTGGTTCAACACTCTTTGTGCTCTTCATTTTATGTAGTTTCTTGTCTTCTCTTGCTCTAATCCTTCTCGTTCTTACTCTATGAAGAAAAGTAAGTGTGATTCTTAAGAATACGACTCAAAAATAATGATTTTGACTCACTTTAACTCTTTCGCATTTGAATTGTACCTTTCATTATTATAGTGGATCCTTAAAAAAAAGAGTTCTCAGTACAGATTGCAGGCTGCAACTTGCCTGCATGAAGCCAGAATCGCTAGTAATCGTCGGTCAGCCATACGGCGGTGAATTCGTTCCCGGGCCTTGTACACACCGCCCGTCACACTATGGGAGCTGGCCATGCCCGAAGTCGTTACCTTAACCGCAAGGAAGGGGATGCCGAAGGAAGGGCTAGTGACTAGAGTGAACTCGTAACAAGGTAGCCGTACTAGAAGGTGCAGCTGGATCACCTCCTTTTCAGGGAGAGGTAATGCTTGTTGGGTATTTTGGTTTGACACTGTTTCACACCCAAAAAGAAGGGAGCTACATATGAACAGAATCGGATTTTTTGAGGAACATATCGAGAGATAATTGGATTTGGTTAGACAATGTGTGGTTCTTAAACAAAGGAATAGATTCAGAAATTCGAGACCTTGTACTAGAACTTATGCTTGATAGAAATATTAGATCGTATAGAGTCGACAAATAAGGTGGGTTCATTAAAAATTCACAGATGAAACTATAATGACTATCTTAAACATTTTCATATCATTAATCACTAAGTGTAAAGGGTTAAATGTATTAACAATTAAGCACATATCATTCCCAATTAGTCCCCAATAACTTCATAGAATCAAGTAGTTTATGTGCTTTGATACGAGTCTCCAATAAGCACAAAACTTAACTATTTCTCTTTTAGTAAATCCTTTATTACTAATTTTTTATGAGGATCATTCATTCCTCTAATTTTCCAAAATAACATGACAAAATAAAGAGGAACTACCAGCCACCCTTGGCCTTCTTCTTTTCCTACTTGATTTCTTATTAGTAGTGAGAGGTAAATTTACCAATGGAGTATCCTAAAAGTTATCCTCTTCTAGTATAATGTCTCTCCCAAAACTCAAATTGTCCATTTCTTTATCTAAATCAAGTCTAATTACACTTGGGCCTACCTCAGATTCTTCGCATCTCCTACCTATTTAAAGAACTTTGAAGGTTCATTAGCTGTCTCCAATGGAACCTGGTGCCTTAGTTCAGAATCCAAATCTTGAGATTCCTTAAAACCCATTAGTTCTAAATACTTTCTCGTTTTGAACATCTTACCAGTTTCTTTCCAAATCATCTTGCCTAATTGAGTCTTCCGTGTGTAGGATAGCCTGACATGATCTTTAACCATCTCTCCTAACTCATTGAACTTCATAATTGGTAACATCTCAGGAAGTTCATCTTTTAGTATCACCTCAATGCAAATTCTAGCAAAACAATATTTTTTTTTAAAGTTAGCTGTAAAAGAATCAATAGCAAGAGGCTTACCTACAAAGATTGCAAGGAAGCTCAAACCGTCTAATGTTTAGTATTCCAATGGGACATTGTGAAAGTCGTTCCAAATGGAGAAGGACTTACCTTTTATATCCAATTTTAGTCTGGGTGTCCACTTCTTCACGAGAAGTGGTTGACCACCTATATGTCAAGGACCTAACACCATAACAGAGTTTGTTCTTTTAAAACTTTCCTATTACCACATTTTAACATAAATATTATTAAACATTAACTACACTAGTTTGTCAAATACAATGTGTTTACTTAGCTATATCATAGGTCAATGATGACAAATTACTCGAGATTTTGTAGAACAAAACAAAGAAAACAAGCATAAGAGATGCAATAAGAAAAGGACTAAGAAATAAACTAATGTAATTATTAATTACAGTAAGCGGGCCTAAATATGAGAAATATATGATACATAATTGTCCTCTGAGCTTCAAGTGGGCAAGAATGGAATCTATTCTTTTTGTTTATGTTAAAACATTTTCTTAAGACAAATTTTATTTAGGTAATTTAGTTTCATTCACTGATAAGGTTTGAGATTTATTAGGAATTCCTCGTTGCTTGTGGTGCTTTTAGGAGGAAAATTCTAATTGAACCATAAAAAGTGATTATAACGTATAAATCAATATATATTGTTGTCATTTTTGACATAACTATCTCTATAATGCAATATTATCTAGTTATCATCAATAGGACAAGTATTTTCAATATCTATTGCTTTTTGAGAATGTTAAGATATTATAATTATGTATAAAACTAACAAAAGTTCTTGTATTTTCAAGTTAAAATTATAATGGAGAATATGAAATCATAAAAAAAAATCTTTGATGAACTTAGCATCGTCTACTCGTGATAAGTCTAATGTAGTATGGAATTATTTTTCTCCTTCTCAAACATTTGATAAAACATCTAATATAAATTTATGTTTTGCAATAAAATGTTTAATATGCAGGAATTTAAAGAGTGAAAGAACATCTTATTAGCATTAAGGATAATATTGTTTTATGCAAAAAAGTACCACTTAATGGATGTGAGAGGATTAGAAAATATTTGCAGCGATAAGAAAAAAAAGAAAAAATTAAAATAAAGAGGTTCATAATGTATCGTTTAGAGATGATGAAGCATAGTAAGTGTTAGATAAAGAGAAAATGAAAGTTATATTCTTATTTTCTACCAATAATTACTTGTAGTTATCAACCTAGTTTAAAAAGTGTTTTGGTTGACAAGGATGATGTTTTGTAATGTAAACGGGTATAGGCTAGATGGTTTTATCATTATTGTATTCCTTAAAATGCTTTAAATTCACCCTATTTTCAAAAAGCAATAAATGCTATAATAATCATTGGTCTAGGATTTAAGGTACTTTCTTATTAATAGATTTGTGTGCCTTTATTTCAAGATTTAAAAAAATGAGTGTCAATTGATTGTGGATACATATAAGTTGAGATAGAAAACAATAGGATGCATTATTATGGTAGATGGGAGGACTGATTAAAGATAAAGAACGTTGATTAAATTCTTGATTTATTGCAATGTTGGAACAACTTTTTTCAAGCTTGTTGATGCTTCTGAGATAGTAAAAAAAATGATCATACTATATTTGAATTATCTTTTGAAATTGTTGAGTGGGTTGGTCCAAAAAGTATTGTGCACTTTGTTATAAACAATGCAACTAGTTATATACCAGTTGAATACTTATTACAATAAAAGTACAAGCATATTTATTGGTTTTCATGTGTAGCTCATTGTATAAATCTCATTTTGAAAGACATTGGTTGTATGAAACTTATTTATAATCTTGCTCCACATGCATCTAAGATTACAATTTTTGTGTATAATCATATTAGTTTTTTGTCTTCTTTAAGAAAGCAAAAAGATTAGGTAGAGAGTGTTGTGCATCCTGGTACTACTAGGTTTACAACTACATTTATAACTTAGGTGTTTATGAGAAAAAACAAGTACATCAAAATTTAGCGACAAGTAAACACTTTTAAAATCATAAGTTATCAAAAGGTATAAAAATAAAAGATGCTTATGCTCTTATTATTATAGATCATAAATTTTGGGATGCTTGCTTGATTATTATAGAGATTGTGGCTCCACTTATAAGGTTCTTAAGGATTATAGATGATACATGCAGATTATACTATGTCTTGCTAAATGTTTAAGTGTGTTTTTAAGTATTTCTTAGATGATTATTATGTGTACAGGCTTAGAATTATGTTATTATCAATGTTTGTATGTATTCTAAGTATTTGTTTGGTTTAGAGCAATAATTGGATCTTAATTTTATATGTCAAGAGATGTTTCACGTGTTTGTGATTATTGGGAATTAGGAAATTAAAGAATGAAGAAGATGAAGGAAGCTCGAAGGTGTCACAATCATGCACAATTGGTCACGATCATGACAAAAAGGGAAATAGCAGGAGCACGGTCATGACTTAAAGAGCATAGTTGTGATAGGAGATTTTTAGGTGCGACTTTTTTTGTATCTTTTAGAGTTTAGGGCTTTTTTTGGAATCAAATAAAATGGGAAAACCTTAGAAACAACCCCAGAAGCCTCAAGAACTATTTAATAATAAGAAAAAACACAAAAAAGGCAGCAACCATTCATCAAAGTGAATCAAAGTGGAGAGATCAAGAAGAGCATTAGGAAATTCCAGCATTCTAGATCAAGGTGTCAAACAAGTTTTTCTCTTTTCCTTTTAGTTTCTTTCGTTATCCTTGATGTTTAATTGATTTCTAAGATGTTTATCATGTCTAAGGAGTTCTAAACTCAAATTAGGAATTATTATAGATTTATTTTGTGACTTTATTCATTGTTGAATTTAATATATTCTTAGATGCTTGTGATAATTGTTTGCGCATATACTTGACAACAAATTGAGAGAGTGAGTCAAAAGTCATTAGTGTTAGGTTGTACAATCAGAGTTGGCAATTTAATATACCCACAATTATTAAATTAATGATCAATCAAAGAGAGATCTTGGTTGTGAAATTTATTATCTATTAAATAGCTTCAAATCCAATTAAACATGTTAGCAATAGTTTTATGAATCAAAAGATTGCAAATCTGAAAATTTCGAATTCAATTAGGGTTAACTGATTAGATCTTGAGAGAGAATAATCAATACCTTAGGTAATCTAGGATCAAACACATAAATTGATTCAACAAGACTAAGGGAATGAAATAGAGAAAGAATAGTTCTTAAATATTTAATCTTGATCAATTTTAATTTTTATTGGCAGCTCACTTGTTAATTGTTTGATTGTTTTGTTTTATTATTTGTTTTAAATTATATTATTTAATTTTATTCAAATCAATTTTGTGTTACCTTAGACAAAGTTAAGTTCAAATTATTAACTATTGCATAATTCTCGTGGGAAACATAACCTCTTATACTGCAAGATATTATCCATAGACTTGCTGCGTATTAAGAGTTTTATTATTAGATATAAAACTTGCATAAATAATAAACTCATATAAGAAACTGTGAATGTATAAGGTTTGTAAAATAATTATGAATCTTTTTAAAAGGAGAGAGAAATTGTACAAGCCTTATACATATATTCTTGATCGGCAATGAGATAAACATCTTACTCAAAGAATCCATTGAGCAACTTACTTCGTCAATCCTTATCACTTATAAAGTGGAGATATATGTACATATATTGATATTTTGGGTGGTCTCTTTTATGATATTGAATACAAATGTATTTTCTCTAATGAAGGGCAGTCAAAGTTAACAAATGAAATTAAAATATATCATAAAGGTTTAAGGAATTTTGCTAGA
Organism: Erythroxylum roraimae; assembly: GCA_027568915.1. NCBI lineage: Eukaryota > Viridiplantae > Streptophyta > Magnoliopsida > Malpighiales > Erythroxylaceae > Erythroxylum > Erythroxylum roraimae. The sequence goes on along the minus strand of JAOSBL010000001.1, from coordinate 8,480,965 downwards.
TCTTCTACAAAAGAGAGAACTTATGATGAAAAAATACAACCTGGTAAGTTTTTATACCTTTAGTTTATCATTAACTTATTAATAGTATATCTTTTATTTTTATAAATTTTATGCAAATGAGTAGTGGAGATTATTTGGTGAAAGTACTGTAACGTTAAGAAAAATTGTTATTAAATTATTCAGTCAAACAGCTACTACATAAGGTTGTGAACGTAACTAGAGCATTTTCTTAGTGTATTCATATGAAAGAACGAAATCACCTAGAACTTTAAAGACTCAATGACCTTGTTTACATTCCTTATAATCTAAGGATGAAAATTAGGTATTTTTATCTATTAAATTTTATTTTTAAAGTAATTATACTTTTTATTATTAATTTTATAAATTTTCTATTATATATCCAAAGCACTTATTAAAAAGAGAATCCAGTTGATATTAATTGTATTAAGTATACTAATTTTTGGAATGAAGAAGAATATCCACCACATGATCTTGATTATGATGAACTAGTAAAGACATCATGTCGAATGAATTGAGAATATTTACTGATAGTGAACATATTTAATATTGAAAGAAGAATGTATTAGAGAATAATTTCATATATTACTAATTTGTAATTTATTTGAATATATAAGAAGGTAGTATTATAGATACTTTGCATAAAAGTGTGGTATACGAGTCTTTAATATAGTGTTGGAGAATTTGAAACTTTTGATGATGATGAAACACAACAAAAACAAATTTGATTATTATTATTATTATTTTAAAATTTATATTCGACTTAATTTTAGTTTGAATTATTAGATTTATTGTTAATTTATTATGCATTAATAAATATTAGTGTATCTTATTTTAATAAAATAATTTATTTCTTTATTTTTATTTTTTAAAAATATAATTTTTATTTATCAAAAATTAATTTTTAACAAATTTAATATCAATTAAAAATTTAACATTACACCCCCTTTTTTTAGAGGTTTGATGTTTGTCTGGACTTTTAAAACATTGGATTTTGTTGTGATTTTATTTACTTATTTTTATTTTTAAAAAATATAATTTTTATTTATCATATAGTAATTTTTAACAATTTAATATCAATTAAAAATTTAAACATTACATCCTTTTTTTAGATATTTGATGTCCGTTTGGACTTTTACCCCATGTATGGTTACTGTCCCCGTGTATAGGGACAGATGACAAAATAAAGTAATCCTGTCCCTTATATGTGTTTGGTTGATGTCTTCGATATTTTGTCCTTTGTCTCCGGTGGATAGAGACAAAGAAATTTGTCCATTTGAAAACCGAAGGACAGAAATGTTTTGTCTCTGTCTCCATATCAAAAACGAAGGCACGGTCCAAGTTACCCCTCTCCTCTGTCTCTCGCACGCCCATCAC
>JAOSBL010000001.1:8461679-8479470 GCA_027568915.1 Erythroxylum roraimae | reverse complement strand
TAGATAACGTTTGCCCCTTCAACTTCTCATTTAAAACAGCCTTAAAATCTGTCCGTAATTAAGTTTAGTCATCAACATAAACATATGCTAATTTTCTAATAAACATATGTAATGTACTGAGATAAACATTACAGCTGGAGCTTCTTCAATTATTTTCTGATGTCTTCTCTGCACGCTGCAATCTCTTTCATACAATTGCAGAACATTGCCATATTTGTCCCCAAATATCTACAAGCTCGTAAACAACTGAAACTTTCAATACCAAAAGATGATAGAGATTTAATTTTTTTCAAGTATAAACTATTAGTCAGTGACATGAGAAAAATTGTTGTCATCAGTGAATTGATCTTGATTGATATATAAGTCAAAAGCTTTATTTCAATGTTCTTTGTTGAGAGAATATAATCTTCAACATGCATGCACTATATTGGACATAATACTATATCATTAAGCTTGTGAGACATGGCAAAGACAATTGCCATCCCTCCACACTCAAGTATGTAACTTGTAAAAAGAAGCAACCAATTCACTTTCATGGCGGAGTTTAAAAGGAAGCAATTTGCTAATACAAAACAATTTTGTGGTCGAAATATGTGCATTTCAATTGTTTTTTTACTCTTTGCAGCCAGAAATTATTTGCAAACATGGATAACAACGTTCATGATGCTATGTTTAAGTGTTTGGCTATGTTTGAGCTTTGAAATGCAGAGATGGACTTAATGAGAATGCTCCTACCGCCAATGAACCACCCTCCTTGCCCAATCCAGTCCCACTTCCAACAAATGAACAAGTCACTGCTGTTGCAACTTTACAGACAAACATGGCATGGAGTCAAGCATTTTTACTCGTAGCCATTGCAGTCATCTTGGGTTTAATTGTTAAGGACATTATTAATAAATTCTAAGGCCTTAATGTATGTTGAACCAATTATGTAGTTAGTTCTAGTCATGCTTAGATGTTTTTAGTCAATGTGTGTTGAACCTATTATGTAATTAATTCTATGAATGTATGTTGAACTTATTATGTAATTAATTCTATGAATGCTTTTGTGTGTGTATTTGAATGTATGTTGACTCTATTGTTACTAATTTTGTATTGATTATCATGAATATAAATATTAGAATTATTGGCCAAAAATTAATAATGTCAATATTATTATACTTAATTTCTTCTTATCATTATTATTATTATTCTTATTTCAAGTAGTATTATAACATTTGTCTTTATCATCATCATCATCATTATTATTATTATTGTTAATTTTGTAATAATTATTGTTATTAAAAATATTATTATTGTTGTTATCATACATTTTGTTTTTTTGGTATTATCAATTTTTTTATTATTATTATTACTACTACTACTACAGTTAGTAATTTTGTTGTTATAATAATAATAATAATTTTATTTTTATTATTATTATTCCTGATTAATTTGAAATTGTTATTATTATTATTAGTTAATTTTGTTAACTAATACAAATCATTCGTAATAAATTATCAATGAAATACATTTTTTTAATCATATTAAGGACCAGGGGCATTTTCGTCATTGGCAAAATGTTTTCGTTCTGTCCCCTGCAACTAAACACATTCTGTCTTCGAGACGGAGACAGTTTTTTCTGTTCTGTCCACCGTAACTAAATACCTCATTGTCTCTAATTTTTATTCCGTTCCGTCTTCATTTTTCTATTCCGTTCTGTCTTCAGATATCGGAAACAATAACCGTGCACAACGTTAAAACATTTGATTTTGTTGTGAGATCCGTGTCGGCTTGAACAGATCTGCCGTTCTTTGTTTTCGATGGCAAGTTGTGATTGCTTGTAATTTCACGGAGCGTTCTGAAATGACGCTCCTGTCCTTCATTTCCTTGCCTTCAAACTCATCCACGTCAGAAATAAAAAGGGCAAAGTCAAGGTCCTGGTACCAGAGGACATGTCATATAAATCAAAACCATAAAGTTGGTGAACCGCTAAGAGGCAAAGTTGGCACCTTGTTTCTGCATTACCCACCAAAAACTTCAAATCCTATTCTTTTCATTTTTCCATGTTTATTGCTGTTTCATGAATTCTTCGAACCAAGGAAATGGGTCGTTTGTTTGTCTGAATGATTGATGAGATCATTAACAAATAAGAGCATAGAGGATGAGCTATTGATAGATACATATTTTGATACGAATGGCCAGTGAGAGCAAGCAAAGTGTGGCGAGGGTCAAGCCTAGCAATAATCCAGATGGTTCTTCGAAGGTTGATTCGTCTGTCCATAGTAGGAAGATTGAAGGCTCTATCAAACACCCAACTGATTCTAAGTTTGAATCTGTCCCTACTGCAACTAAAACAGAGGTACCCACCTCAATTTTTCTGGCTCTGTTCATTCATTTTGTGTCACTTTGATTCCTTTCGTTGTTTCGTAAATTTCAATTACAAAATATAGCCTCCCAATTCCCGGACTGCATTTCTTTTAATTAAGCTTTGATTTTATTTAGTGGATTAATTGAATTCGGTAATTTTGCGTTTCTATGGTATATTTGTTAAATGACAATAATTTGAGTCAGTCAGATGAGTGGACGGGTTGGCTGCTTTGTCTACTCGACTGAATCTGTATAATCTGCAATAAGTTTGTTGGTCTATGTTTGGTGCATTATGTCTAAATATTGAATGATGTTAATTTTCAAGGATTCAATTGATTAATGCTCCATCTCTGTGGTCTTTATGTATTGGCATTCTTGAATTTTGATCTTGTGCTTTCCTTCTATCTTGATTATGATAATATTAACATTGTGTTTGGATTTGAAGGTAAAATCAAAATCAACACCATGTTCACCTAAAACCAAAACAACGTCCAAGACCACTAAAGTGAGAGAGAAAAAAGTCTACTCCTTGCAGGGCCAGAAATATGATCCTCCTGACGAGGTTTTGACCTTCACATTGTTAATTCTATCAATGTTCTTTGTGATGCATTAAATAGCGTAATATCAATATTCTTGAGTTTAACTATTCCCTTCCCTTTTCATTTCTACCCCTCTCTTCATTCTAACAGAGAGAACCACTTAGAATATTCTATGAGTCCTTGTCCAAACAGATACCAAGCAGTGAAATGGCAGAATTTTGGTGAGTTTCCTACTCTTGCGAATTGCCTATAATCATGATGTAGGCATTCCTAATTTAGTTGTTAGAATCATTATAGAAAATCTTGAGGTCACCAAATTTATTTGTCTGCTGTTATTGTTATCGTTGAGACAACATCGTCCATTGTTGTTCCATCATTCCATAGTCTCTCACCTAGTTGTTGGTTCCTAGATTAGTTAATCGTTCGGTTTGTTGTTTTTGTGCGTTCTAGTCAACATGACAAGCTAGTCAGAATATTAGAAAATTCATCTTTAACATGGCACTTTGGGAGTTTACATAAAAATAGGTCTCTAATGACTTTTTTTATCACTCGTTTGGCTTGTTCTGTGTTATGCAATTTTTGGATAATCCTGCCACGCTACTAACTTTCTCAACACTACAATGATAAGCATTCTCAAAAGTTTAAGAGAGTTGGTTCTCTAAGGTGATATTTTAGAGAAGATGGTAGATTTGATATCTTTACTACATTTTGCAAAAGGAGGTTAGAGGATCTGTATGTACGTAGTCATATAGTATAAAAACCCTTACTGTAAAAAAATTAGAATTTTCTTCTTATTGAACAGTTGAGTACATACATATTTATAGAAAAGTTCTTAAAACCTTTATTCTAATATGAAAGAGATTCCTAACTAAAATATAAAAAACAAAATTGAATTGTACTATAATTAAAATTCTATAGGTTTAAGTTCTAAGCAACTAAGATAACATATCTAACTTATGACTACTTCTATCTAATAAGAAAACTTAGCATAAACTAAATTTTAGCACTTGTTGTGTTTGTTGTCATCTCAACTCCCACTCTTTATCCCACTAAATTAAAGCTTGTGGTTGATTAATTTGTCCTCTTTTTGTTTCTTTTATGAACTCTACGCTCTTCAATATCAATTCTCACTAGTTTGTTTGAAATCATCCTTGACGTAGAATGTGACAAATATTGATCATATAAGTATGAATTCAACTTCTAAAATTTAGATTCTAAAATCCAAGTGCTATCAAAAGTTGATCGTCCTTTCCACGTGACAAGAAACCGCTGATATGCACTGGCTACAATTTGTTCATCAAGAACATCCTCTATTTCTTCTTTAATATGAGGAATGACTAGAATTTTGATAGCTGCAATTGGAGATTATGTAACATCATGTCTATGATAAGTAGTTAATCCTGCAACATTTAAAATAAGACTAATTTCCATGTCACGTGGTAATTTCAAAGCATAAGCACAAGCACTTATCTTCTTGAGAATCATATAAGATTCACACTCTGTGAATGAAGTTTTTTATATTTTCCTTTTGAAAATTGCTCTGGATGAATCCTTACCATCACCATATTCCTTTCATTGAATTCCACAAATCAACGATGGTGATCAACATGCTTTGTAAGTCAAGTTGTTGGCTATGATCTTTATTCGTACCTCATCAAAGATATCTCTCATGTGTTGTGTAAAACCTTCATTTTCAGCACCAAATGTTGTTGTTTATGGCAAAGGAACCAGATTAATAAGCTTTTTGGTTGAATTCCCAAGACAATCTCAAAAGGACTATTAGTAGTTAACCTATTTATAGAACCGTTGTATGCAGATTTTGCCACTAGGAAGAATTAGGTCCTAATTATTTACATTGTCCCAGACAAGCATCTTAACAAGTCCCCTAAGTTTCTATTCACCACTTGTATTGTCCATGGTTTAGGGGTGGAAAGAACTTGAAAATTGAAGCTTTGTGTTCAATATGTTTCATAGAGTTCTCCAAAAATAGCTCATAAACTCTACATCACGATCAGAGACAATGGTTAAATGTAATCCATTAAGACTTACAACCTCTTTGAAGAATAGTTTAGCAATGTGGACATCATAAGTCTTGACCATTGTATTTCCAAATGGTTCCATAACAAAATCACGTGGCTTCTCTACCACATAGGTGTCAAAAACATATAGATTGTTGCTTCTTGTAGTCAAATCCATTAACTTGTTGTCATTACTAAATTTTGACTTTGAAAATGCACTCACATCTTCTCCTTTATTCATATGTCGTGTTGATTTTGCATTTTCATTCAAATTTGTTTCTTCTTCATCACCCACTACGACATAATCTTCATCAATCTGATTTGTTGGTTTTTCATCACTAAGGATGTTGTTCTGTTTTGAGCCAACAAGCTTTGAAATCCTTAGAACTTAGAAGTTAATCTTTCACCTCCTCGTTCCATTATTTTAGCTTGTTGTCCTATTCTTTCAGCCTATGTCTTGTTGTTTCCGCTTGATATTCTTGTATTTTGATTTGTTGTTTTGGTGTTTCAACTTCTTGTTCAATCGTTTCAGCTTTAGGATTTCCCAAAGAATTCACTTCCTTTTGCTTTTCTTCATCTTTCACACTATGATCATTTCTCATTGTTTAACTCTCCATGTCATGATCATCTTTGTCAAATTCTCAATGTCACCAAGTGCCTAAGCACCTTCTATATGTAAGCTTAAAGATTCTAATTGATCAATTGAAGAAGAGGTGCCACTGCTGTAGAAGTAGAGCACGATAAGTTTGGCTAGACCATATGAAACGATGGTCAATCCATAGACGATTGAATTTGTACAGAAGGTTGCCATAGGGACAATTGTAGATTTTGAGGAAGTGATAATAATGTTTATTATAACACACTTTCGTTAAGCATAAGAATACAAAGGTTTATATACAATTACCTATATGGTTAACCTAATATAGGAAAAATACACTTCTACCCTTAATTATACTAATTATACATAATAATCAACACTCCCCCTCAAGTTGGTGCAAAAATATTACACATGCCCAACTTGTAGACTATGGTATGAAAGGCTCGACTATTGATTCCTTTTGTGAAAACATCAGCTAGTTGTTTTTTTGACGTTACATGGAACAAGCTCAAGACACCATTAGTTAACTTTTCTTTGATAAAATGTCGAACAGGATTATACGCAATACTGATTGCAGCATTGTTATCACAATACAATGATAGCCTATCTTCTACAACCAACCTATCTTCTACAACCAACTTCAACTTTGCTAGCAACTTCTGTAGCCATAAAAGTTCACAAACACCTTGAGCCATAACTATGTATTCTACTTTTGCTCTTGATCTTGCATCCACACTCTGTTTCTTGCTTCTCTAAGTGACCAAGTTACCTCCCACAAGTATGATATAACTAGAGGTGGATCTTCTGTTATTTAGAGATCCGACCCAACCCACATCTGTAAAAGCTTCAATTCGAAGATGGTCATGTTTTGAGAAAAGAAGACCTTTTCTTGAGGCTGACTTTAAATACCACAAAATGCAAAAGATAGCCTGCTGACAAGATTTTCCAAGATCATGCATAACCTGGCTCACCAAGCTAACTACATAAGCAATGTCAGGTCTAGTGTGAGAAAGATAGATAAGCCTACCAACCAATCTCTTGCCTTTATCAACTGATTCTTCAGTTCCTGCTTGTAGCTTATGATTGCTTTCTATGGATGATTCTGTTGATTTACATCCCAGCATACCAGTTTCATCCAAAAGATCCAAAATGTATTTTCTTTGAGAAATGAAGATTACTTTTGTTGATCATGCAACTTCAATTCCCAAGAAGTATTGTAACTTTCCAAGATCCTTGATCTTAAACTCTTGAGCCAAGAGCTTCTTCAGTCGAGCCATTTCTAGTTTATCATCTCCTGTCATCGCTATATCATCAACATAAATAATAAGAAGAGTGATCTTACCCTTGTAGTGTCTCATAAAGAGGGTATGATCAGCATTGCTCTGTTGATACCCAAAGAGATCATGGTTTTGCTGAATCTGTCAAATCAGGCTCTGGGAGATTGTTTCAACCCATACAAGGCTTTCTTCAATCTGCACACCTTTCCTTGATTTATCTCATTATCAAAACCAGGAGCAATCTCTATATAAACTTCTTCTAGGTCTCCATGTAGGAATGAGTTTTTCACATCAAATTGCTGCAAATCCCAATCCAAGTTAGCTGCACATGATAGTAAGATTCTGATTGTGTTCATTTTGGCAACAGGTGCAAATGTCTCTTGATAATCAACTTCATAAGTCTGAGTGAATCCCTTTGCCACTAATCTAGCTTTGAATCTTTCAATCTAACCATCAGCTTTGTCTTTTATTGTGAACACCCACTTGCAGCCAACTAGCTTCTTGCCTAGAGAAGTAACTAGTTCCCAGGTTTCATTCTTAGCGAGAGCTTTCATTTCTTCTACCTTAGGTCCTTTCCATTTTGGATCTGTGATAGCTTCCCTCCAATCCTGTGGAATAGGCATAGAGGAAAGAGACAAGGCAAAGGCCCTATACGAGGGAGACAAGGAATCATAAGAGACAAAGTTAGTAATGGAATGTTTGGTACATGACCTGACCCCTTTTCTCTAAGCAATGGGTAAATTTAAATCAGAATTAGAAGATAACTCACCCGAGGATTCTTGCAGGGTAGTAAGCATGATGACTTCTTCAGACCTATTCTTCTTCGAGTATCTCAACAAATTAGGTCTATCTAAATGTCCAACAAAATTCTTCCCTTGAACATTAGTCTCCCTTTGAATTGTACCATTACATTTTTTGATTCGTATTGTGTTTTCTAGGAACGGCCTTCGAAGAGGATGATTGGCACTGCCAAGTTGATAGCTGGTCTCTACTACTTCTTTGATGACTACTTGAAGAATAAAGAAGCTCATGGCTTAAGTAGTATTTATTCTACCCCTGCTAAAGAACAAATTTTACCTTGGCATAATAATTTAGGACATCATAGTTTTTCATATCACAAAAGACTATTTACCTCATTTGTTTAAATCTTTGGATTGTTCAAAATTTTATTGTGAGCATTGCATTTTATCCAAAAGTCATAAGACTATTTATCCTACAAAACCATATCAACCCTCTAAACTGTTTTACTTAATTCATAGTGATTTTTGGGGTCCATCCCGTGTTAAAACCCTTTCTGGAAAAAAATGGTTTGTAACTTTTATCGATGATCATACTCGATTATGTTGGGTCTATTTGATGTGTGAAAAATCTGAAGTTGCTCAAATCTTTAAAAACTTTTATACCATGATTGAAACTCAATTTCACACACACATTGGTATATTTCACTCTGACAATGGTACCGAGTATTTTAATGAAGTCCTTGGAAAATTTCTTAAGTTTAAAGGCATTGTTCACCAATCTACTTGTGTTAACACCCCTCAACAAAATGGCATTGTCGAGAGGAAAAATAAAAATTTGTTGGAAGTATCTCGGACCATTATGTTTGCTATGAATGTGTCAAAAAACCTTTGGGGTGAGGCTGTTTTGACTGCATCATACTTAATCAATCGAATGCCCAGCTGTGTTTTGCATTATGCTACACCCTTAGATGTGTTTAAACAAAGTTTTCCTGAGAATCGACTTTATTCTACTCTTCCCCTTAACAAAAAATTGTTGTATCCATGGATGTCACATTCCTAGAACATAAAAACAAATTCTTCAGGGGGAGAACTCTAATGAAGCAAAAAAAATTTGGGATGTTACTATTACTCCCAACCCCCTACCCACAGTCATTATTTATCACAATATAATCTCTGATAATGAAGGCAAAGAAACTACTCCTAATATGTCCATGCCAAGAAATCCTAGTTCAATACTACTATCCGTTCCCAAGGAACGAAATACTAAGCTTCTTGTTTATACTAAGAGAAAGACTCAATTACGAAGTAGAGAATAACTTACCTCAACACTACACAACCTCTTAAACTCCTCGGAGAATGAACCTGGGAACAACTCTAATTCTGGTCGCCCATCTGCTACTTTACTCCTTGTTGTGCCTGGTAATGATCAAACTATACTTACTGACCCACAAGTTACTAGTGATGTTTCTACTAATTTCTCTGCTGATAATTAACTACCCATAGCATTTAGGAAAGGGAAATGGGCTTATACCAACCATCTCATATCAAATACCTATCTAATGGAAAACTATCTCACAAACACAGCTCCTTTATCTCTAAAATCACTAACCTGTTTGTACTAAGGAACATTCAGGAAGCACTTCAAGATCTAGATTGGAGATCAGTTGTTATGGAAGAGATAAATGCACTTGAGAAGAATGGAACTTGGGAACTTGTTAATTCCCCTAGAGATAAAAAGCTGGTAGGGTACAAGTGGCTATTCACTATTAAATTCAAGGCTGACGGTAGTGTGGAAAGGTTGAAGGTAAGGCTGGTTGCTAAGGGATTTAGTCAAACGTATGGTATTGACTACCAAGAGACATTTGCTCCTGTTGCAAAGCTAAATACTATTAGGGTATTGTTATCCTTGGCTGTAAATTTTGATTGGACTTTACATCAATTAGATGTCAAAAATGCATTTCTTAATGGAGACTTAGAAGAAGAAGTCTTTATTAGCCTACCTCCAGGGTTTGAGGATACTTATGGGAAGAATAAGGTGTGCAAGCTAAAGAAGTCATTATATGGCCTAAAACAGTCCCCTAGAGTATGGTTTGATAGATTTGGAAGGGTTGTGAAGAGCTATGGCTACTGTCAGAGTCAAGCCGATCATACATTATTCTACAAGTGGTCCAACGCAGGTAAACTATCTATCCTCAATGTTTACGTGGATGATATCATTTTAACTGGAGATTATGTATCCGAAATAGTAGAGTTGAAGAAGAGATTAGCCAAAGAATTTGAAATTAAAGACCTTGGACCCCTCAAATACTTCCTCGGGATGGAGTTTGCTAGATCAAAAGAAGGTATATTTGTGAATTAGAGGAAATATATACTAGATCTGTTGATTGAGACCAAATTGCTAGGCTGCAAGGCAGCTGATACACTTGTTGAAACAAGTGTGAATCTTAGCCCAGTTTAACCTGAAAATATCATTGTTAAGGAGAGAAACCAATGGCTGGTTGGGAGACTAATATATTTGTTACACACCAGACTTGATATAGCTTTTTTCGTGAGCTTAGTGAGTCAATTTATGCATTCACCAGGTCGAGAACATTTGGATGTTGTGTATAGGATACTACGGTATCTAAAAGGAACTCCTGGGTAAGGTTTAATGTTTCGTAAGCGGAACAATCTTGAAGTTGAAGTCTATACCAATGCTGATTGGGCAAGGAGTGCTACTGATAAAAGATCAATTTTAGGTTATTGCACATTTTTTGGTGGTAACTTAGTAACTTGGTAACTTGGCAGAGTAAAAAGCAAAGTATTATTGTAAGGAGCAATGCTGAAGTTGAGTTCCGATCAATGGCACATGGAATTTGTGAAATTTTATGGATTAAAATCTAGATCAAATTGGAGGAACTGCAAATTCCTATTTCAGTTCTTGTGAAGGCGTATTGTGTTAACAAGGCTCCAATTTCAATCGGCCACAAGGTGGCCCTTTATGATAAAACAAAACATGTTCATTAAGGAGAAGATTGAAAAAGGATTAATTTGTGTTCCTATATCGACCTCACAACAGGTAGCTGATATTCTTAAAAAAGGGTTACACAAGAGGTAGTTTAGTGTTCTGGTTACCAAGCTAGCTATGGATGACATCTACAAGCTAGCTTGAGGGAGACTGTTGGGAAATATCCGGGTGGATATTTCTTAGGTGTTAGTGACTCCTAAAAGTTAGCTAAATTAGATCAATTACAATATTATGTACAACTGTTAGTTTCCTAAAATAGCTCCTTGTATTCCTATTTATACTTGTACCTATGTATTGACTGTTAAGAAAATAATATACACATTTGTTCAACTTATATTTTTGCAAACCTTCATCTCAATTAGTAAGGTTTGAGCAATTGATAACAAAGTAACTATCTGGTTTGATGTTAGATAAATAGATTAGCTTTTCTACCAGTCGTTGATATCAACTTGTATCTACTGGAAATCCTCCCTTAACTTCACTCAGCTTTGAGTTGAATTCCATAGGAGTATCTGATGGCTTACATCCACTGATCCCAGTTTTTTCTAGATGGTCCAGGATATACTTCCTTTGGGAGTCTACTATGCCCTTCTTAGATCTAGCAATTTCCATGCCCAAGAAGTATCTTAGATAACCCAACTCTTTGATTTCAAACTCCTTTGAGAGATTCTTTTAAAGAATTTCATTTTCCTCAAAATCATCACCAGTGAGGATAATGTCATTTACATACACATTTAGAATCGCAATCCTTCCTTCTGCAGAAGTTTTTATAAATACAGTATGATCAAATTGCCCCCTGTAAGAAACCTTCAGATTTCACAAATCTTACGAATCTTTCAAACCAGGCCCTTGGTGATTGTTTTAGCCTATATTAAGATTTTTTTAGTTTGCATATCCTTTTTCCTTCCTAAGCTTTCACTAAATCTTTGGGGAGGCTCTATATATACCTCTTCTTCTAAATCTCCATTTAGGAAGGCATTTTTCACATCCAAGTATTGTAGAGTCCAATCTAGATTAACTGCAATAGAAAGCAACACTCTCACAGTATTTAACTTAGCAATAAGTGAAAAAGTTTTTTAATAATCTATCCATGGGTTTGTGTAAACCCCTTAGAAACGAGTCGAGCTTTATATCTTTCAAGTGATCCATCAAAATTGTAATTTACAGAGAACATGCATTTACATCCAACCAGTGTTTTCTCTCTCAGATGAGCAACTTCCTCCCACGTTCTATTTTTCTCCAAAGCTCTCATCTCCTACGACACTGCATCCCTCCACTCAAGAATATTTAGAGCCTCTTATATATTCTTAGGAATGGAAACATTGCATAACTTAGAAGTAAATGCTTGAAATGATGGAGAGAGACTTTGATATGATAAGAAGTTATACAAAAGATATGTAGTACAAGTTCTAAAACCTTTCCTAAGAGCAATGGAAAAATCTAAGGTTTTATCCAACTCTAAAATAGATATTGGTTAAGGTAACACTGACTCAATAGAAACAAACTCAAACTAAGATTTACCTGTTTAGTTCCAATTTTTGGATTTGTTATGGGTTAGACTCTTGACCAAGTTGTTTGTGCTTTTCTGTCGTTCTGGATATTTTCTCAAAAAGACTTTCCCTTTAAAACAATTTCCATCTTGTCTTGCACACATTTCATTCTTTTCTTGAGATTGAATCTGTAAAGGCATTGAAGATGAATCCTTATTTTCATTATTTGAGACACCGTCAATGTTTTAATCAGGATTATAGAAAATATTTACATCATTGTCATAAACATCAAAAAATAAATCTTCACTACGTGTCTCCCTCTGAAGACGAGGTGAGAGAAAAAAAAAGGTTTATCTTTAAAAAAGGTGACATCTATGGAAATAAAAAACCTTTTGGTTTTTGGATGAAAACACTTGTACCCTTTTTTAGTGGAAGGATAACCAACAAAAACACATTTTTGTGCTTTGGGATCAAGTTTTTCTAAATTGTTGTCATGAATATGAACAAATGCAATACACTCAAACACTTTAAGAAGGAGATCATGTGATAATCGAGATGAAGTAAAAATTTATTAAAACAATTAAAAGGTGTTTGAAATTTTAAAACTCTTGAAGGCATCCTATTGATCAAATATGTAGTTGTTAGGATAGCCTTACCCCATAAGTATTTAGGAGTATTAGTTGAAAACATTAGAGATCTTGCAATTTCTAATAGATGTTTATTTTTTTTTTCTGCTATTCCATTTTGTTGTGGGGTGTTAGTACATGAGCTTTGATGAATAATACCTTTTTCAAAAAAAAAATTCCTTAAAACCTTGTTGAAGTATTCTTTTCTATTATCACTTCTGAAAACTTGAATTCTAATTTGAAACTGTGTTTGGATCATGTTATAAAAATTTTGGAACACCTTCTGAACATCTAACTTCTCATTGGGTAAAAATAACCAAGTTATTCTAGTGTGGTCATAAATAAAAGTTATGAACCAACTTTTTCTGTTTATTCTCGAAGGTCCCTAAATATCATTATGAATTATAGCAAAAGGTTTTGTGGCCTTGTAAGGTTGTGCTAGGAAAGATGTTCGATGATGTTTAGTAATTTGACAAATTTTACCCTGAAATGAAGATAGATTTTTATTTGTAAAAAACTTCAAACACAAATGTCTCATATACTGAAAACTTGGATGTCCAAATCTAAAATGCCATGACATAATTTTATTTTCACAAAGTATTGAAATACAATTAAGAGAAGTTCTTTGGAATTGCCTGTTTGAGTCATATCAATTTTAGAAGAAATAGAGACCTGCAGCTTGTTTAACATTGCCAATCATCTTCCCCGTGTTCAAATCCTAGAATTGACAATCATATGAAAAATTAGCTCAACAATTTTAATATATACTTATTTTATTGATTGACAACAAGTTGCAGGACAATTTAGAAACATGAAGAACATTGTGAAGAATAAGAATAGGGGAAAGAACAATTGATCCTTTACCAGCTACTGCTGAATAGGAACTATCTGCTATTTTTACTCTTTGATTTCTTGCACAAGGACTATAGGAAGAAAACAATTTAGAGGACCCAGTCATATGATTTATTGCCCTAGAATCAATTATCTAAGAATAATCTGAATAGACCTTGAAGTAAGAGGCAATTAGATAATTACCTTTTTGAACTAAAGAATAGGTATGATTTATACTAGAGAAATTTTGAGATTGAAGAATTTTACAAATTTGCTCTATGTGTTTCTTTGTGAAAGGCTACGTGCTAGAAGATGTTTCGTGTCCGGATTCAATAGGGTTGGCTTGGGAGGTGCAATTGTCTCGGAATTGTTTGTTTCCCCCAATTTTTCGACTTCCCATGAATTTTTCAAGGTGTGTGAATCATGTTTACAGTGGTCACACCATGTCTTTTTATTGTTTTCTTCTTCTTGCGGCCTCTATTTCTTTCAACATGAGTGCAGAACCTTCAACCTTTGATTTGGTATTGCCAATCATCACTTTCCGCCTCATCTCTTCTCTCTTTAGTTCTGAGAAAACATCTTTGATAGAGGGTAAAGGCTTTCTTCCTAATTTTCAGCCTCTGACTTCATTGAATTGTTGATTCAATCTTGTAAGGAAAACATAAACTCTATCATTTTCTTCCCTTTTTTAATGTCAGACACTGTCATTCGGATAGTCTCAATCATCTTCATAACATAGGTCCAATTCCTTCCACAAAGTTACAATTTTGTTATAAAACAATGTAACGTCTGCTTGGCTTTCCATAGGTTTTTATTTGTTCGAAAATTTGATAAGAATTTTTAATATCAGAATACATCACTCAAACCGCATCCCATACATCTTTTGTTGTTGGCAAAAAATATGATGTTTTCTGATTGTAGGTTTCATGAAATTAATCAACCAAGCTGTGATCAAAGAATTTTCAAACCTCCATATTGCCATATTTGGATCATCCAAAGCCAGTCTTGTCTCTCTCCAGTTAAATACCCGAGTTTTCCTTTATTGTCAATGACCAACTTTATTGTTTGCGACCATTCTAGGTAATACTTGTGATTTCTCAATTGGAAAAGCAAATTTGAGCCAAAAAGATCAAAATTACGTTGTATGTTACTTGTCATAACACCAGGATTACTAACACTCGAATTGCTGAAATCATCATTAAGGGATAAGGAGTTTCTCTATTGGCCAGTCATCACTAACAATATTCCATTTAGGATTGATTTGAATGAAGAAAGAAAAAATATTGTAAAAGAGCCATGGCTCTGATTCCATGAAGAAAGAAAACAAAGTAATTCTTCCTTAATTTTTCTATGAATAGTACAAGGAATATATAGGACAATAGAATCCTAACTACCTCCTTAAATGAAGAAGAATCTATTTATTCTCTAAGTAATAAAATCTCAACTAGTTAATAAAATATCAACTAATTATCTATAAAGAATCAACTAATTATCTTTAGAGGTAATTAACTGATTATTTCCATAATATAAACAAGTATAAAATTATAGTCTTAAACATTGTCAATCAAATCACTTTATATACTATCCATAAAACCAAAAGGCCTATCCATAAGACCACAAGGCCTCATCCTTATAATTGTTTGTGGATGATATTAAACATATTGGAAGTGATTTGGTAGGCATTTTTTAGTGTAGATCTACCTACAACAACATTTTTAGACCAAGGGTCTTAGTCTTTGATAATATTTTGAAATGTTGAAGTACCACGGTTCAATAGGGATTATATTTAACTCTCAAGAGAAAAATGCTTTAATATCATGTAAGAGTGAGTAAATTAGTTGTGTTCACTTTAATTTACTTCTTATCAAGTTATAGCTAACATGAATAGGGAGCAAATTCTCATTATAACTGATACAGAAAAAGTAGGATGGAACGGAAAAGGGACTTGCCTTTTTGTGAGAAAACCTTTTGGTGGTACAGAAAAAATGTAGCTTAAATAAGAAAAGTATTGCAAAGACAAACTAATTACAAAACAGAATACTAACTAGAAATAAATATATAAAAAATAGACTTTTAGCTGGATGCTCTTGCATGCTTAGACCGTGGTGTCTCTTGCATCATGACCAGCATTCAGCAGTTTTGTTCTTCTTTTTACCTAATAATATGACGCTAAGTTACTGCCAATGGTTAAATAGTCTTACCCAGTTTTGTCTCCACATTCCTTATCGTGCTAGCCTAGACTCTGATAATATGGGGTCAAAATCTTTTGTGGTATCCTGCCACTCAGCCATTGCTATCAAGTCATAACATTGACTACCAAAACTTCACTCATCACCATTCCAATCATAATTGAATCTCTTGATGATGTTGTACATTTTTGTTATATTATTTGGTCGAAATAAGGCTTCAACCAATGCATATTGTTGTTATCTTAGAAAGCTATTACAAAGCACATGAACACTTTAGTCAGTTGTTGAGATAAGATGGGAATCAATCCTTTTCTTTCTAGTATATTGGAAAGCTGAATCTTGAAATATTGTAAAAGCTGCTTCATACTTATCTCAATGAATTCATTTACTTATTTACCTATACAATGAGATGATACCACCCTTCTTGGAAGATATATATAAATTTCTAGTCATTGAGAAAAGTAAAAGGCTCCACCTAAGAGTTGAATCTTGTTAGAGAGGAGGTTCATTGAGCCTCATGTTATTCATCTATCATTGAATTAGGGTCATTGAAATTAAACAATTCTCTGTTGTTAAATATTTTAGGGATTTAATATTTATCACTAAAATATTATATATATAGATATCTTCTTAATTAGGAATATAGTTATGATGAGATAGGTACTTTACCCTATAAATAGAAATTTATTATATATTGTGGCTTACATAAAGTAATAATTAAATATTATTTTCAACGGCTTTACGTATGTAGACATATGTTTTATAATGAAATTAAAATTGTGTAATTTTTTTGTCATTGGTATTCTTTTACTCTTAAAATTTTCAAGGTAGGAAATTAATTTTTTTTGTATTATAAAGGTTCTCGATATCTAGGAGATTGTTTTATATCCTAGTAGATTGTGTGATCTTAGGAGATTGATTCCTATCCTAGGAGATTGTTTTCTATTTGTTTCCTATACTAAGATGTATATAATAATGTAACTCAAAATCAACTAGAAGAAGGATAATTTTCCTGTTCTACTTCGTGTCATGGTATTAGGGTTTTTTTTCTTCGGAATTCTTCTTTGAGCAGCCTTCATTGCTGCATTTTTCTTGGATTTCATTCTTCTGTTTTCTACCACACCCAATATGTTTGCATTCAAAATTGTGATTCCCAAAACAAATGAAGGTTTGAATAAAGGAGTTTTTAATACTAAGGAGATTGAAAAACTGAGGAATTTATTGGGATCTCTAAGAAGCCTTTTGGAACTGGTTCTTTGGCTATTTCAAGCAAGCCTTTAATTTCTTACATAAATGCCTCAAACAAGTATTATGTCAATGCTTGGATAATTGACTCCAATACCATAAAGTATATGACTCACTCTTCTCGTTTTCTTTAGACTTATATCCCATATCCTAGTAATAAGTAGATCATAGTGGCCAATGGTTCTTTAGCTATTGTTGCAGAAGTAGATGTATATGTTAACACCTTCTCTCTGTCTTAAAAAACATTCTACATGTGCTAAACCTATTAGTTAGTTTTGTGTCTGTCAAAAAACTTACACATGACCTTTAATGCTATGCAATCTTTTCTTATTCTTATTGTGCTTTTTAGAATTGAGACTTGGGGAAGAGGATTGGACTTGCTAAGGGAAGGAACAATCTGTATCATCTTAAATCTTCTAAAAAATCGTAAATAATTCGTCCATGTCACTTCTTAGTACTTCCTAAAGATGCCAGTTAGCTTGACCATTTACACCATGGTCATCCGTCTTTTAAAGATTTAAAAGTCATATTTTCACATTGGTTCAAAGGATTGGCTGTTGATCTTTCATTGTTAAATTTGTGAATTAGCAAAACATACTTGGATATTCTTTCGTATTAGTACTAAAATAAGTCCTCATTCTTTTCATTTGATTCATAGGAATATCTAGGTTCCCTCTATTATTCCTGATATTTTTGGGGCCCATTGGTTTATCTCCTTAATTGTATTCAAGTTACAGTAAAACCTCGATAAATGAATATTCGATAAATTAATAATCTCGATTAAATAATAATTTTCTCCGGTCCTGACTTGGGCCAATGGGATAAAATAATAACCTCGCTAAATGCATAAGATAATAGTTTTAAAAAAATTCCTTGAGGCTC
>JAOSBL010000001.1:8428910-8445946 GCA_027568915.1 Erythroxylum roraimae | reverse complement strand
AAATGCTCTGTATTTATCGTGGGCCCAATGTTGGTTATGTCATTACATGGCTATTGTAAATTGTTGTTGACTGGTTGTATTAACTGAAAATGCTTCCTTTTACATTTGGGCTCAAAATTATATACTGTGCACATGAGGGTAATGAAAAAAAAATATATTGATACTGAGTTTCGACTGACTGATGTAGCACGCCACCCTCGGGGGGCACAGACTCGGATATCACCAACGATGTCGGGTTCGGGTCACGCGGGAGTGGAGTGTTACACATTGTGATGAAAAACTCCGAATAGCTCATTCAAAGCATATCTCCCTTCATCTGAAACTAGATCGTGTTAGATTGATCCCCATCATAGCTATCTCTCTTCACGAAGAATGTGGAGAGTACCTCTAATGTCAAGTCCCTGAAGGAGGGCTCCACGATATCGTAAAGTCGATAACACACTAATGTTGACGAGGTCTTAAACTTATTGAGCTAAACCAACTTACTCCAGTTGCTCCTAGTCTATGAATCGGCTAGTGCTGAACTTTTGATCCTTAAGCTGCTGGTATTGTTCCTTATGGGCCCTAGAATTGAACAATAACATTTGCGGTCACTCTAGGGGTTGAGCCATGGTTTAGGAACCTTCTCCTAGTTGTTGCTTCCTAGGGATCTCCTTTTCTCGCCAAGATCTTCTCATTATGCCTGAAATTTTAAATAATTGTAAGTAAATTACGATAATACTCTTTTTCCTACACCTGAAGTTTAGTATGCTCACTAAATTATTAAACGTAAAAATACAAACTAGAAAAAGAAAAATTAAACACATAAAATTACAAACAAATAATCTAAAGAAAATAAATTAAGAAATAAGTAAACAAAAGAGAATAAAACAAAAAAAATAAAAAAAAATATTTGAAAAAAAATAACTTACAACCTAATAAATCACCAAATTAAAATTAAAAATATTGTAATTAACAAATTAAACTAACCTAATTATGTAATTACAATTCAACCCTAAATTTGAAATTGAAAACCCTAAATTCACAATTATGCACAATTCCCAAAATTAAACATTAAACTCATGCAAAAATCAAAGTTGGCACACAATTAAACACAAACCCTGCTTTAATTGACTATAAAAAGAACTAATTAATCCTAATTTCATGAAAATATCACAATTTAACAATTAGTGAGCAAAATTGCATAATTTCAAAATTCAAGTTGAATTTCCACCTAATTCACATAAAATTAATTAAATTGAATCATTAAAGTCAATTGGGTAAGGATTAAATTCAACTATTAAACCAAAATTAATCGCCTAATCATAAGAAATCTCACAAAACCCCAAAATCCCTAATTCTAGTGTTTTTGATTAAAATATTTACAAATAATGTGAAACACCCAATGAATCATACATAAACAAGTGAATAGATAGGTTTATTGACTTGGGTGTCAAAAATTGCAAGAAAAACGTGCAAATTGGGTTAGAGAAATGAGAGGGCAACGACAGTTATGTGAGAGAGAGAAGAGAGAAAATAAGGAACAATGAAGGGTTTAAGGCATTTTAAAGATAAGTCGCAGATTTATACGGTCTAGTACACGACTGTGTAAGTAACTGAATTTTGACTTTTCCTAAACTTTCACAGTTTGTTACATAGGCGTGTATCAAAATTTGTAAGTCTACAACAACATGTCTATAGGGGTGTAGCTCTCTGTAAACATGTGCAACTTTAAAATTGGATGATCAAATATAAAATTTTGCACTAAGCATTATAACATATTAACACGTATACCCTAATACCTTAATTATGCACAATCTTGTTAAGATGATGAATTATGTATCCTCAAACACATCAAAAATCATATAAACCTATTCAAATCATGAAAATAAGAATGAAATAACATTAAATAAAATAAAAAAATAAACTAATTCATGGGCTACCTCCATGTACATTAGCTCAATGTACCCTACATATTACTATCATCTGGGATTTATAATCAGTGGCTTACTTCCACCCTTTTCTCCACAAAGTGGTTTCATAGCCTATAAAAAAGTCATATGTTGCAAGATAATAATGAGAGCATAATTTATCAACTTAATAATTCCAATTGACTATATTAATTCTCCTTGTAATGGCATACTACTAGTAAAATAAGGGATGATGACTCATCAGTAATTTCCATATTTGGTTCCTCAGCCAGTTCTTCCTCAACCACCTTTATCTACTCTTCTTCTTCTTCTTCCTAAACAAAGGTGTCTAGCTCTTGTTCTTCTTCAATTATTTCTTGCCAATTCTCTACTTCTACTTCTTGGACAGAAGCTTCTTCTTCTTCTTCTTGAAGCTCTTTTCCACTCCTAAGGGTGCTTGTCTTTACATTTTCTTTAAGAGCTGTTTCAATAGTATTGGGAAAACTCCCCTGCAGTTCATCAGATAATATTTTCACCGGCTGATTAACTTGATTCATCATATTATGTAAATAAGCCTTTTTACTCTGATGCCTCATATTTGATTCTTGAATAATTTTGGTCATCCTATCTTCTAGAGCATTAGTTACCTCCTCGCCTTCTTGAAATGTGTCATATTCAATGAAGAAAATCTCCCCTGAAATTCACGTCAAGTTGTTACATGTTTGGCAAGGTATTCTAGTAGTTTATCTGTAATACTTTCGTATTGTTACTCTTGTTGCCCATATTCAGTTCAAGCATAGTCATTCCATCCATGATACACCTTAAGGTTAGTTGTGCATGTTTGGTTGCTCCCACATGTAAGTTGATGCCGGACATTTGTGATTGTAATACTTCACAAATGTTGCAACACAGCCTGGACATCGATTGAGCTTTAGAAAACATGTGAGGAAACAACTCTTTCCAGCATGGTGATGTTACATGTTGTGATGATATATCATAATTCCCATAAGAGTACTGCCTACTCCATACATCCGTTGTGAGTTGTGGCTATAACGTTACCTTAATCCCTAAAAATAATCCATAAGCACACGATTAATGTAAAGAAGTTCAAAATATAATTAAATGAATAAGCCACAAATATAGTAAAATACAAGAAAATTAATTAAAAAATAAAATAAATACAAAAACTTAATTGAAATAAAATAAAAGAGAAAAACAAAATAAAATGGCTAGAGTAATAAAATCTAGGTGTTCCTAATATTACCGTCCCTGACAATGGCATAAAAAACTTGATTAATATTTTTTGTGTTATATCAATATTAAATTAACTGTAAGTACATGACATAGTTGTAGCTAGTACAGGAAAGTACATATCGATCCCACGAAGACAGTAATTACTAGTAGTTACCTATCTAATATTATCTAGCCTACAAATTGAATGTTTGAATTTTAATTGAAAATAAAACTTAAACAAATAAACTAAAAGTGGAAACAATAATGAATGCAGAAGAGCAAGGAAATTAGTTAGAAAAAATCAATTTCAAAGATTAATGTCTATGTAACATCCCATTACCTGTGGAAAGGTTAAAATAGTAAATGTGAGTGATTTATGAGAGGCGTAGAAATGCTTCTTCATGCTCATGCATAATATGTCATACACATACACATAAATAGTGAAGTTGTTGCACATGAAAATAATTGTACATGCATTCATGAATAATTCCAAGTATAATTAGATTGAGTTGTGATTTCTTTTGGAATTTTGAGAATTTTGAATTTATCTAGATTGAAAATATTATTGATTAGTGGAAATATAATATTTGTGAATTTTGGTGAATTTAGGATTTACTTTCAGAATTTATAGAGTATTGGGGAAAATAGGGAACAAGAAATCAAAAGAAGATTAGGAGATAGTTGGATTATAAAGATAGAATTAATGAAGTTTAGTTCAAAAGAAACTTGGTTAGAGCTTAGACCATAGGAAAGTGACAAGTGTCAAGTTGCTTGTTGTACTTTTGCTAGAAGTAGGTTACTGTTCTTTGAGAATTTAAGGTTAAGTTTTGTCCAGATAACTTCTTCATAATTACCTTCTTCGAATTTCCTCCCAATACACAAAGTTTTCCCCCAAACACCTTCTAAGAGATTACTGTGTTTTTTCCTATTCCTAAATCAATCCCTCCTTGTGAATTGTTTCTTCTGCCCTAAGAAAAACTAGAAGATGGTTAATGTTCTCAGTGGATTACGTGCTTTGCATGGAGTTTAGGGCTTGAAAATAGTTAAAGTTTTGGAGTTTTCAGCAAGTAAGTTGTGAATAAATTCTTTAGAGTTGGGAATTTATGAAATAAAGCTGATAAATTTATTGTCAGTGCATGATCATGGCATTTACGTATGTTTATATTCTTAAGCATTGTGTTAAGGGGTGAAAATTGTGGATATGGTGTTATTTGGTTTTGATGGATTTTTAGTGATCAGATGTGTGGAAATGGTTCTTGGAGTTAGAAATAGCTTTGAAATGGTGTATAGGGTTAGTGTAGAAGATTAAAGTTTGGAAAGGTGAAACATGCTCTGTTTCTTCACTATCATGTATAAATATATAGGTGTTTATACGTAAGTTGATGAAAACTTAGAGAGTTCAAGAAAAAGGATTTTAAGTTGAGGAGTATAGACGTATCGTTTATGAAGACATATCGCTTGTGAAGGAGTATCGTCTTAGGTTAACTTCTGCTTCGTCTTAAGTTGACCATCTGTATCGTCTTAGGTTGACTTCTGTTTCGTCTTAAGTTGATCATCTGTATCGTCTGTAAAGAAGCTTCTTCTGTGATGACGTCATATCGTCTGTGATGACATCATATCATCTGTAAAGACGTATCGTCTGTAAGGATAATTCGTCTGTAAAGTCATATCTTCTATAAAGATGCTTCGTCTGTGATGATGTCATTCGTATTAAGAGTTGCATCGTCTTAGGTTGACTATGATTCGTCTTAAGCTTCTTGCATTCGTCTGCTTCTCGCATTCGTCTGCTTTTTGATTCATCTGCTTTTTGCTTCGTCTGCTTTTTGCTTCGTCTGCTTTTTGCTTCATCTGTTTTTTGCTTCGTCTGCTATCTGCTTCATCTTATGTGGATAGAACCTTGTTTGATTCTTTCAGCCATAACTTTGTCGTCCGACCTCCAAATGGCTAGATTTTTTAAGCCTTGGATTCATAACACATTTCTCTATCTCTCCATAGAAATTATAGCTTTTGGTTTTGACTCAAAAGAGATTAATCTAATCAAAGTAAGGGTATCGATTGAAAGAGCATGAACTGGATATTTTACGAAACATGTTCCTGTATTTTGATGATATCTTGATCTATAGGATTCCAAATGAGATGATTTTTGATTTTATATAGGCATACAAATTGTCTCAAGAAGTCGGATTATGATTCAGTCTCTAAGATGTTTAATTTCTGGATAGAAGTTGGGCATAGTACACTGTTTTTGAATATGAACAACCCGATAATATTTGAGGTGTATCTTCTGAATTACTGAACCAAATTGAGTGATGTTGGTGTCAATGGAAAGATAAGACATAGAGGAACACTTTTCTAGAAGAGAGTTTGACCAAATTACCTCATTTGGACCTTTTGATTGAAGGTGAACAATAGACCCAAGGGGTGCCTTGGAAAAATCTGAAGTGATTCAATAAGAAATGAATTGTGAGTTTAAGAGTTTTAATGAGGCATAAACCTAAGTATAAATTATACTTAGATGAGTTTTGATATGGGAATGATTTTGTGTTGATATCAATGGTAAGATACCCGAAAATTTTCATGAACATGCATTGTACATAATTCACTTCATACATGTGCATTATTGAATCCGTATGATTGTACAAATTGTGATATTGTGTATATTATTTATTATAGAGGAGCAACTGGAACGTTAACCTCCAGACGTTGTCGGATCTTCCAGGCATTAGCTTCAGGAGTGACTTGTGAGTAACCTAGACAGTTTCTCTCAATTATTGTCTGCTTAAATTATATTTTTGCATGATAAATGAATGTGATTTGAATTGTATTGAATTCTGGATAGGAGGTCCGATGATTGTGAATTGTGGAATGTATATTGAAGTGCTGATTGTATATGAATGTGAAGACCTATGTGCTTTATAATATGGTTGATTGTGGTACATGCATTCCATACATGAGTGCACAATCAGATAATGGCAGTTGTGACCAGAGTAGCCACCAATCAGAGCTTAAAGCTCAACGAGTGAAAAAGAGTCTCGAGCTTAGACAGTGCCTAAGAGCCTAAGGCTCACTATGTATAATGAGCCATGTATCCTCATAGGATAAGGGACAGTTATTAATGAACCCAGTATCCAAAATAGATACGGGACAGTTTAGGTACTCGGTCACAACAATGTAAAAAATTGGAAAGTGTCTCATGAGCATTTCATATGCATTTCATCAAGTATGTTGATTGATTGAAATGCATGAGAAATACAATATGTGATTATGTGTTATGTGAAATGATGTGTTGTATGAATTGAGTGAACCATCGATGATGGTTACCTCATTGAGTTCGCAAATCTCACCAAAATTGCAACGTTGTCTTTTCAGGACCGAGAGATGACTCTAGCTACTGAAGAGGCTCTACTAGCCATGTAAATTGTGATTGGCAAGAGAAGTCATGGCTCAAAGGTCGGTTAGCTGGAATTTTTGGACAAATTAGTTAGACTTTGGATATTTTCCTCTTTCACATAGCACTTTTGTATTAGGTTTTGATGATGTACATGTAAAGAGTGTTGAAAGACACAATGTAGACCTTCGATTTTTATGTAATGAAATGAGGAAAAAGTTGATTTTAAAATATTGTGGTTTTTCTTATGATGCATTATAAGTGAAATATGATACCATGCCATGTGAAGTGAATGTAGTGATCGATTGTAGCGCGCCATTATCGTCAGATATGTATCGGACTTACCTCTGAGCGTCCCAGTGTGTACCCTGCGGTAAGGGAGCGCTATAGTCTAGGTGATAAATCCCCCTAAAAACCATTAAATAATTAACATTTTATCTTGCAATTATTTTATTGATTATTATAATGTGAAAATTCCTATCTTATGTTATTAAATCTCTCAAGACTACTAACAACTAATCAATAGGTTAATTAACTGAAATCATTCTAAATAAAGTTTCTAGGATTGATTTATGAATTCTGCTTTTAGGTTTGACTCTAATCAAGAGAATTTATATCAGCCTATCCCTAGGTTTGCAATCAACTCCTTTCAATTATGGTAAATCTATTCATATAAAGGATTTCTCATCCTTAATGATATGAAATCAAAATATTGCATTGAATAAAATATTAAGGCATATTGTCATTACAAACTAGGGATCATCACACCTAGACACTAAAAAGTGTTTAGTTACTCATAATAAAAAAATGAAATAAAATATAAACATGCGGAACAACTAATAGAAAAAAGAGTTTATAATTCTAAATCTCCCTTTCTATTATATTGAATCTTCTTGCAAGTTTAGATTGGATGTAGCCTTCTATCATATCTCCTTTGATGTTAACTTTGTGTTTTCCTTATCTCTGGATCAAAATCATCACCTCTCTAGATGTTTCACACCTTAAGCCTGCTGCAAAAATTGGCTCTCTTTTGTTTACCTATGTTCATGTCCTTTTATAGTAAAATCTAGGGTTTTTGAGAAATATATGATTTGCTACACAGGTGTTTAAGAGACTGTGTATATTTAGAAACTCCAGAATTCATGATTTTACAAGGGAATAGATACTTATACGGATATGCACACGACCATGTATCTCTTAATTTCTTCAAAACTTTGTTTTATGCCATATTTTCATCCAAAGTCTTGTCTTTTTGGTCCATGAAGGCAATTATAACCTATAAATGCATTGGAGAGAATTAAGTACCAAAAATACAACAAAGCTATAAAATATCAAGCAATCCATCAAATATTGGTGTATAATTAAAGTCAAATATTCATATATCAAAGAGGTATTATAAAGGAAAGTTTACTGGGTCGTTGAAATTGATGCTTAAACCTTGGTGCTAGTGCATAAAGCTTAAGTTAACTCAGTTCTTAACAACCTTTGTATGCACTAGTTTTCATATTTATACTTCCAAAGATTTTAACAAAAACAATGGAATAGATGATGAGGAAATTCTTATGCTCAAGAGATATTTCAAGAGGAGTAATGGATAAAGTAATAAAGAGGAGTGTATTGTTACTCAGGAATGAAGGAGGGCTAGGAATCACCTTCATTAGAATTACAAATGAAGTCATAATGATAAAGAGGATATGGAAACGATTGCTTTGGATAAGATGGATCTATAAACATTACTTAAGGGATGAGAACTAAAATATTTGACAAGAAACTAATTCCTCATAGATAATCATATAAATCCTTAAGTTGAGGGGAAAAAAAAGCTAGGCTAGAATGCTAACTTAGGCTTAAGAACAAATCTTCCTTATGGTTTTTGAAATGATAACTGGAATAATATTGGTCTCTTATTAATATTAATGAACTCTCTTCCCTTAGGAATTTAATTCAGTTGGTTTAAAAATAAGAGATGTCCTAGGGAAAAATCAAAATTTTCTTAACTAAAAGGGCTAGTCTACTTTGATTGATCACTTCCCTAATTTCAATATTTTTTTTCTAATATAGAGGACTCAATATAGTGGTTTAGACACGCTTCATGGATTTACAAAAAGGATTCTTGTAAGTACCTATCAAGAAATTAATCATTAAAAGTAACTAGAATAGTATGGTTCAAGAAAGCAAGTCTAAAATCATCATTTATCATATGGCTTTCTATAACAAGAATACCAAATATGACAGAAAAGTTAAAGAGCAAATATAATATGTTAAACTACTGTAGTTTATGCAATCAGGAGCCTAAATCAATTAATCACCACTTCTTCCATTGTAGCTTTACGTCCTACATTTCATAAAAGACATAATAGCTTTGAAACTTCACTTCTTCTCTATTGGATTGGAAAAGGACCATCAATTGGATTAGTTAAGGACATAAGGTGTACAAAGGAGATTGCCTTATCCATAAAATCTCATTTGGTAATATGGTATATGCTATTTAAAAAATCAAAGAACAAAAGGATCTTTCAAAATAAGGCATTATAGATGTATCAACTATTACTTAAGAGGAAGAGCTTGATATGAGAGCAAATGTTAATATACAAAATTCACCATAACTGTAGTTTAACTTTTTCTATAAATTAAGGCATCTCATAAAAGTAATAACCGGCAGAAATAAAAGATCCAAGTAGTAAAAGAACAAATAAGGAAAGTTTGATTTAGAAGAACAAATAAGGAAAGTTTTATGTAATAAAAAGTATAACAATTTAACTCACTTTCTCTTTCTGGTTAATTAATGAGCTTAATTTTACTACTGGCTTGCAATAGGTTTTGGGGCTCAATTAGTTCAAGTTCCTTTGGTATAACAATTTAACTCACTTTTAGAGTAATTAATGAGCTTCATTTTACTACTGGCTTGCAATAGGTTTTGTAGCTTAAGTAGTTCAAGTTCCTTTTGTTCAACTGCTTCTTTTAATATGTATGCAATTAGCTTGTATTTACCTTGCTAGGCTTTTGTAACTCTTATTCCAAACCTTATATCTCCTTTAAGAGTCATTATTCTTTCAATATACTTTAAATTCTCTAAAAAAATTGCTTGAATCTTTTAGAGTAATTCAAGAGAGTATTAAAGCATTAGAGCAATAAAGGAGAATGATTCGACCTAACGGAACTAAATTGGGCTATTTATTTTTCAACTGACTAAAAAATTGAGTCATATGAGTTTTATCAATATGATGGTGTGATCAATTTAAAGGGAAAATATAACTTACAAATCGGTACATTTTATGCAATTAAGAGCTTGTATCATAATCTCCTCTTATTCTAATATCGCTTTACCTCCTACATCTAGAAAAAGAAAAAATAGCTTTATGACTTCTCTTATCCTCTATTATTAGACTAGCAAAGGACCATTAACTA
Organism: Erythroxylum roraimae; assembly: GCA_027568915.1. Classification (NCBI taxonomy): domain Eukaryota; kingdom Viridiplantae; phylum Streptophyta; class Magnoliopsida; order Malpighiales; family Erythroxylaceae; genus Erythroxylum; species Erythroxylum roraimae. The sequence continues at coordinate 8,436,028 of JAOSBL010000001.1, read as the reverse complement.
GATCAGTTAAGTATAAAAGGTATGTAAAGGAAACCACCTTATCCATTATGAGCCTTAGTTTAAACCTTGTATCTCCTTTTGAAGTCATTATTCTTTCAATATACTTTAAATTCTCTAAAAGAAATTGTTTGAGTATTTCAAAGCAAGTCAAGAGAGTACTAAGGCATCATAATGACAAAGGAGAATGATTACTTCAAATAAAGCCTAAACTAGGTTAGTTATTGGTCAATTGACTAAAAATAAGATGAGTTTGATCAATGGATTAATGGTGTACAATTTAATAATAAGACATACTTTACCTTAAGTATTGTTTATATAGTGAAATGAATGAACTATTAAGTTGAGAATAATGTGAATGACACCCTATTAATCATATTTTGGCCAAAATAGAACAAAGAGATGCTAGTAACAACTAGTAGGCTAAAAACTCTATAAAAAGCCTTCTTACATTAGAGGAAGGAAATATAAAAAGGGAAAAATCAAGAGATACAAAAGCCTTGTTTGAATAACCTATAGATGAAAAAATATGTGGAACTTCTTAACTGTGTTGTTTTTGTGAGATACGCTTTCTTTTAAGAGTCTAAAGGCTTTAAACTCTTGATAAGGTCTATATTTGAACTTGTAGGTCTAGTGATAGTATTATAATTCAAGTGTGAGTTATTACCTATTTGTAAAAGAAAAAGATGATTATGTAAGCAAATACTATTAACGAAGAAAGAAGATTTTCTAATGGATTCTTTTTAGTCATTAAATAAGAGTTCATAGTGGAATTAAATTTCTAAAAGTGCTTGAATTGTGATTTTAAGATAAGGAGGACCAAGTTGTTATAAAAACAACTATGTAAGTTCTAATCCTTACTCTCTTTATTTACTTCTATAATTATTCGATTGCATTGGGATAGTATATTGTCATATGGTGTAATCTTATTATTTAACCTTGATATCTCAATCTACTTTAATTTTTTATTAAATGTCTAACAATGGCATATCAACCTCTACACAAACTTAGATGCATTCCACAATCAAACAAATTAAGTTTTTGTTAAATTCTTATTAAAATAATTAACTTAGAATAACTTAATTCACTCTACTAAGTGTCATTAATACAAAAGTTTTAAGCATAAGTTATTATCTATCAAGATTTAGTAAAAATTGAGAGTGTATACACTTAATTATTGTTTTTCAAAGTTAAGTATATAATTGAGAAAAAAACAATGCTTTTTCTAAATTTTAAAGGAAATATACTTTCGATAAATCTCAATTACGATATGTAAGATATCTTTTAAAAAAAGATATAAACTCCACAGACAAAAAATTAATATTATAACTTAAACTTTATTATATGTTCAAAATTAACTATAAGCAAGAAGGTTAAAAGTTTTTAACTTTTGTACTGTGTGACACCCATAAAATTACATTATTGTTATATTATAATTCCATTTTTAGGATAGGTATTTTCTTTAATTTCTAAACTTATGTTTTGATGGATCATACTTAGTGATTTGTAACTAATTGATACCATTAGAGAATTGAGGTATTAAAATATACATTTGGACTAGGAAAATTGTCAAGTGGCAAGTCAAGTTGGTACATAGAAAATTAGAATGACTAAGCCTATGAGTTAGTGACATTTGGCATAGCTAATGCATTGACTTTTGGCAATATTGGTTGACTGACACGTGGCCTAATTGAATTGTGACATTTGGCTGCCACATATGAAGACATGTAGGTTGCTTTAATGAAGGACAAGTATCACACTTTCATGTGTAACATGTGGTCATTGCAAACCAAGACACCTTGCATTCAAAGAGTTAGGCAAGTGATGAATCATCTTCACCTTTGAAGTTTCTGCAGCCTTCTCTCTACACTTTGTTCCTCTCCACCGAAACCTCTTACTCCCTCTCAACTTCTAGAATTTTGCTTGATTTTGGATCTTCATCACTTGGAATCTTTGTAAGTTACTGCATCAAGAAGTAGGTCCTACTATTTTCTGTGCTATTGTCTTGTTAGTGCTGAAATTTGCACCTTTATCTTAGATGTGTGTTGATTGCTTGGAAAGGTTGGATTAGTTGGTTCTTTAGAGTTAAAATTTGAAGTTAAGAAGGTAAGGAAATGCTAAACTTTATTGCATGCTATAATATGAATTATTTGATGCTTGAATTGGATAGAATATGTTTTGAATTGATGATGATTGAGGTCTAGAACGTGATACTTGTTTGATAGCTTTTGCTTTGGATGTTGATACCTAAAAGATCATGGATTATGAGATGCTTAATGAATGATTTTTGAATTGGTTTAGACATGAATTTGATGAGGTATTCAAGCATAAATAAAGGAGAATTGAAGTGAAATTGATGGACTTTGATGAAGGTGTGTCAAATGGAAGTGAAGAAGTTAAGTTTTGGAAACAAACTAAAGGTTGTGGGTGAGTGAACCTTCGGTTCACTCATCCCATGATCTTGGGATTTATAAGGCACATTCCCACGGTCGTGGGAAATGGTTGGGAAGGTGAAAAACTTGGTTTTGTGCAATTTTTGAATTATATAAGGTTAGGTCATTTTATTTGGTACATTGGGACTTAATTGGGCTTGTTTAAAGTGTGAAATGAACTTAAATTGAGGTTAGATTAATTGAGTAAAAGTTAATTTAGTTATGGATTTTTAATTGAGGTAATTACTTAAGGAACATATGGTTAGTAAATAATGTGTCTAATGTTGAAATGTATGGGGTGTTCAAGGATGAATGTATCCTTATAAACACAAATATATTTTAAAGGATTTATGTGATGTCAATTGAATATGATTATTTGCAAATTGGAAATTTGCATAATTATATGCGTAAATACATAATGCATTTATTGGTATATTATTGCAAATGCTTATGTTCATGAGGTATATTAAGTTGTTGGATATGAAAGATTATGTTCGATTTGAGAAAAATGGAATAAAGACATATGTTATGCACTACATCTTTTACATATGATTCTGATATTTGAAACGTTTTGTTTTAAAACTACCAAGTCCTAGTCGTGGGTAAATAGGCATACCTAGAAGGGTCTACAACTGCTTCTGTAACCAACCACTACGGTGTCTTCTGTGCTAAACACTCCGGTGTCTTCTGATTTTAGACACTTCAGTGTCTTCTGTTTTAAAGACTTAAGTCTCTTTTACTTCAAATATCAAACATGGGTATCTTATGTTCTAGTCTTGTTACCCACTTATGTAAAAAGGATTAGTAGGCTAACTTGTTATGTATTCTATTACATGCTCAGCTCTGATATAATTAAGCTCTATTCTGAAATAACTAAGTTCTATTCTGATATAATCAGATACTGTTTTGATATAGTCAAGTTCTATTCTGGTACTTTAACGTTCTGTTCCGATACTTGTAAGTTCTTTTCTGAAGCCAATATATCCTGTTTTGATATGTTATATTCTGTTCTGAGATACATATTGTTTAGATTGCACTTTAATATGAACAATTAAAGATTGTTTGAGATGTGATATGATTCTGTATATGTGAATGTTAGACGACTGTTAGAAACTGTTGCCAATTTATATCATGTTTAGTTATTTCCCCACTAAGCTTTATGCTTAGCACGGTGGTTTTGCCTCCGTGTAGGTTCTGATAAGAAGGTTTAAAGACTGGGACAAAGACAAACGCAGTGGCCAGGAGATTGTGTTTTGTTTTGGAAATGTTCAGTTTGTTTTTAAGTTGTATTTAATGCAATGAGACATATTGGAATTTGTATTTTGTTTGATGGTTTGTAATAAGCTTAATACAGGTAGGATTTGGATTTAAGGCTTGTATGTGATAAGTACCATATGTATGTTATGTTCTGAATATGACCCAACCTATGAAATGAAATGTATGTTACTTGAGTTTTTGGAAATGCTTTAGCATATTTTGGATTGTTTCAGTATAGTTTTGTGTGGCATCTGCATATCCTCCCAAGGGTAGGTGGGTGTTACAATTTTTAACTTCACATATGATTGTCGTGCCTATGTGTCAAAACATTGAAGCTCTTCTTTCAATCTCCTATCTAAACATTGAAGCTCTTCTTATTCCATGTTATGATTGTTAGATGCATTCAATTAATACGTCGCCAATTTATTAACTCTCTTTTCTGAAGTAACCAATTAATAACTCAACTCTTCCCAAGAAATATCTCTGATTCTCTCTCCAATCTTCTCTCTTTTGGAAATAGTTTAACCATTCAAGTCGAAGAATGGCTATCACTAATTAATAACTCAACTCTTCCCAAGAAATGGTCTCAACTCCTCTCTTCCTGCACCTCTCGCCCTTTTTCTTTCTACCTCTCTGGAAGTTCCACGACATCTTTTCTCTCTTAACGTGTCCTAATCGAACGTCACCTAATTTATTCCTATCATCGAACGGCTGCATTTTATTCTGAAACCATGAAACTCTCCCCAACTTTATTGATATCGGCTTCTCTGTCATCTACTTTCTTGATCTCTCTGGAACATCTTCCTCTCTTTCATTTCTCTTTTCTACTGAACCTCCTATTACCCTCAGATTGGAACTTTTTTCTAAAAAAGGATCAACATCAAACATAAAAATACTTGTAGAAGGAGTCACCTGAGTTCAACGTAGCGCCTTCTACATGCATCTTATAGTTTGGTACTTTTACCCATTCCTGTAGATAGTAAAATTCAAAGTTTCTCTATATTTTCTGATCTCATCTCACAAATACTATGAGCTTTGTAAAGTTGTAATATCTTTTTGGTGCTATTTTTGACGTTTTGTTTTTTTTAGAATTGATTAATCTTGATATGTCAAAGAAATTTTCTGGAGGCTTCTATACACAAATATTTTATGATGAAACTCTTCCGATAAATATTGGTCTCTCTGTTTGGTTGTTCTTCATTTGAAGGGATTAGTTTTGTTTTGTTGGTTTACGAATTCTTCGTAGGTTAGGTCTCCATTGCGCGTACCTGCAACTGCATTTTCTCTTTCCTTAAACAAAGGCAATAGGACATCGAATTCAGGGAGTTTGCTAAAGAACAGAGGTAGAGGTGTCTTGCCTTTAAATTTTAGGTGCACTTAGTTGTTCTTTTTTGTATATTCACTGTAGTTCTTTTGGTCCCAATAGTTATTCATTATGGATAGTTTTCTGTTGTAATTTTTTGACTAAAGAAAGTATTTATCATTTTTCCTTTAGCATCAAAAATTCATTTTTCTTGGATGACAGTATGTTTATTTTACTTTTTCAGACTACTTCTGATATATCAAGATTGGAAGCAAAGGTTCAGAGGCTTGAGCCGCAGATACAAGCCAAAGATAGGGAGATAACGACAATTACTCCAACAGTGAGTAACTTGGGGGTTTTGCTATGTGACATTATGTTAACTAGAATGCTTTATTGGTTTGTTCATATTCACTAAATGTTGTTGTGTGATTAGGAAGCCAAAGCTATTGCTACTTTTAAGGCTCAAATTGAAAAGTTTCAATACGAGCAAGATGAATTTCAAATAATGGTTCTCGGTAATCAGTTTGGGGACAATTGGTGTGTTGTTTTTTATTTTCCTCTAAGTTTATTTAGACAATGACACACTAAATAAACTCTATAACTTGGCAAAAGTGAATTTGGGTTTGTCCTGCATCTCTTATGTAGCCTTTACCTGATAAAATTACTGATTATATATGGTATCTCCTTGTTTGCTCATTGTAGGCAGCTCATCTCAAGGAAAAGATTAACCTCATGTTTAATGGAGATTGTGTAAGTCACTATTTCCTTCTTCTTCTTTGGATTTTAATCAATTTTATCTACATACTATGGAATTCATTGGTAAAAGATATTTTTCTTTTTTTCTTAAAAGATTATGATAGCTTCCTTTTGCGAAGATATAACTAATCACATTATGTTTAAATGGCACTTCCAGATAAGCATCACCAAGAATAGGACTATGTTGCATGTAGCTTTGTGTGCTCTAAGGGATGCAACCATAAGAGTGATGAGAAGAATGTAGTGCTAGAGGTTTGGAATGTTTTGGACAAGATCAAAGACTTCTTGGAGAGGGTCCGGAATGGTTCTTAGGTAATAACAATTCTGAATTTGGTTTTCATACATGAATCTCCTATTTTGTGGTAACAGCCAAATGCTACTAGGTTGGAGCTACAGGAAAACCACTGACTGACGTGGTATCAGTTGGTATTGGCGGAAGCTTCTTTGGTCATCTTTTTTTGCATACTGCTCTTCAAACAATTTCTTCATATGCTTTCTTTATTGGATTTTTAGATCTTAAATTTACTGTCACAAAAGCTTATATATGGATTAATTCTTCTGCTTTTACTCAACTTGTAGATCCAGAGGCTAACAAACATGTTAAAGGATGCTAGCTACGATCGTAAGTACTTTCATTTTTTTCTTATCTCATTTAGGCATATGTTTCAAATATGCATGTGGTTTTGTGGTGGTAAAAGTTATAATTATAACATTCTTAGTCACAACCGTGAATTGCATATTAATTATTATAATATTATTATTAAGTACTACATACTAATATTAAGTATGTGTGTGTGTGTGTGTGTGTGTGTGTGTGTGTCTATATACACACGCACACACAACTCTTCATAAACCATGAATTATTAATTATTATATTATTAAGTTTTACTATTTGACGAAGGGCAGGTCTTTGCTCGTGCTGAATTACTTAAAGGTGCATTTTTTTGACATTGTTGTCTACGTAATTTCGTTGGCTATTTTTCTCCTTTAATTACGTCTTTTTTCTCATCTTGACCAATTTTTCGCTGGTTCGGTTGAAGATAATAAGCTATCAGATTTCAATACCAGTAAAAGTATGTATTTATGTATGAGTACTTTCTTTTATTTAGTGTCTTGCCTAATCATATTTAATTGTTGCTCTACCTTTTTCCTGTTGCATTATACCCTGTCAATTGGATCATTTTTATATCGCTTATAAACATATTTTTAAAATATTGAAAAATTCTCAATTGGTTTTACTGCAATTTTGATTTCTTGTTTTCATTTTCAAATTCAATACCAAAAACTTTGGTTTTCTTTTTACCATAATATGATTTATTAAGAATTGTGATTTCAATAATTTTAATCTTTAATGTAAAACTGAAATTAAAATT
>JAOSBL010000001.1:8415649-8428810 GCA_027568915.1 Erythroxylum roraimae | reverse complement strand
GTTGTGATTATTGAAAATGCATTGAGATTTATGAATTATGATCAAGTTATGCCATTGAAACATGTCATGGCATTTTGAATGAATGAAAAGATAGAAAAGCTCGAAAGTATGAGCATTTGATAAAATGATCTGAGCATGATTATGTCTTTTGTTCGGGCGAGAGTGGAACCATTCTGTTTGTCACGTGCACGTTGACAAGAGCCTTCTCCCGGCTGCCCGCTTGTGGTATATGAACTCCAAAAATGGACTCATTCTGTTCATGGGGTAAACTTCAGTTTCTCCATTCTGTTTTCATGGAACCCTCGAGCCATTTGTTTGTGCATTGCATCTTTGAATTGCCAAGTATGCTGCATAAATTGAGTGTTTTTGTATTGATGGTTAAATGGATATGCTGTGTTGATCTGATGATATTTTAACTATGAGTTTTGAGTTCGAATTGCGAATTTGACTAAGAATTTGAGAATGAAGCATTTTATGAATTCATTATGATTTTTATATGACAAATGAACATTTCAACGGTTTTGCTTATTCTTCGTTATAAACTTGTTACCTACAAACTTTAAGCTCACCCCCTTTCAGTCCCCACCTTCAGGTGTTAAGCAAGAGATGGAGTGAAAGTGAGTCAAGGCATCACTCCCAATTTGCTGATGTTGTATTTTGAGTTAGTTTTGGAAAACACAAGGCTTTAGTCGCATCAAAGGATTTCTAGTTTATGTAACTTTTGTCTTTTGAGATTGTGGATTATTGTTGTAATTGTGGCTTGGAATGCCTTTAGAGCTTGTAAAACTTTATTCTTTGATGTTAAGGAATTATGAATTATGTATGGATGATGTTGAGTGGAAGTATGAATTTGCGTATATATATAAGGTTGAGTTGAAATTAGGTATACTTGAGGAAGTTATCGATTTGATATGATTATTTTGATTGTGAATTGTTGTTACATACATATATATAAGTGAGATGTGTTATAAAAAAGGAACATAGAAATGGTACGAGACTTTAAGCTTCATGATTTCTTTGGATTACGCTCACGTTTGTATGATGAGTAATAATACGCATACGTTTTATGGTTCAAGGGTTGGACTCCAGAAACGGGGCCCAACAAAAATGTTCACTGAGCAAGCTTCAGTCTTTTAGCCACAACTTTTTCTCTAGTTATCTGAACGAGATGATTCTTAATTTGGATTAAACTAGAAACATATAGCTACATTTCTTATGAGGACATCAAATTTTAAATTCACTCTTTAAGAATCTCAAAATTTGTCATGAAGTTAAGAACTGGGTGCAGAACATTGGTGGAGGAATGTAAAATTCGTGTTCTGACTTCAGGGGAAATTCTGGATTGACATAGATAGATTTAGGCAAAGTTATCTTCTCGAAAGATGTAAGTCTTTCTTTTATCTTTCCAACGGTATATAGTATGAAATTTTTGGACATCTGAGTTGAAAGTTATGGTCCTTAGAAGGAAAGATGTTCAAGAGTAAAGTTGTATAATCTATAAAATTGTATGGTCTGTGAAGATGTATCTTCTGTCTTTTTTTGCTTCTTCTGTCTTTATGATTCTTCTGCTTTTTGCTATCTTCTGCCTTTTTACTTCTTCTGTCTATTTACTTCTTCTGCTTTTTGCTATCTTCTGCTTTTTGCTTCTTCTGTGTTTTACCATTTGCTTCTTCTATGTTTGACTTTCTGCTTCTTCTATGTTTGACCATTTGCTTCTTCTGTATTTGACCTTCTGCTTCTTTTGTGTTTGACCATCTGCTTCTTCAATGTTTGACTTCTGCTTTTTCTATATTTGACCTTCTACTTCTTCTGTGTTTGACCATCTGCTTCTTCTATATTTGACTTTTGCTTCTTCTGTGTTTGACCTTCAGCTTCTTCTATGTTTGACCATCTACTTCTTCTATGTTTGACTTCTGCTTCTTCTGTGTTTGACCATCTATTTCTTTTGTGTTTGACCATTCACTTCTTCTATGTTTGACTTTCTGCTTCTTCTATGTTTGACCACCTGCTTCTTCTATGTTTGACCTTCTGTGCACTATTGTCTAGTCTATTTTTTACCCCTCAGATGATAGAATCTGTCTTTGAGGTCTTCACAAAAGTTGTAGATGTTAAAGTCCTCTTTCAAACCATCTAAAGAACACCTTAATCCAATATCTGTAGCAAAAGTTATGGCAATTTTTCCAATCCTGTATAGTCTGATGACGTCACTTCATCTATAAATGATGTCATATTGTCTGTTCCTATTTTTGACCCTCTAAGAGATTGAACTTGTCTTTGAAGTCTTCAAAAAGTTGTAGATATTAACGTCCTCTTTCAAACCATCCAAAGAACACTTTAATCCAATATCTATAGTGAAAGTTATGACAATTTTCCCAATCCTGTATAGTCTGATGACGTCACTTCGTCTATAAATTCGTGTTTTGACGTTTGTTCCTATTTTTGACCCTTTAGAAGATAGAATCAGCCTTGAGGTCTTCATTAAAGTTGTAGATCTTGAATTATTCTTTCAAACCATCTAATAATTATCTTCATCTGAAATCTCTACTGAAAGTTATGCTAATTGTCCCAAGACAGGTTTATTATGATTTAGGGCCAAACCTTGTTTGATTCTTTCGGCCATAAGCTCTTTATCCGACCTTCAATTGAAGTGAATCTTGAGCCAATATACTCCTAACACATTTATTTTTATGTCTCTATGAAAGGTTATAGCTTTTGGTATTGATTCGACAAAGATTATTTGAATCAAAGTAAGGGTATCGATTGGAAGAGTATGAATTGGATATTCTACTGAACATGATTCAGTATTTTAATGATATCTTGATCTGTAGAACTTCAAATGAGATGATTATTGTTTAAAAATAAATTAGAAACATGGAGCTACAAATTGTATGAAGAAATCAAAATCTAATTCAGTCTCTAAGACTTTCAATTTCTAGATGGAAGTTGTGCATAGTGTACTATTGCAATATAAGAACAGTCCGAAAATGGTTGGGATACAACCTTCGAATTACTGAATCAAATTGAATGATTTTGATGTCATTAGAAACTTAAGACAATGGGGAACACTTTTCTAGAAGAAAATGTTATGTCAGAATGTTCAAGGGTATTTTTGGTAAGACATTTACGGTTAAATGACTATAAGCCTATAAGGAAGGATAAAATGGACTTTTTTGGACTCATTAAGGGCATAAAAGGAAGATGAAATTGTGGTCTTACATTTTAAGAAGAGGGAAGAACGAAAATGGAAGTGAAAAAAAAGAGAGAGTGTCATGAAGAAGAGAGAGAAATACGAAAAGAAGAAGAGAAGGAGAGAAATAAGAGAAAACTAGTTAGGGTTTCAATTGTGTTAACCTTGAAAAGAGATTTAGGGTTGTCGAAGAAGAGAAAAAGGTAGAGGAAGAGAAGAGCTTCCTTTTGAGCTAAAGATCCCTTCATTTGGTGAAGAATGAAGGTAAGATCATTTTAAATTTTTTGAATTTTTGGAAGGATTTTATTTCATGGAGTTTAGAAAATGCTTGCGTTTAAGTATGCTAAAACCAATTTTAGTGATTGTGCTTGAGGGATTTTCAATTGAAAACCCTATTCAGTGGGATTTTTGTTTTTGTATAAAGGGATCAAAAGAGGGAAGAGGAACAAGAGAAGAGACTTTTTGAACAAGTCTATAAGAAAGGAAATCAAGGTGGGTACATATTTATAATAGAGTAAATAAGCCACTAATGCTTTCTTTGAATGAAAAAAGTTAAATGTTTTAAAATTGCAACATAAATGTTGCATTTATTGTTCTTCGAATGCTATGAGAATGTGCTGCATATTTTGTATATGAATTTTGTTTGATTTATGAAAAGGATTTTTGAAAGGATAACAAGCCTAAGAAATCAAGTTTCTGAAATGTGCCTTTTGGGCAATATGGTTTACAAGACATGAATTACATGTTATGTGGGTTTGTGGTGGTCCCCTAAGTCAAGTCAAGTGCACTTTGACAAAAGGCTTCTCCTGCCTGCCCGCTAGTGGCATGGAGCTCCTTTATGGACTCCCATAAGTTCACAGCTACGCAGGACTATTAAGTGGAAATGTGTAGTACGCTCAGTTTTTAGATCCACCCGAACTATTTTGATGTGCTTATGTGTTATGTTATATGAATAAGTCTGATGCATTCATGTTTTGTAGTTTGAGATTTTGACTTATATGTTTACATGTGTTTACAAGTTTGATAAATGCATGATTTATATTGCTTGTGAATTGTTTGATTGACGAGAATTTGAGAAACATGCACTTTATGAACTAAATGAGAATTTTCTATAACAAGTAAATGTTTTCAATAATTTTTGCTTATTTTTCTGTTATAAATTATTACCCACAAGCTTTCAAGCTCACCCCCTTCTGTCTTATCCTCAGGTGATAGCTAAGAGAACAAGTGATCAAGAGCCTAAGCGAATTTCTTCAATATTGCTATTTTTTGTATTTTGTAATAAGCCAATGGTGTGGCTTTTGATATGTAAATAAAGTTTTTCAAATTCTGTTGCTTTAAAAATGAAATGATAGATTGAAGTAGTTCGGTTGTGTATGTTTATGTTGACTCCTGTGTTAAAATGTGACTCCTGTGTTAAAATGGATGAGTTGGTTTTTGATGTTTGACTGTTTTGGGCACGCCACCTTTGTGGGCAGACGACTAATAAGGGTTAATGGAAATAACCCTACAAGGAACCATGCTCAAGTATTATGATATTTTGCAAGAGTTGGGTTCCAGAAGCGGTGCCCAATATGATGACTTGTATGTGAATTTTGAACCTAGGTAATGTATAGTAGAATTGAATCTCAAATGGGTGCTAATATGCTTATGTATTTAAGAAATGACATTGTTTTGAAACTGATGTTTTTATTACATATTTTGAGAAATGATATTGTTTTCAACAAACCTACATTTGAAGTTCAAAGGACAATGTTTTATTTTATGAAACTACATTTTTGAACAACTTCGCACTTGGAGTGCAAGAGATGACTTATTGCATGAAATAATGTTTTAGAATTTACATATGCATAATCGAGTCATGTATACTACATGTTCTTATTGTCTTTTGGCTTAGAGCTACGGCATGGTTTCATTTTATCGGTTGGACCGATAAATAAAGGTGCCTTACTTGATCTTTGTACTTAATTTTTATACATGATTTTTGTGATTGGCGAGGAAAGGATTGACCAATCGTGTGCTGGGCATAACAAATTAAGCGACCCCCGTACCCTTGATGCTGGTACATGAAAGTCGAGTCCCCGTATCGACACCTTTCTACGAGACTTGCAGCTGATTCCACACTTAGGGTCTAGACACCTACGAGGTCATCACCTAGAGTCATGACACTCTTGTCGACTGTAGTCCGAACTCACTGTGGATGAAAGTCGAGCCATCACTGAGATTCGGTGGGTGTGCACACTAGTTTGGTCGACTAGTAGCGAAACATATGATTGTTTTAGCTTATTCTGATATTTGTTTTCGAACGAGATTTGATTTATACATCTGATATCTTTCTGCTTATGTGTACTGGAACTAGAACCTGTGCTCACCCGATGAGTGGTTAATAATCTAGGCCTATATAGTTCCTAACCAGTATATGTTGAGTCATAGGCTAGGTCTATGTATTTCTATGTGATGTATGTTTACCTCATCGGTTATTTATACTGTCTTGGTGTGTATCAAGTTCTATTTGTGATATATGTTTTTTCTACTCACAGAGTACATAGTGTACTCACCCCCCTTCTGCCTTCCAACTATGCAGGTTAATTTAGTGAGCTTGAAGCTCTAAGTGGATCATGCGGTCTTTTAACATTTTCGGGGTATTATCATACATGGGTAGTTTCTGTTGTACTTTAGTTGCATAGTGGCTCATGAACTATTTTACTGTTTTTATTAGATTGATTTATGTTGATATGCTTTATGACTATATAAATTTAACTCTTGACGGTTTTGTTGTTGTAAAAGACCTTATATATGAACTTTGATACTGTTGTTGAGATTGCTTTGAGTGGACTTTAAAGTCCTAAAGTTGTAGTAAAATTTTGATGTGAATATAGAAGTTTGTTTAAAATTGTTTGCAGGTATTTGATTGAGTTTTGGGATTTTTAAAGTACAGTCGTTGTGTTGCCCAAATTTTTCAAAAAAAAAGGGGAGAGGTATTTAATTAACCTTGCATAGTCGGATTAAGGATACCGTGAGAGTCCTTAACTTAATTATACGACGGTTGTCATGGGCTCAATGGGGTACCGGGTGGTGACAAGAGCAAAACCGTGAGAGTTTTGGCCCCAAGGGGCAACCCAAGGCGAACAATATCTATGGGCGGGTGGTCTAGGCTGTTACAAATGGTATCAGAGCCGGTTCTCGACCCGATGTGCTAGCGTAGGACTCTGGGCCCTAGGGGGTAGGTTGTGAGATCCCACATCGATTGGAGAGGAGAATGAAATACGCCTTATAAGGGTATGGATGCCTTTCCCCCTTAGATGCGTTTTCCTAGGAGGGGAAAGAGCAAAACCGTGAAGGTCTTGGTCCGAGGGGCAACTTAAAGCGGACAATATCTGTGGGTAGGTGGTCTGGGTTGTTACATTTTATGGTGGTAAAAGTTATAATTATAACATTCTCAGTCACAACCGTGAATTGCATATTAATTATTATTATACTATTATTAAGTACTATATACTAATATTAAGTATATTAATTAATTATTAATTATTATATTATTATATATTTTTTGGTAAATCAGCAAAACTTTTATACAAATAAGAAAAGGTTATATGTGTTGATTTCCAAAAAAATCTCTAGTCTACAAATTTATTATTATTAAGTACTATATACTAATATTAAGTATATATATATACAACGCTTCACGAACCGTGAATTATTAATTATTATATTATTAAGCTTTACTATTTGATGAGGAGCGGGTCTTTGCTCGTGCTGAATTACTTAAAGATGCATTTTTCTGACATTGTTGTCTACGTAATTTCATTGACTACTTTTCTCCTTTAATTACATCTTTTTTCTCAGCTTGACCATTTTTTCGTTGGTTCGGTTGAAGATAATAAGCTATCAGATTTCAATACCAGTAGGAGTCTATATTTATATGTGAGTACTTTCTTTTATTTTGTGTTTTGCCTAATCATATTTAATTGTTGCTGTACCTTTTTCCTGTTGCATTATACCTTATCAATTGGATCATTTTTATATTGGCTATAAACATATTTTTCAAATATTGCAAAATTCTCAATTAGTTTTATTGCAATTTTTTTTTCTTGTTTTCATTTTCAAATTCAATACCAAAAAATTTGGTTTTGTTTTTACCATAATATGATTTATGAAGAATTGTGATTTCAATAATTTTAATCTTTAATGTAAAACTAAAACTAAAATTATTTTTCAAGAAAATTTTTCATAAACAATTAAAATTATTTTGTAAAGAAAATTTTTCATATTTGACAATTATTTACTTAATTAATAAATTAATTTGTCTATAAACTTTATTTAATATTTAATTATTAAAATAATAAACAAGTAACTTTATTGGCATTTATAATTAAATATATTTTTGTTTAAAAATATAAATCAAAATTTGGAAATAAAAATTGACCATGGGTTAGCGCAAAAAACTAAAGTGTTTGGTTTTATTGTGATTTTAGTTTCTTGTTTTTATTTTCAAATTCATTAAATTTGGAGTTTTTATAAGGTCAAGTTCCAAATTTAATCATAATATGATTTATTATTCATTAAATATATAATATTATGTATTTATATTGTTGGCAATTGGACGATTTTTATATTGGTTGTAAATATTTTTTGTTAAGATGAGGATAAAGATTTAATAGAATTAAAGAGCCATATTTTTTCATATTTAAATTGGTTTTTTTTTACTATTAACACATATAAACAAATATAAGTTTATGGACAATGTTTATAATTTTAAAGTTAGATTCCTTATCATAATTACTTGTTTGTTAACAGTTTTTAACTTCTTTTTTACTTAGATTAATATAAGATATATATTTTTCAATTGTGATTTCTTGATTTAATTTTATACAGTACCATGCTTAGATTGCTCTCATTTAATTGCATATTTTAGCCTTCAGATTATTAATAGATTTAAGAATTGAAAATGATTCAATTCAATGATTTAGATGCAAGAAGTTTTGATATTCCTCTCTGGAGAACAACTTGGAAGCAACAATCTTCACTTTTTCATTGACTCCTTTATAATGATTAATGATGTTAAATTGTGTTGCATGTCTGAATGCTCTACAATAATTTTCTATTGATTAACTATAGATGATACGATTGCAGTTGCCACTGAAATTACTTGTGAAATGTATTTCCTTATGTCATATGAGTTGATCATCATGCATATTTAATCAAGCCTTTGTTGTTAATCTGATTCATTCCATCTTGTTCGCTTATTATTCATATAATTGAAACTAAAAAGCCTTAAGTTATCCAAATTAAAGATGTATAAATTGAAACTAAAAAGCCTAAGGTTAAGTCTAATATTGTGAGCTCAAATTTAATTTATTTAGCGATCGTACAAAGAGGTACGTGGTTGAGAAACGAAGTTCTGGTGATACATATAATCTATTACTTTTACATGTTGTATTGATGATTGTTACGTATAAAGTTGAATATTTTTTTGTATTGTTCTTCTTATTTGCTATTCTATTTTTTGTATTTAAAATTCGATTGGTCTTTAAGAATGTGTTGAGAATCTTCCTCTGTTGTCCATAAATTCTATACTTTAGTAATGTCTTTTGTTTGATTGAAAAGATTTAATCAGGCACACATTAAGGATTTTTTTTCTAAATACTCTCCTCTATCTGTGTGATGTGCATATATATTGAGAATATCGACCATCAAATGGATTGTTCTCATGCATACACCTAAATACATACACTTGGAAATGTGTCACAGAAAAAACTTGTAATGTACATGATATTAAATGTTGGCTTACTCCAAGATGTACATATACTTGGTTGGATGTTCCTTCAAACAATAGTTTGATAGTTGGACTACAAAAGGTTTTGCAACTACTTGAGTCAAAAGATGCCAATGTCAAAATTTTACCCTTTTCAGTTTTGCTTTCAAGTTACTATTCCAACCCAAAGTGTCGATCTGAATTACATCTTTTACCTGCGGCCTGTTCTATAAGTTAAATTGCAGCCATTTAATAGGAAATATAGTTCTAAGCATACTATTTAATACTGCTTATGTTGAAGTGCTTTCATCCCTCGTTGTAATTGCTAAAAATTTAATAAATTTCAAAACCTATCTAGTAGGATGAGATAGAAAGAGAAACCCTATTTTATTATACCGTATCATATCAATTTTTATCATTTTTAAAAAATGGAAACTTTTATATTATCATTTAATGGAGTAGTAGGCAAATGATCTACAAACAAAGAAAGTCTTAACAAAGTTTTAAGAGATGGTTAGGACCCAAAATATTTATGAAGTCTAGAATATGCTTCTTGGTACAAGTTATAAGAGTGTTCTTTCAATAGCTCTTTTTGTGCTCCTCAGTTAGTTTAAAATTGTTCTTTATTATATCTTTGTAGGTATGGCCGTAAGAAGAGAATAACGAGTTTGGTTTTGTTCAAGGGCTCTTCAGTATGATGCGTGCTCTTTTTGCTTATGAGTCAGATGATACTACTTTTGTTGGACTAGTATAGTCTTCTAAGGTATGCTCTTGTTTCATGTGAGGAGATCTCCATCACAAGGAATGAGATAATTTCGTGATCGTATCTGATACTAATTTTTCTTTTATATAAATAGTCAGGGTAAAAGGAAGTCAGAACTCTACACATCTAGGCTACACTTCAGTCTGAGTTCCTATCTTTATTTTCAGTCACAAGGAAATCTCTGAGACTTCGGGTATATATACACCTTGAGGGGGTAATCCTTTTTGACCCTCTGTAAACCAATGTTTTTAATCCTGAGAAAGAATAAAGACTTGTATGATTGACACATTGTGTGACAAGTTTCTTCAGAATTCAAACAATCATCATTCTCCTGTTGTCGTATAACCCACTTTAAGTTCAATTGTTTCCTTTCTTAGCTCTATCACAACTCTTAAGAGAGCCACAGAGGAGAAATCCTTACTACTAAACAAGGCGGGATAACATTAATATAATTACATTTAGCCTTCTTTTTGACTTTTTATTCCTATAATTGATCAAAAGTGAATTTTTTTAATTTCTAGTTTTCTATATTCGAGATATAATGAAAGTGAATTTTTTTAATTTCTGATTTTCTAGATTCGAGATATAAATAATTTATCCAGGAAAGAAGTGGATGAAATTATAAATATGTATGTTCATAAAGATCGTATTTTATCATAAGATGATATACAGAAAAGGTATACCATTTCAATTCCTATCTTTACCAACTTTTTGATAATATGGTGTGGTCTCTAAATTGTTAAAAGGAGCTAGAACAAAGATCTCGACTTATGGATAATAAAAATCGAGAATATTTTAGTGCTTTTTCAAACTTTTACTTTGAAATTTAATCCTTTTCCTTTTTAAAATTTGAGTAATAACAATGGTTTTTTTATAACTAAAATCATAAATTATTTTAAAGGTGTATGGTGCTACCAAATCTAAATATATAATTAAATAGTAATTTAAACTAATTGCTTTGAGATTGTTTAAGACTAAATTGTGATTCAGTTAAAGGTTTGGAGATAAAAAATATCCATCTAAGGCTTAAATCAAACAAAAATAAAACAAAAAGAAGAAGAGCCTATATCTGTACCTGTTGCATGGAACGAAAAGCTAAAACTCCATACAGAAAAATCTAAGATGATCAATAGGAGACAGCACAAATATGTACTAAATATATTTGTGCTTCCAATTTCAACAGTCTTCAATTTGCTGACCCAACCTCTTGTCTATTTCCTTTTGATTAAATCTAAAGTAGTTGACATTTACCAAGTTTACTATCGTATTTATATGATAATTTGGTTAAATATAAAGTAGTTGACATTTACCAAGTTTACTACCGTATTTATAAGATAATTAAGGAACATTTTATACCCTGCCCAGGAGAACAAGTTTTGTTTTAGATCCACAAGTCACCACCACTGTACTTATTTGTGATCATAAGTCTTTAATTTGTTGAGATTGTATCCTCTAGTACATATACAAGAGACAGATAGGCATGAAGAAATAGAAACAAAGCAAATGATTGAAACAAAGACAACGTGTTAAGTTTTGTTTCCGTTTCTGATCTTGTGTTTCATACAAGGATAAATTGAGTCCGCTTCATCATTTGGATAGAAATTTGTTAGAAAAAAACAGCCTAAGCAAAGCTAAGATGAACTCAATTCCTATTCTTTGAATCGACTAATACTCGGTATCAATGTTTCAGTTCATTTGAACAAACCAGTAGATACTATGCCCATACCATCCTATTCGCACTTGCTATATAATACTTAATTAATTAATAATTACTAATAACATGAACGGTTGGGACATAACATGCACATAGAGTAAATAATTAATAACATGCAAGTTAAAGTGAAATTGGAGCCGTTAATTCCTAAAATTAATTCAGCATCATACATTTTTAAATTTTACTTATCCTTTTGGATTATTAATTTTTTCTTTCTACTTTTATTAATCCAATTTAAATATTCAATTCTTATATTTTTCTTCCCTCTTTTTGCTTACAACATTTTGTCCAAAATCATACACTTCTAATTTTCCCCTAAAAATTTTAACTTTAACAATAATCATTCGTAACAAAACCTATAAATACATACTCTTTAATTTAAAAAATAATTGGGCATTACACGACTCCGAATTATCACTGTACATTTGCACATTGTCTATCTGCTAGTGTTTATATCATGTTGTTTGAAAGTTTCTTAATAAAGAGTATTGACTCTTTTCAGATATACATTCGAAAAAGAATTTTGTTGCGGCTACACGTTTTCTAATGAATCAAATCCATATATCCAGAAAATGAAAATATTAGTTTTTTTTTTCAATTGAGGAGTTTAATTGTTAAAAGCAAGGTTGTTAGAATGGAATGATATGGATAGACCCAATCAAGTCCGACCACAAATTGATCACGGTAATGATTCGCTTAGCGTCAAAATTAGGCTAATTTGGTATATATTATCCCATGAATGGTTAAAAGTGTATAGCATCAAGTGGCATTGATTCTATTGAATATTTCACCTTCTCATATTATCTTTTGGCTGTTATAGTTTTCTCTTTGTTATTCTTTGCCTAGCCATATATTGATTAGAAACTCCAACACCTGAGACCATCCTAACTCCTAAGGCTTTATATTGTTTAGCAACAAGCTTTTTTAAGTTAACCACTTGGCTTAAGGTCAACTAATTAACTTACCGGACGAGATAAGACCACGTCATATCCAAGTTATGTCCATTAACAAAGTATAAAGAATGAATAAAATCAAGGACCTTTTAACCATTGAATATGGAGGTCACTTGAAACAACTACCATTGACTTGGTAGTAGCTTAAGTCTCGAGCTTGAATTATAAGCATTTGAAAATCACATGATCATTTACTGAAAAGAACTTGTAATCAGGAAAAGCTTGGCCTGACTCAATCAAATTAGTCAAAGTTAAATTGTGGGGAAAACAAAAAGAAGAGCTTGCATCAGCCGTTGTTCTTCCACAATTAACATTTAATATAGCATAGACACCGTTACAATATTTATAGATGTTAGACGTTTGCGTTCCTTTCTATTGGATTTAAAGAAGGACCCTTTTTGTTTCCCGCGAGAATCTAGTCATTGACTCGGTATTCATGCATAGTTTTAAAAGCTGCTTAGTTCAATGAGCTTCTAAAAACTCCTAAAAATTTTATCGAAGTATTATAATAACTTCGACGCATTTGGTTCTATTTATATATTCTTTTATTGTGATTTTTACTTTTTATTTTTTATTTTCAGTTTCAGTTTTTGTTGTGATTTTCAGGTTTTTTAAGTTTTTGTTTTTGTTAAGATATCTTATTAATTAATTTTGAGCATTTTTTGTAATTGGATACACGTCGGAATAACATTATGACAAGTAATCTACCATGCAACGACGAATCCAGGATTTTAGTATTGGGGGGCAAGAACTTAAACCACAAATTTTTTGTAGGGGCAAGGAACTATA
>JAOSBL010000001.1:8390388-8410797 GCA_027568915.1 Erythroxylum roraimae | reverse complement strand
CTGTCATGATATAGTAAGGCTCTAAACACCATGAGCTCAAAAATGCTGGAGTTGAATTTCCTCATCTTGAAAATGATTTTCGAGAGCTTTGGCATGGAAAGGCAATATGAATTGCATGTTGAGGACAACGCATGCGTTTTCCGTGTAATGAAGTACGAAGTTCCTCTAAACAACTTCGACTCAGCAATTGGTCTTGTGGCTCACACCGATAAAAATGCTCTCACTATATTATGTGACAATGGAGTTCAGGGTCTTGAGGTTCAGATGAAAGACGGCAACTGGGCTAAAGTTGTGATTCCCCAAAATTCCTATTTTGTCACTGTTGGTGACGCCCTAAAGGTAATCAATACTCGATTCGGTTAAGTTTCAACACACACATATAAACGTACATACATAATCAGTAAAGTTTTTAAGCTTTGTCGGTTTTAATTTACATTATTTTAAGCCAACTATTAAGTCAAACTCTCGATGGATGATGACTAGTTTAACTTGACTGTTTTCCGGTTCAGAAATATCCATTTCCTGAAACTGTAATTTGTTAATCATTATTATTAGCCTCTATGTAGTTAATACAAAAGAAAAAGTACATAGATGAATATGATAGATGTTGGTGTTGGCACTTATGATTATAAATCGAAAATGTTGGAAAGGCATGGAGCAACGGGAGGCTCCAAGCGGCGAGACACAGAGTAATGATTGGAGGTGACAAAGACAGGTATTCCTGCGGGCTGTTTTTAATACCAAAGGATGAAGCAATGATTGAAGTTCCTGATGAGCTTGTCGACAAGGATCATCCTTTGCTCTACAGGCCCTTCTACTTCGCTGATTACATGTCCTATTTTGTTTCCATGTTAACTGATGATGCTCTGGATATATATGCTGGTATTTAATTGACCCTACAACATGTACTTTCAACAGTACTATCTATCTATGTATCTATCCACAATGCTATTTAGTTTCTTTATCATAATGTACAAGCAAATAACTAAAATATCTATCGATTATGCAAAACACAAGAATACCACATTTATGTGAAAACACTTTTATTTGGACGATAGATAAATGAATTGGTCTAAATCTGCTGATAATAACGTTCACCGAGTATAAGTCAACATTAGTACTAATTTCTTCTCCAATCTCATAGGGGTCGTTTGAGGAAGTATGTCTCTTCTTTTTTCAGGTTTCACGTG
Organism: Erythroxylum roraimae; assembly: GCA_027568915.1. NCBI lineage: Eukaryota > Viridiplantae > Streptophyta > Magnoliopsida > Malpighiales > Erythroxylaceae > Erythroxylum > Erythroxylum roraimae. The sequence goes on along the minus strand of JAOSBL010000001.1, from coordinate 8,409,607 downwards.
GAACTTTTATCTCTGTTCAGATAGCTAAACTAGTTAATATATATTCGAGTAAACCGGAATCAATAAAATACAAAGGAAATTTTCATCTCTAGTTACAAAAAATTTGGAGTTAAATCGTCAAAATACCTAATGAATAACCTATACAATTAACAATTTATTCTAACGATAATTGTTGCCACCAGAAGTTGAAAATTTTCACTCAAATAAGAGATTACTGAAGTTATGCTTAAAACTATAAATGCTTAAAATTAGAAACTTGGAATGGTAGGCTAAACGTAAGTTTAAAAGTTTAAGACAAATGTATCAAGACGTATAGTATTGAAGTAAACCTTTCTTAACCCCTACGAATACTCACTTTTACATAACTTAGGCTTCGAATCTTAGTGATACAATAGTTAAAATATTTTTCATATAATTCAATCTTTTTACAATACAATATTTAGATTAAACAAAGAGTATGAAAATAATGTCTACTTTATTTGAGTCCAATTATGTTAGTTCTCTATCATTAGTAATTGATTCAATTAATGACATTTGTACACTATTTTACAAAGTGTTATTCCACCTTAGCTATAGACATCCCAAATTAATACCAATCGAGAACAATAAAACTTTGTCTCTAATTACTTTAAGGTGATGAATCATATATTGATCACTCAACTATCTCCACATAGTTCTTAATATATCTAATAACTACCGACTGAGCTACCCTTGACTAGAATAGTTTATAAGTAGTATCAAAATATAGTAATTCATATACAAGATGCTTTTTGAGATATCAAGTCAAACTTATACAATAATTACAATGAAAATTTTCATAGAAATACAAGTAATGTTCCAAATGAATTTGATATGTGATTAATTATTGATACATTTAATCCTTGACACTTAGTGATTAATACTTTAAAATGCTTAAGACATTTCCTTCGGTTCATATTTGATTTTAGACACAAATTGGAAGCATAATGGCTAAAGTGAGTTGAAATTAAGCATACTCTTTGAGTCATCTTCTTGATATTCACACTTACTTGTCTTCATAGAACAAGAAGAAGTGGATTAGAGCAAGAGGAAACAAGAAAATGCATAACATGATGAGTATAGAAAACATCAAGTATTAGAGTTATTAGAGACTCACGGCTATGACACGCCTCTCACGCCCATGACAAATTTGTCATGGATGTGACATGGTTTGTCATGGGCATGACTTTGGGTGAGCTAGAGAGCGTGACTTGTAGTGTCACGGTAATGACTAGCCTCTTTGTCATGGTGTCACGGGCATGACATAGTCACAGCCGTGACACTACAAGGAACACTTGTGATTTTTTGCTAGCTCACCCAAAAACCTTATTTTCACTAAAAAAAGAATATTTTGTGACGGTAGAAAAGATCATTCTTCATTTAAATTTCTGGATGACAGAGGCAACAGAGAGAGCTATTTCTTGGAGACCATGGAGAAGATGAAGGGCTAGGCTTTCCAGCACCGATTCGAAGGTAAAATCGATGCCTGAGTCATGGTTAATCATACATCTCCATTGTTTAATGTTATATCTCTCTTTTCGGATTGTTAATGTTGTTCCATGTTGATTGATTTGGATATTATAAAGATGATCTTAATGCATTCATTGGATTGTTTTATTACAAACTCAATACTAGAATCTTGAATATAATCCGTAATTGTTGTGTTTGAGATTCATTAGTAGCCACTAATGACCTTGAATGATTAGGAACAATGTAATTTAGGTTAGATAACTCGAGTTTGTAAGGTTACTATGTATATTGATTCATTTTTCATTTCGTAATGCAGCTGCTCAATTAAATCTAGAGGATGTGTTCAAGTTTATTCAGTAGTTAGATTTAATTAACGAGCTTATCTTAATTAAGTATGACCTAAGGGAAAACTAAGATTAATAGAACGTGTTGTTAATCCATGATCAATGGTCCTAAAAAAGGTGTGAAAGTATTATAACAATGAAATGTGTTTAATCGTGTGTAGGCCGAGATTGATATGAGAATCAGGTTTCACACATATTCATCACTTTTATCATTATTGACTATTTTTGTGTATGTAGCATTGGATGGGTGATTTCTTCTTCTTAGTGTCTTGCTCTTCGAATTGCTCGTTCTAATCAGATGATATCAAGTGCTAAAGTTTCAGTGATCCTTCTTGAACTCCGAGTAACTCTTGTGTTCATGCAATCGCATGGACATAAGAGAGGCAAAAATTTCATTAGAACAAAGGAATCCAAATAATCTTAAACTAACTTCTTGGCAACGACGCAAAAAAATTATTGAGCAAGTTTTATCAAATGTAAAATCCTCAATATTCTGCAAGTATACGAGTTGTAACTCGTAGTAATTGAGGTGTTGATCCTACGAGGAATTAGCTAAAACTAATTGAATCCTTACTTTGTCTAAGGTTGCAAAAATGTGATTCAAATGAAAATATAAATAACCAAAAATTAAGCAATCAAGTATGAGTTGAATGAAATTAAAATTAACAAAATTAAATCAAATAAAGTACTAACCACTTAATAAATGAGATATCGCAATAAAACAAAATCAATCAATCATGAGAACACAGGATTCATTCTATCATCATTTTGCTATCTTAACCACTTTTGAATCAATCGATATCAATCTTAGATTTTCTGAAGGGTTAATTATTCTCTCTCAAGATCTAATCATTTTACCCTATTGATTTCGAAATTCTGACTTTGCAATCTCTCAATTAACAAAAACAACCTACATCTTCAATTAGTTCTTAACTGATCTATTAGATAATCAGGTCCTCACGCAATATCTCTCTTTGTATGATTATCGATATAATATTTGTGTGATCTATTACATTGTTAATTATCATTATCCAACATAATCATGTTACTATTGATTCATTCTCTTGGTTTATTATCAAAGTATGTAAAAACTATAAATATCACAATAGCCAAACATTTCATTGACATCAAAAGCAATTAAGTTACAAAATGATTCAAGAACAAATCCCACAATGAAATTAGAACATCATTAACAACATGTTCAACATTCTCAAAACCAAGTCATACATCAAGATAAAGTAAATAAACAAGAGAAAGTAGAAAAGTAATTGAAATTACTGGGTTGGAATGGCTTGACAGTGGTAGCATATGCTCCTCTTCTCTTCTCTTCTTCTTGTTCTTCCTTATGTTCTTTCTCAATTTGGCAAATGGAGGCTAGGCCTAATTTAGGTCATTTAATGTTCTTATATAGTTCATAGGTCATTTAGGGTAAAGACTAGGTTTAACCCCTATCAAAATAGAAGGAGTTCCTTGCATTTGGCAAGCACTTATCATAATCTTGACAAGGGTGTCATGATCGTGACTCAGTGAAATTTACCTTGTGTCACGATCGTGACCCAGTTGTATCACAATCATGACCCAATGTGAATCTCTTCCATTATGATCATGACAAAGGTGTCACGATTATGACCTTGGGGAGAGATCTTCAGTCACGACTGTGACACTTCAATCACGATTGTGACCCTGGCCTTTTGTCCAAGCTTTCTCCAACTTGCTTCAATCTTCTTTATCTGAGTTAATACACTAACAAACACATCAAAACACCTCAAGCAAAAAAAATTAAAGTCCAACATCATGCTCTAGACATAAAACATTCAAAAATATAAACAAACAATCACATTAACATAATTCTAAGCAAATTTCATCTAATCTACACCTATAACACTCTAAAACACCTACCAAATTATAACATAAACTACAACTATCACTAGACTCATCACTAGCTATAGTCTAGGTCTAATTATTTTGTGTAGTGTTGCGACATGCTACCAATTTTGGAGTCGTTGCTGAGGAGTGTGGTGCTTTAACTTTTATTTTTGATTTCAATTGGTGTTGTGTACATATTTGTTTATAATTAGTTTCTTTTCAGTTATTTCTTGATCTTTTCACTTTTTGTTTAGTGTTTTTGTGTTAAGTGTTTGTGTGTCAAATCGTTCAAGATATTAATCTTTAAAAACTTCTTGATTTTCTTGACAAATTTGGATGCAAACAATTCACTTAATTTGGTAAGTAGCGAAAATTAGTATCTATTCTTCTAACAACAAGAAAATTAGAAAGATAAGAGTTAGAAAATATGACGCTGCGATTTATCTTGATTCACTCTTAACCTTGAGCTACGTCCAGTTCTAAGAGTATGTCTGAGATTTCACTATAACATTTAACGTTACAAGTGTTATCTCTACACTTTTAGATCCTCTTTAGGCTTCTTTCACAAAGTATTCTTTATCTGCTTTCTTAACCTTTTCGGGCTCTAGCCTTTCTTTTCACTAGAAAAGATATTGTTTGAGCTTCACATTACAGATGTACACACACACACACACACACACACACACACACACACACACACACACACACATGGAAGGAAGTAGTTTTTCCCATAACTCATATTTTCAGTCCTATAACCAATTTTAGAGCAATTATGAACTTTAGTTATAGATGGGATAACCAACAAAATTACTTCCTTGATAGTTTGTAAGACACGCAGCAATTCCCGCATAGAACATAAGCTTCTTACTCCAACTCAAGTACATCTTTGGAAGACATATTTATGACTCTGGCTTCTAATACTCTACAACTTCAGCAGGATATGCTATAATTCCAGCAAGATGTAAAGTCTACAATCCAGAACTTGGTATATATATATATATGTACATGGAAGGAAGTAGTTTTCCCATAACTCATATTTTCAGTCCTATAACCAATTTTAAAGCGATTATATGAACTTTAGTTATAGATGAGATAACCAACAAAATTACTTCCTTGATAGTTTGCAAGACACGCAGCAATTTTCGCATAGAACATAAGCTTCTTACTCCAACTCAAGTACATCTTTGGAAGACATATTTATGTCTCTGGCTTCTAATACTCTACAACTTCAGCAGGATATGATATAATTCCAGCAAGATGTAAAGTCTATAATCTAAAACTTGGTAAGCCAAATAGGTCAAATGACGGAAGCTATCAACTGCTTAGAATCATAAAGTGGAGAGATGCAACCATCTTAACCCAAAGTGAACCTAAAGGAAATTAGTGCAGAGACTTTAAAGAGTTGAAAGGAGTTTGAGAATCTTGAGAAAACTACTCAAGGAATTGCTTGTGATTACGAAATGGAGAAGGAGCTTGAAGGAGACAAGGATTCAACATTTAGCTCGAAGGTGAGTGTTGAGTTCATAAGTATTGTTAAGACTAACCCTTCACCTTTACCTAGCAGATCGGAGAAATTTGATAAGGAGGAAAAGGGTGAAGAGATATTCCAAGAGCATATCAACTTAGTAGAGATTGAGAATTTGAATATAAGGATGTCAACGTATATGAATGATCATTAACTGAGGCCCTATTTGGAAGAACCTCAAGTCGATAAAGCACATGTGACACCCAAAGCTCATAATTTTGTCACGTGATAAGGAAAACAAGGAGTCAAGCCAACGATAATAAACAAAAGTGCTTCTCTAAGAGGCAACCCCAAGAAAGTTCATTTCTTTTCCTTTACATTTTCATGTTTGTTTCTTATATGCTTGTGTGTTTTTAATTTTGTTAGTTTCTTAAATGTTTTTAAGTTTTCCAACAAAAAGAGAGAGAGAATCAAACAAACAAACAATCAAACATTTCCTCATTTTTCTATTGCTTTTAGGAATATATATAGTCATGATTAAAGAGTGAATTGACTAGAAAGAATCCATGGCAACTTGAGCATGTACTTTTACTCTTGTGATGGTCAATATGCATTATCTTTAGAAAAGTAGTGACTAGTGGTAAATACAAGCCAATGAGTTTTTGAGCCTTTAAAGACTAACACATCCATATCAATATCATTATCTTTTGTTTATGTGTGTAACTTTCATGACATGTACATTCTGAATTTTCTTTGATTTTCTAGTCAAGACCACATTTTTATCACATGTGTGAACATGGAAATGATATAGGCAATTTTTGTTTCATAAGCTACATTAGCCAAATAGCCTACCTTTTAATATGAATTTTTCCTTTGTTAAGCCCCTTGAGCTTTATTAGTCTTTCTTTGTGTGCTAACCAAATTGCATGTATTAAACCTAACTAAATATCCTACCTAAGTCTTAAAGCTAGTAGAGCATTTGTTAATTGTTGATGATTGTGGATGCACAAGAGTATAAGTGTAGGGATATGCATATGTGTGGGTTGGTGATGATTCTTGGGATGCCTTTTTATGTCTTATCAATGAAATTCCTATGTTAATGTAGCTTCTTAAGAAAAAGAAAAAGAAAAAGAAAAAGAAAAAGAAAAAGAAAAGAAAAAATTGTTTAAATAAAAGTTTCAAGGAGGAAATGCAATTGTTTTGCAAAGTTATTCATGATTAGTTTTTCCTCCTAAAGTTGTATTGAATAGGTGATTTGAGTCTATTGCATATGAGGTAGATGTTATTTTTGAAAGTATCACTCCTTATAGTTTCAATATATTGTTATCATTAATTTTTATGAGTGATATGTTCTAATTAGTTATGCTTTATATGGTTTGTGGTGTGAGAGCTTAAATTTGAGCTGTGAAACATTGTTTTTACATTCATTGTAGCTGACGTACACAGTTTCAAGCGAATGTTCATTTTTCTACTTGAGGTTTCATTAAGTGTTACTTTTGCTTCATTGGCTTTGATGAACTTTACAGTACACTATTTAAATACATCTCTCCTTATCCTTGCCTACATTACAACCTTGAAAAGTCCTTTACTTCATGATTATGCGTGTGAATCTTAGTGGTAGAGAAATGAAATGATATGCAAAGTTGTGGAATGTCATGATCATAAATGGTGTTTGAGTGTACCAATAGATATATCTTATTCTTAAACATAATTTGTCCAAGTCTACCTCTAAATTGCTCTATTTCTAAAGGAAATGATTGTTGATTGATCATGAGTAGAGGCATTGAATGTTGAGTTTATGCTATGATTTTTGAAAGTTATTCATCTTTTCTTATGATTATCTATTCTTAGGAAATATAGAAAATGAGTAAGTGTTTTGGTTTGTGAATTTGATTTTGATATTTTGCTCGAGGATAGTCAAAAGCTAAGCTTGGGGGAAATTAATATGTGAATAATTAATTATACATATATTCTATAACACGTAGTGATTAATGATATCAAATGCTTAAGACATTCACTTTAGTTTATATTTGGTTTTAGGTATAATTCAGAAGCGAAAGAGCTAAAGTGAGTTGAAAGCATAATCTTTGAGTCGTCTTCTTGAGATTCACTCCCACTTGTCTTTATGGAACAAAAAGAAGAAGGATTAGGGAAAAGAGGAGATAAGAAAATGCAAAAACATGAAGTGTATATGGTGCAATGCAATACTCATGACCATTAGTATTGCAAGTCACGACCATGACTTAAGCTGTCATGGTCGTGACTCATCATTCATGCCCATAATAGAAGTTGTCTTGAGTGTGACTTAACTGTGGATAGCCATGACAAATTTTAATTGGTGTGACACCCCCTTCATGCCCATGCAAGGGAGGCTTACGATCGCGAGCCTTAACTAGGCCATTCAAGTCCGTAAGTCATCAAGTCATACCCGTGACTTTTGCCACCTATGCCTGAACCTTGTTCGTCAGTATAAATAGAGTGTTTTGATGGCATAATCACGATGAATCATTTTGGAATGGTGAGGTCTTGGTTTTGGACGAAGAGAAGGGGTAAACCTCTTATCCTTTAGAGACCCATGGAGGTCATGGAGGGCTAAGCTTCCTGACACCTCCTCGGAGGTGATATCAATGCCGAAGAAAATGGTTGAACATATCTCTCATATGTTTGTCGTTCTTTCTCTCTTTAGGAATTGTTTAGGTTATCCTATGCTTATAGATTTGGGATTTTCATGTATGAATGATCTTTATTCTCATTCTTGATAGATTGCTTATGTATGAACCTATTACTAGAATCTTAAATACAATCCGTAATTGTTGTATTTGGATTCATTTATGGCAATTAATGGTATCGAATCATTAGGAATAATGTAACCTTGGTTAAATGATCTGAGCTTATGTAATTGTTGCCTTGATTAATCTATCTTCCTAACCTGTAATGCAACTATTTGATTAAATCTAGAGAGTTTGTTCTAGGTTATTTGATAGCTTATTTTAATTAAACACGATCTAAGGAAAAATTGGGGTTAACAGAGCTTGTTGTCAACCTATGATTAATAGTTATAAGGAGAGGTATGAGAATAACAATACAATGAAGTATGATTAATTGTGTGTAGACTAAGATTGAACCGATGACTGGGTCCTTAATGTATTAATCACTTTTCTCATTTTTATGTTGTTTGATTTAATTTGCTTTCGTTAGTTTAGTTTTAGTTTATTTTCTTATTTGAAACTAAACCAAACCCCCCTCCCCTGCCCCAACCTAAACACCAATTATTTTCATTTCAAAAACTTACTCACACTCTCTGTGGGATCGACATAAACTCATCACTAGCTATAACTTTAGGTCTAATTATTTTGTATAGTGTTACGATACGCTACTAGTAATAGAATAATCAACATTAAATTAATTTGTCGGATCAATCTATATCAAACTTATGAAATAAAAGAACAAGAAACAAGAAATACTTGAAATAAAATAAAGTCCAAGTTGAGAATAAAACATCCAAAAGTTAAACTAGAATTTGATTCTCCTTGAATTAGACAATTTATATTTAGCCACACATAGCTTTAATTACACTATTAAAGATAGAAGAAAAGAAGAAGAAAAGACAACAGAAAGACAAAAGCGAATTATGGAGATTGTGTGTAACATTTTTTTCTTCTTCTTTTTCACAAAAACCAACTTTTTTAATATTCCAAAGATAATCCTTTAAACAAATCAAGATCCCCACATAATAAGGCTGAGAATAAGTCTCCTAGTTGAATTGAACTTGAATTTGACTCTAGTCATAATCTCACCTTATCCTCTTCAACAATCTATCATCTTTTTACTAAAATTCATGATGCTATAATTAGATTTTTCAACCCAATTTTGGTCCAATCTCCACTTGTCATCTCCTAAAACAAAACAAATATTAATTTTACCAATTAAGCACCAAAATCATTACAAAACAAAAGAGATAGGTCTAATTAATTTCAACAAATCACATCTTATCAATGTCAATATAGTTAATAAACTAGAATGATAATAGAAATAAGAATAAATCAAGGAAATAATGGTACCTAGATTTTGAATGCACCTAGGACTTTTCTTGCAATCACGATTTCATAAATCAATTTAATCTAAAGTTCATTAGACCCTAGAAATTTCTCAATTATGCTAATATTTTTTCAAGACTATTAACAATTAATCCTAATTTGATTAATTGAAATCTCTTTCTAATTAAATCCCCTATAATCATATTAATCAATTTATGAGTTTTTTATTAGGTTTTACCCAAATCTGGACGGTTTATGTTAACATATCTTTAGGTTTGCATGTAATTCCTTTCAATATGCCAGATCTATTCATACAATAAATTTCTCAATATTAGTCACATGAAATCACACTTAAATTGACACACTGACTATATTAATTTAAGAATAATAAAGAACATATACTTAAATTTCATTGAAACTAAAGAATAAATTAAAATAAGAATAAATCACTATAAGGTCTATCTTGGGTTCATCTAATAAGGGTATCACAAAAGTTTTCTTCCTAATCATATCCAGCATAATATGTTCCCCAAGCCTCCTCCTTACCTATGCTACTTAATATTGGCTTTTAAATTTTGAAATTCAAATTTTAAGAGATACACGAGCATTAATATGGGCGTGTTGATAGTTATATAATTTAAACAGAAGCACTATGCTTTTTCGAAGCCAACACTTGCACGAACACGGGCATGTTCTACTCATCACTCAATATAGGCATGTTCCTCATTAACACGAGCATGTTCCATATAAATTAATCAATACAGCCCCAAACTCTTCAAATATGGTTATGCACTTTTTACATACTCCATAACTCAGTCAAAACAACACTAAATTGCTCCAAACTTATACAAATTCATTCCTTTTACTCTAAATAAGTTAATTACACCCTAAAAACAAAATATGAACAACTTAAGTACCATAAATAATAAAAATACTAAAATAAATAAACAAAATACTCAAATAAATAAACAAAATGCACTGAATACGAGCCTCAAAATATGGCCAAAGCAACAATTATCTTGTAGTGCTAGGATAGGATATAAATATTTTATGAATCATATGGAGATAACTGAGTAAGTCAATAAAAATTCGTCATTCTAAAGTAATTAAGGAGAATATTTTAATGTGCTTTATTAGTAGTGATTAAAGAAATTATCTTGCCAAATTGAATTGAGATTTAACAAAGTGTTTTACTAATTAATAAGAATGAATATGATTGGATTTAAAAGAGTGGACACCAAATTTCTCTATATCTAATTGGAACGTTGGATAACGAAAGAACTAAATTGTACATCGTAACCATGCACTGATATGTTAAGTCAATCTACTTTGAAATTCTTAGTATTTGGGTAGTCATGAGATATTATTCGACGGTAATTTTTATTTATGATTATAAATTGTTTAATTAAAGAAAGATAAATTGTTTAATTAAAGAAAGATAGATTAAAATGAGTTTTAATTTGTCTAGTTCTATTTATGAATTAAAATTATAATTTATATTTCATTGCCAATATATTAGGAACTCAACAAGTTACATATAAACGAGCAATTTAAAAGAGAAAAATTAATTTGAATTAAGTTGAACTTAATTGTTTAGTTTTAAAAATTTTAAGAATCAAGTATGAGATATTTAATTTTATTATATAATTAGGAAATTTAATTTCAACGAGAAAGAAATTATATTATCTTTTGATATAAATTGGAGGAAGGCGTGAAGGATCTAGCTCTCGTATCTTTTCTACTTAAGTTTTTTTTTTGCTGCATATAATTAGATGTTAGACACAAAGGTAGCTTGTGATTGACAGATGAAGAAGAAAAATTTATGCAGAAAATTGAATCATGTGCTTTTCAACATTTTTATTTATAATATATATTTTTCTAAGTTATTCAATTTAAGAGATTCGATCAAAAAAATTGTGAAAAAAAAATGTTTTGCTTTATTGATAATTGGATCACAGTTAGTTATCCAACATGATCTTTCATATCTTCAAGAACTCCTATATAGAAACATCAAAATGATCCATCAAACATTTCTCAGCTCTTTCAGCTTATTTAGAATTAATTTCTTCTCATCTTCAAAATTCTTACTTTTGTGGCCATAATTTCTATAATCTTTTCCTCGAATCGGATCTCAAACATCTAGCTCTTTCATACTACTCTTCGTGATTGTGGCCATCTTGTAATCCTCCGTAATTAGTATACATATTCTCATCTAATTATATCCCTACAAATTGAATAAAAATTGAAATCGTTAAATAAAGAAAAATATGAACAACAAAAATATTCAAAATCCAAATAAAGAAAAATATGAATAACAAAAATATTCAAAATCCAAATATCAACCAATACTGAAAATTTTAAAAAATAGGGAAAATTTTCAAAAACTTTTGAAATTTCCCTCCCTCACTCTTATCTCTCCTTCACCACCCCCCCTTTTTCCAAAGTTTTTTTAATTAATTATTTTTTTATTTCAACTTTTATAATTATTGTGAAGTTTTAATTTTTTAAATAATAATAAATATTTTTATTACTAATAATAATTAAAAATTAAATAAAACTTACAAAAATAATTTTTATTTAAATATTTTATATAATATTTATTAATAAAATATTTTATTTTTAAAAATAAATAATTTAAAAATTATTATTCATAAACTACAATTTATTTTTATATTTTTAATTATTAAATCAAAATTTATTTGAAATTTAAATATGTTAAAGTCGTAGAGTAGAGAGAGAAGGAAAGGTTAAATTGGCCAGTATAATTTTTAGATTAAATTCCTGAAGAAAGTAATCTAAATACTAAAGAAGTGTTGGGATTTAGAATCCAGGGAAAGTGTTACTACTTTCCTTAAATTAGGAAAGTTTTTACTTTCCTAACTACTTAAAAAAACGAATCAAACATAATAATTTAAATTTTAGGAAAAAGATTACTTTCCTAGTCAACAATCCGTGCCAACCAAACGAGACCTTGTGGAATTCATTTTGTCATATCCATCAAACTCCTGAGGTAAAAAGTGAAGCGATTTGTGTCCTTGCAAAAATGATACTACAAAAATTAAGTTGAATGTTTATCTTTGATTTATGTTTACTAAAAGACTCCTAATACTGGACTTTGTAAAATAATTAAAAATGGTAGTAGCTAACTAATTCCATGTGAATGTTGTATAAAAATTAATTTGCAAAGTATACACTTCATTTGCCTAAGATTACTCAATCAGAATGAGTTGGATCCTTTTTACCATTTGGAGGCAAAGGTCAAAAATAGGACGATCAAAATACCCAAGTTTGAACAAAATTAATGAACTCGATTTAGATTTATCAAATTTTAAATCAAATTCAAAATTTAAAAAATATATATATATATATATTCAGTTAAATTTAAAAGACAATATCGTTTTGTATGCATAGCAAAATAGTATCGACTTCTTTTGTATAAAAGACAATATCATTTGGTAATTACTTCTAGGTCTGTATTACGTGGTCAAATATTTAGCTTCGGAATATTCAACTCTTGATTGATTTAGTTCGAGATAAAATGAATATTTTAAGTAATTAATTTTCAAACTGAATAAAAAATTTAGAATCCAATCTCGATCGTGTTGTTATCTTTTGTCAATCAATCACATGCACAGTAAAGTCTGGGAAGGGTAAGGAAGTCTTAAGTTACGCGTCTATTAATAGCCACACGTTTGAAATACGAAATTAACCTCTTGTATCCAAAATTATTTTTGCGGTAACCGGGATAGCAACACAGTTCAAACGCTAGCACCAGAGACGAGAGAGATTTCAAACAATGGCATCGTCGGCGTTGAATGTCGGCGTCTTCTCACTCGGAAATGGGAACAAGCATCAAATTTCAGTTCTTACACCGAAGAGGTCGTGCTTTTCAGTAGCTTTGGCAGCGGAGTCTAAGGAATCGTCGTCGAAGAGGCCTGAAATTGAGCTCGAATTTTTAGGGGTGTGTATACATGATTTTAAATGAATGTATGATTATTGAAATTGCTAAAAATTGCATGCGGTTGCAGCCGAAGTTAGACGGCGACGGGAAATATCCAGTGAACAGAGCAAAGTCGATAAGCGGAGAGAAGCTGTTGAGGAATATCATGTTGGATAACAAGTTGGAACTTTATGCTACGTATGTAAGTTTTGTTGGAATATTTAAAATTGTAGGGTAGTTTTGTGTTTTGTTTTTTTGTGTTTAAGAAAGAAAAAAGCATGGACATCCTGGGCAGGGTAAGGTAATGAACTGCGGAGGTGGTGGTAGCTGCGGAACTTGCATCGTGGAGGTATGCCATTAAGAAGTCTGTTAGTGCAGACCAATTCAGCTATCCTCTCTTTTAAATCCTAATCTTGAAAGATGTGTATGTCCATCCAAATCCATCAAAACGGAATTCGGTAACTTTAATTGGGTTTATTCTTCTGTAGATTCTTGAGGGACAGGACCTTTTGAATGAAAGGACAAATACTGAGCTCCGGCATCTCAAGAAGGTAATAATCTATCCAAGCTTCCTGATCATGAATCTTATGAACACGGAGTCTTTACCTGCTAGCTACTTCCCTGTTATACTATTTATTTTCACGTTTGCCGAAGTTCTGATGTAATTTTATAGATAAGTATATTTTCTTATACGCGTGGATGTTAAACTTGCTGTTTCATTGTGTAGAAACCTGAATCTTGGAGGCTTGCTTGTCAAACAATTGTTGGAAATAAAGAAAACTCTGGCAAGGTATGGCTAGTTTTTTTTTCCACGAAGGAAATATTAGTTCAGCTCAAGGCGATAAGTCTCTCCAAGTAATGAATTACTATAAAACTATATAAACTCACACTACAACTCCATTTCTTACATCAGAAGCAGCATAATTCGATAGGATAGATGCAACTGAAAATTCTGTGTGTCGACTGTGATTCTTTCAGGTTGTGGTTCAGAGAATACCTCAGTGGAGAAAATGATTGGAGCTACGTCATTTCATGCTCTGAAGCCACACTCATATAATTCATTTCTCGTAACTGATAACAATTCTTGATGCCAGTATGTCAAACATTTTATGGGCTATTCTGTACTTACAATCATTTTTATCAAATTTTAGTTTTGCTTCAGTCCTTGGACCAAAAGGTTGATCCCCAACCTCAAGGGCCCCCAGTCGCAGGCTCGACCACCGCTGGAGGAGTGAACCACGGTTTGATCCTGGACAGCCCCCTAACAGAGCGGTCACTTCCTCCCGTTACCAGGAGTCGAATCTAGGACCTTGGACCAATTGACCCTGTTAGTTTGCCACCCAAGCTACCCGTGCGGGCAGTTTTGCTTCAGTCCTATTTCCACTATTGGTGAATGTTACTTAACAACCCACCCTTAAGGCAGAGGCTTAATAATAGACCCATTTTGAAACATAAAGACTGATCTTGTGTAGTCTTTTAAGGGTTATTGAAAAGATCAGTTAGTTGAGTAGAAAAAGAATGAGCCCTTTATTTAAGTGCAATATTTGGTATATTGACGAAAACGTGAATGATAGATTTTAGACTAAATTACATTTAAAATTATGAACTTCGTCTTATTTTATAATACTGATTAAAACTATTAAAATAGCAATCAAATGTGCAATTTTGAATTTGACGCAAAATTAGTCTATCGCTAGTTTTATATTTAACGATGCTAATGTGGATTTGCATTTATGGATTTGGTATTGTGTAAGAATGATCTTGATGCTCTATTGGATTATTTTTTATGAGAACCCATTGCTAGAACTTTAAACACGATACGTAATAGTCGTGTTTAAATTTATTTGTACTAGCTAATGGTATTATTTAATTAGGGATGACATAACATAGAATAAATAATATGAGCTTGTGTGATTATTGCTTAGATTGATATGTTTCTTTAACTCGTAAAGCAGTTGTCTGATTAAACTTAGTGAGCTTGTTCTAGATCATCCGATAATTAGGGTTAACTAACGAACTCTTCTTAATTAACTATTACCCAAGGAAAAACCAGGTTAACAGAGCTTGTTATTAATCTATGACCAATAGTTCAAAGAGAGGTGTGAAGACAACAATTCAATGAAATATGTCTAATTAGGTATAGGTTGACATTGAACCAAAAAATCGAATCCTTAACGAATTCATCACTTTCATCATTTTTGCATGTTTTTTTTAATTTATTTTCATTAGTTT
Source organism: Erythroxylum roraimae (assembly GCA_027568915.1). Classification (NCBI taxonomy): domain Eukaryota; kingdom Viridiplantae; phylum Streptophyta; class Magnoliopsida; order Malpighiales; family Erythroxylaceae; genus Erythroxylum; species Erythroxylum roraimae. Next base: position 8,394,235 of record JAOSBL010000001.1, on the reverse strand, counting down.
AGTTTTATTTTATTTTGTTATCCAACCCAATCCCCCCAAAAAAAAACTTAAACACTAATTATTTTCATTTCAAAAGATTCACATACTCTCTGTGTGGTCGACTTAGACTCACCATTGTTATAGTTATAGGTTTAGTTATTTTGAGTTGTATTACGACGCTCTACATTAATAAACACCATTTGAACCAAGTATGAGTAAAAGTCAACATTCCCGGTGCACAAGGCTTCCCGCTTTGCAGGGTCTAGGAAGGATCATAATGTATGCAGGCTTACCTTTGTATTTTTACAAAAAGATTGTTCATGTGACTTAAACCTATAATCTTATGGTAAGGCTCAACTTCTTGAACCAAGTATGAGTATGGACACTTAAACATGTAAATAAACTAAATAATATTTTAGTAAGAATCATAATTCCTAATCATATAGGCTTTCACATAAAACTTATTGCATTGTCTATTTGTCTCTACGATTTCGTCTGTTTCAATGCTATCTCTGACATTTTCTTACCCCAAAGTCCAATTTTTTATTTCACCTTCATTACTTGAAATTTTGTTTTCTATCTTTTATGATGCTTTGGTTTTGGTTTTATTTTATACAAGAAGGAGGGAAATGATATTGAAGTTGATACTTTATGTTGCCTATAATAGGTAAAGCCCTTTTGAGATTCAACCAATCATTAAAAAGTTAAACCTTTTATTTCCTTTTCAAGCTAACTAACTTAGGTGGCTTTCTACCTGGTTAGTTACTCTTTTAAGGTAAGAAACCTTCAACCCCTTTACTATTTTTAATGTCCACCCTTCATACTCTCCCCTTTATGCACTTACCTAAACCTCTCCTCCCATTATATTTGCCTCGCTTCATATCTTGCCACTTATCCCTTTCAACTAAAACAACCAACAAACCACTGAGGAGTGCCCTACTTTTCCTTTAAAGTCAAGTGAAAAACTAACTATAACTCTTTAGTTAACTAAAATCAGAAAAACCTAGAGTGTTTTCATAGGTGACTAATGATCAAGTAATGCTTAATTTTTCCCACTAGCAAGTATTGTAGAAGTGTAGGTTGGAATTGTTGCAAGCTAGAGCTTCACGCTAGTTAACCACCTTGATGGGATAGTTTATTGATTAATGCCAATCTTTTCTCAAATGGAACTTTCGGCTAAGAAATCATGGGACAAGCTTGGTCTGGAGAAAGTAGTAATTAATAAGGAAGATTATGTTGTGGACGCATTTGTGGGCCAAGCGTACGTGAGGAAGAAATGTTAATTTCGGTTCCTTATTTCAATTCTAGTTAGACAAGTTGTTATTTCTATTTGAGTCAGTTTGTTATTCCCATCCTTGCGGTATTTCCCTTTTAAAGATAAGTTTCCTCAGTAGGACTTCTAAGGTAGTAGGACTTCTATTGATGTAAGGAGACTAGCGTATTTATTTGGTAATCACAGCAATAAAGACAAGCAGAAGATTTTAAATCAAAACACGAGATTGGAGTTCTCTCTTTCATTGAATTCCAAGGTTTCAGTCTCCCATAACGAGCTGAGTTTACATTCACGATAGGTCGGTCTAAGAATCAGAATAAGGGCAAGGAGAAAGGAAGGTTGTTTGGACTTGACTTTACTGTCAATCGCCCTATGACGAGATCCAAAACCCGAGAACTTAACAATTTGGTATCAGAGCTTAACATAATGGGCGATGATATGGAATCCAAAATTGAATCATGATTTCAAGAAGAACGATCTATAATAGACTCTAAGTTTTCTGCAAATGGAACAATGCCTTGGTGAGCGGATTGCGCAAATCATGCACGAACAATTCGCGAGCTTGGGATTGGGCAGCCACAAGCATGTACAAAAGGGTGGTGAAGCAAGCAGCTCCGCTACTACGATAAAAGGACCTACACTGACCATGAGTCCTCGGTTTGCGAAATTGGATTTTCCGACTTATGATGGGAAAGAAGATCCATTAATTTGGGCGCACCGCTGTGAACAATTTTTTGAGAACCAAAATACACCTGAGACCGAAAAAGTGGGACTCAGATTTTCATCTTTTGGGAGAAGCACAACTCTGGTACTATTAGTTGAGAAGAGCCAAAGGAACCATGACTTGGTTGGAATTTCAAAAGAGTTGCTTTCAACGTTTTGGACCTCCGAAGAGCAGTAATTTCTATATGGGGGAGTTGGTCACTCTACGCCAAACAGGTACAGTGGAAATTTATCAACGCTAATTTTAGGAGAAACTAGCCCGAGTTGTAGATCAAATTCTAGAACATTTGTACGTGGGCTTGTTCATGGCTGGATTAGATGACTCTCCAGTTGGATGTTCAATTAATGAAGTCGACAGATTTATCTGCAACAATGTGCCTGGCTAGAGCTTATGAACAGAAACTTCACTTACAAAAAAACACCAGTATACGGAGGGGACAGTGGCAGCCAAGAAACTCCAGTATAACTTCAGCAGTGGTAACCAAACCAATCGCCACCCACACACCTTTCTTCAAAAAGTTGTCATGAGCAGAGATGGCGGAGCGACGGTCAAAAGGCTTATGCTATAATTGTGATGAACTGTACTCGGCCACACATCAATGCAAGCAACTTTTCTGGTTAGAATTGGCTGAAACTGAAGAAGATCATCAGGAGGACAACATAGAAGTTGCTCTAGAAATATTGTTGCATGCTATTACGAGGTAGTCTCACGGTAGCACCATGCAGTTACCAGCCGTCATGAATGGACAACTCGCACTAGGTTTGATCGATTTCGATAGCACTCATAATTTCTTGAGTTTTGTAGCAGCTCAACGTCTCACTCTCTGCATTCAATCCTTGCCAAACACCACAGTTTCCATTGCCAATGGGGAACGAGTTAAGAGTTTGGGCGTTTGTCTTCGAGTTCCATTTTCCATTACTGACCATGATTTTTCAGCAGATTTTTATGTGATTCCACTTGGCGGGTTTGACATGGTTTTCGGAGTTAAATGGTTGGAAACATTGGGACCTATTTTATGGGATTTTACTGCACTCACCATGACTTTTTCATTAAAGGGCACCTCCATTTTACTACAGGGATTACCATGACAAAGAGACCACCACACCCACCTCTTGATTGAAAATCCTTCCACCGAATAGCAACTAGAGGAGCTCTTATCTTCATTTAAAGAATTGTTGTTGGATCCCGTTTTCAGAGCCCAAACATTCGGAAACAAAACGGAACCCGTCATCTCATAATGGTGGCATGCCCACAAAAGTTGAACATCGAACAATTAAAATTTAGAGAGTCACAAGCCAAAATCCAATCATATTTCATAAATGAATTCTACAAATAAGTGATTGAAAGACCGAGTGAGTCTATTGACTATGGTCATTTGGAAGAAACTAGGTGAGTGAAGGAGTTAGTTGTGAGATTGAGGAAAGCTTAAGACATCATTTCCTCCATTTGTTTGATAACTCAGGTAAGAATTTCAAGGACGAAATTATTTAAGGGAGGGAGAGTTGTTGGACTCCGAACTTTTCTTGAAAGTTAGAACTATTAAATTAGAAATTGTTAGTGATTAGTTATGAGTAAAGAAAAAAGAGAATTCTTGAATTTGAAATGATATACAAGATTTAGGTAGTGAATGTAGTAAGTTGATGATGAGTAGGTATATGTGTGTATATTCTGTTATTAATGTTAATGATCAATCATGGACTATAATTTGTTTATAGATGATATTGAGTTTAAATGGAAGTTGAGAGGAAGAATATGTAAACGATCTAGAAGGGGGGTTGAATAGATCTCTGAAGTTTTTCGTAGAATTCTACAATATAATCAGAAGTTAATTCACACAAAACCAATTTAATTAAAATCAAATACAAAGAGTA
>JAOSBL010000001.1:8355120-8368282 GCA_027568915.1 Erythroxylum roraimae | reverse complement strand
ACATTTTAGAAGAAATGTGAATGATTTGAGTCTATTAGATTTAAGAATGATTTGATATGCTAAATGAGTTAGGATATTCATACCAATGTAAATCAAGCCCTAAATCTACATAAACAAAATATTCAAGATCTCAAAACTACATGATTTTCAGAAGTTAGTCATTCATAAGAAAAAAATATACATGAACCCATTAGAGAATGTTAAAGATAATAATTAAGCATTCCATTGAACACCTTGATTGCAAAAAAATTTCAACCCTATCTAAACACAAATTAAATAAATCTTCCCATTATTTACATGCAAAACACTAACATAAGAACAACCAAACCCAAATAAACAAACAAATGCAATTAAATCAGTCCAAACAAACATTAACAAAATCTTCAACTCACGGCTTACCTTCGGAAGTGGCAGAGGAGATGAATACAGACGGTCAACGCCAGAGAAGATGAGATGGAACGCCGGCCAGAGACGCAGCACGTGGTCGGAGGACGGACGACAACGGAGGAGGAAGCCGAAGGAGAGGAGAGGATCGAGCGGACAGGGAAGGCCGAAGGAAGGAGAGGCGCGCGCGAGGAGAGGAGAGAGGAGGGACCAGCTTGGTTTTAATTTAGCCAAAACGACGTCGTTTTGGTCTACGTTAAATTAAAACCGCAGCTGAACATAATTAAACGACGGCGATTTTTTAAAAACTACCGACGGAATATTATCGTCGCCAAACATTTCCTTCTCCACGACAACTTTACCGGCCGAATACGAAATTTCATCCCAATTTATAGACGGAAATACATGCATCGGTATAATTCCGTCGCTACTATTTGCCGCGAATATTTCCCTCCAAATATGACAACAGAAATCTTTTCCGTCGCAATATTCGTGTAAAATAGCGACGGTATGGAAATTTTCGTCGCTATTTCCATACGATTACTATTCCGTAGGTAAATTTTCGTCGCTATTAGACAATTTTCTTGTAGTAATTTGTATGTGGGTCTACCGGAAACAACCTCTCTACTATGTAAGGGTAAGGCTGCATATTATCAGACCCCCCAGACCCCGCTTCATTGCGGGATTTCGGACTGGGTGATGATGATGATGATGATGATGATATCATACCCTTCAACTTGATCCTCTTGTTTGAACTTTGAATTGAAATTGTTAGAAATTGTTGGAAATAGAAATTGATTATATATGTTTTATGGATGTTGGAAATGGAAATTGTTGGAAATAGAAATTGTTTTATGAATGTATTGTTGGAAATAGAAATGGAAATGGTTGAAAATTATTGATAATGAAAATAGAATTATGAATGTTTTGTGATTATCGGAAATGAAAATTGTTAAAAATTGTTGAAATTGGAAATTGTTTATGCATGTTTTGTGATTGTTGGAAATGGAAATTGTTTATGAATGTTTTGTGATTATTGGAAATGGAAATTGTTGAAAATTGTTGGAAATGGAAATGGAAATAGTTGAAAATTGTTGGAAATAAAAATAGAATTATGAATATTTTGTGATTGTTGGAAATGGAAATAGAAATTGTTAAAAATTGATGGAAATGAAAATTATTTTATGAATGTTTTGTGATTAATGGAAATGGAAATTATTTATGTATGTTTTGTGATTGTTAAAATGAAAATTGTTAGAAATGGAAATGAAAATTGTTGGAAATCGAAATAAAATTATGAATGTTTTGTGATTATTCGAAATAGAAATTGTTAAAAATTGTTGAAAATGGAAATTATTTATGTATGTTTTGTGATTATTAGAAATGAAAATTATTTTATGAATGTTTTGTGATTATTGGAAATGGAAATTGTTGAAAATTGTTAGAAATGGAAATAGAAATTGTTTAAAATTATTGGAAATGGAAATGAAATTATGAAGGTTGTGTGATTATCGGAAATAGAAATTGATAAAAATTGTTGAAAATAGAAATTGTTTATGTATGTTTTGTGATTGATGGAAATGGAAATTATTTTATGAATGTTTTGTGATTATTGGAAATGGAAATTGTCAAAAATTGTTGGAAATGGAAATGGAAATTGTTAGAAATGGAAATAGAATTATGAATGTTTTGTGATTATTGGAAATGGAAATTGTTAAAAATTGTTAAAAATAGAAATTGTTTATGTATGTTTTGTGATTGTCGGAAATGAGAATTATTTTATGAATGTTTTGTGATTATTGGAAATGGAAATTGTTGAAAATTGTTGGAAATGGAAATGGAAATTGATGAAAATTATTGGAAATGAAAGTTGTTTTATGAATGTTTTGTGATTAATGGAAATGGAAATTGTTTATGCATGTTTTGTGATTGTTGGAAATGAAAAGTGTATATATGTTTTGTGTAATTATATATGTTGAATAATTGAATTGTTAGTTTTTGACCTATAGTAAATTGTATTCCATGAAATTGAATTGTGTGTAATGTAATCATACAGAATGAGTTATATTATATAAGATAGATATGTATATTGTGTATTGAAATTATGTGTTATTTATTTTGATATATGCATTCATTTATTTTTACAGATAAATAGAAGGAAGTTCAAGTACTTCTGATCAACCCACTTCAGGAAGATACAATGATCCAGCTTGAGCTCATGCTGCATTGGTTCCCGGTATGAGGAACCATACTATTTGCTTATTTTGTAACAAGCATTTGAAAGGTGGAGGAATTACCAGATTAAAAAAACATTTAGCTGGGGTTAAAGGAGATGTGGAACCCTATAAAAAAGTAAGTCATGATGTGAAGTGGCAAATGAAAATATTGCTTGATGAATATCAATATAAGAGAGATAGAAGGGAAAGATTGAATTTTGAAATTAGTAGTGGAAGTTCATTTTTTAGTTTCCGTGATGATTTTGGAAATGTTGAAGGTGAAAGTGGTAGTGGTAGTAGTAGTGGTACTAGTAGTGTTTCATCTCAGGCTCAAGAAGAAGTACCTGAACCTGATGTGGGGAAGAGAAGAAGGCAGGTGACTAGTTTTTTTACACCACGAACAGCTCTTGGAGCCCAACTTTCAATTCGTAGTGCAATGCATTCAACAGATGTGACTCACAATGTCGATATGGCAATAACTAGATAGTGGTATGATACAGGTTCGTCATTCAATGCTTCTCAGTCTTATTATTATTAACCTATGATGGATGCAATAACCTCTTATGGTCTAGGATACAAAGGGCCTTCGATTGATGACTTAAGAGGTAAACTTTTGATTTGTTCTGTTTTTGAATTTAGAAGTTATTTAGCTGAAAGAAGAGTGAATTGAGATACTTATGGATGTTTAATCATGTGTGATGGTTGGACAAATAGGAGATTATAACTTTTTTGGTTTATTCTACAAATGACTCTATGTTTTTGAAATCTATTGATGCATCTGACCTTATTAGAAATACTGAGACTTTGTTTACAATATTTGATGAAGTTGTGAATGATGTACGGCCACAAAACATTGTTCAGTTTATTATTGACAAAGATTCCGCTTATAAAGTAGCAGGAAAAATGTTGCAGAATACGTATAATTTATTTTTTTGAACTCCTTGAGTTGCACATTGCATTGAGCTAATGCTGAAGAATATGGGAGATTCTAGGTATTTTCCTGTTATTGATGAGATTATGCAGAAAGTTAAAAAGGTGACAAAGTTTATTTATAATCGTGTATGAGTATTGAATTTGATGAGAAAGGAATTTACCAATGGTAGAAATTTGTGTCGTCCTGCTGGAGTGGAGGTTTGTAATATTATACTGGAAGATAGAGAATTTTGGTCTCAATGTCAATTGTTATCCGAGTTTATGAGCCTTTGGTGAGGGTACTTCACTTGGCTGATAGTAAAGAAAAGCCAACAATGGGTTATATTTTCGATGCCAGGGAGAGAGCGACGGAAGTAATCAAGGCTAATCTGAAACATAAGCCTTCTTTATACACACCATATCTTTCAATCATTAATGAGAGAAGGGAAAGATAACTTTCTTCTCCATTGTTTGCAGTTAAAGCATTTCTGAATCCTAGTGTCTATTTTAGACTAAATCTTACTAAGCAAGCTGAAGTTAATAAAGTAATGATTTTAACTATTACAACAATTGTTAGCATTGACGCAATGCAAGATCTTTTAAGCTCACAAATGGAGCTTTACAAGTTGTCTTATGAGAATTTTGGAATGCTAATTGCTATTCGATAAAGAGGAAAACTTTCTTCAAGTATTAGTTATTTTCTTTTTCTTATTTGTTGAAAATTAATTATCACTTTATTTTGTTTATAACATTACTTTTGTTATCTTATGACTTACAGTTTCTTGGTGGGATCAATTTGAAAATGGTGTTCCAGAATTGAAAAGGTTTGTAATTCGAATTTTAAGTCAATGTGTGAGTGCAACAGGTTGTGAACAAAACTGGAGCACATTTGAATTTATCTACTCAAAGAAAATGAATAGATTAGAGCATAAGAGGATGCATGACTTGGTTTTTGTTCATTACAATTTAAAGCTTCGGGAAAGGTATGCTATTATCATTATTAATTTCGATATAATTTCTAATAATTAAATTTAATTATTTATTAGGAGTTTTAATAGCACAAGTAGTTCAACTGATCCAATTTCCATTGATAATATTGATCTTTTGGCGGATTGAGTTTTTGAGGAACCGAATTTGATAGATGTCAATGACTTGGAAGATGACTCGGAAGATAAACTTGGATGGGAAAGCATTGACATGTCATTTGGTGTATTAAATTTGAATGATAATGATGAAACTCCTCTCAATGATGAGGATTTTGTACCAAATGATAACTGGGGTTAGTGTAGTTATAGCGGGAATCTTCCTGTTGACGATTGAATTTCGTTTTAGGTTTTTGTTTTTCCTCTTCTTTTAAGTTTACTTATATTTGATGTTTATGTTAAATTCTATATATGTAATGTAATTGTAAATATTTTTGTTTCAGGTTTAACTTCTACTTGATTGTAAATTGTAATAGTTAAGGATATTTATTGTTCTTTTTATTGGATGTTTTGATGTAATTATTATTTATTAAAATGATGAAATTGTATTATTGTAATATTTTAAATACTTTGTATTATTCTTAATTTTATATTTGTATGATGATGATTGACTTTTTTTATATCAATTGTGGTTATTATTTATATGCGAAACTTTTAAAATTATTGTTATTTCATATTAATTGTGACTATTATTTATTATTATGATTTTTGGAAACAGGTTGATGTAAACAGTAAACTAGTAAAGCATACAGTACAACTGTACAATATATCAATATACTATCTTATAAATTTTAAAAATTTTAGGAACTATTTTATAAATTTAAAAATTATTAGAAATAGTATTTGGTACTAACTGATACCGGTACAATATCATACTAAAATTTAATTCGATACCAAATTCGAAACGACGTTCGCAACTCTACTTTGTTTTATCCTTTTCTTAATTTAAGAAAAAAGCCAAGCAAAATGGAGAAGACTCTCTTTTGTTTATTTGTTAATCTTTCTTATTATATTTTATTCTTCTTCTTTGTAGAAAAGAACGCGACGAAGCACCACAAGAAAACAAAAATAGAAAAGCATTATACGCCCGATCACCAGTGCGACGTCGTTTGCCGCCTCTGCTCCTGTCAGATCGCCCCAACTTCCAACCTGGTAGGTTCTATGCAACGCCCTTGCTCCCTCCTCGATGGAGTTAGCTCATCAGTTGTTGAATATTAGTCAACGGTTCTCAATTTAGGGTGTTGTTTCCGAGTTGCTCATTTCTGGAGTTAAGCTTTGTTTGGTTTGATTTGAATTCTTGTTTTTTCAGGTTTAGGTAAGCTAATAATGTCTATATGGAAATGGAAGTAAATTTTGTGTTTGTTTTTGGATAAGTAGCAATCAAATCAAGTTCCTTTTGATTTTGGAAAGAAATTAAAATTCGGAATTCTTGATTTTGTTGAGATGATAGATTCTCCACATTGTCCAAGAAAATGGAAGATAAAGCTGTGTAATACACACACACACACACACACACAGACACACAGACACAGACACACACATTTTCTTTTGGTGACCAAAGCTTGGGTATATTGTTTTCTTTGGGAAACTTGTAGTCTTCTAAGCATGTATCCATTTAGTTGGAATTATTCTCTTCATTGCTCTCAACGTCAACTCTTTGATCTACGGATTCTTTCTCTTAGTTTGGATTCCGAGAAAACCGAGGAAAGATATTTTAATTACAAGTTTCTTTATTTTTGCTTCTTGAATTTAATGCTTTATGTTAATTATTTGTTTTCCTTGTTAAACCGCAGCTTCTTAGTCCCAGCCAAAAGAAATATGTGTCTTCCCGTTGAGAAGTTTGAGTTTATACTGATGTCGATGTTATTATATTTTTCTGGTTAGAAATAGAATTGTGTTAATTTAACCTTGGCTTGTGCTGTCAAGGTATTTGGATTTTCTGTACAACTTGCACTGTTTCTTGGAATAAGAACAAATCAGGGAGTCGGACATCATTTAAGGTGTGCTATTTTCTAGTGATTCTATGCTTCCGTCGTTTAAGTTGGTGTTGGTGGGTATAGATGGATGTTGGCCCACTAGAACAAGGATCTGAGATTCAAATTGATGTTTATCCCTTATTAATGGAGCGCCTCGATTGCATTAATGGGAGTGATCACACTGTAGACATACCACAAAGTATGGATGGTTCTGTCTCAGCATCTCATGATAGAAGTTATAGTCGTTTTGAAGCTTCTTCCTATGAGGACAGCTCTTTAAGCAATGTAAGAGTTCTTGTTTCTCAGCCATCAGCATCTTCATCAAATGGTCCAAACTCACAAAATTCTTCCTTCATAAGGAGGGGAGAAGCTCGTAGGCGTAGGAGTCCACTGAATTCTGGGTTGTGGATTTCTGTTGAATTAGTTCTGACAGTGAGCCAGATTATTGCATCTATTGTTGTATTGTCTATATCTAGGGATGAGCATCCCCATGCACCATTGTTTGAATGGATTGTTGGTTACGCATCTGGTTGTTTAGCAACCCTTCCCCTGCTTTATTGGCGTTATCGTCATCGGAATCAGACTTTGGATCAAGACTTGTCTCAACCTCGTCAGACTTCAACACACATTAATGTCCCTGCAGGACTATTTGCCCTTTCAGTTACTAGGGCTTCAGAAGGTGAAGATCGAAGTGCTGTCCCATCAACTAGAGGTAGCCAATATGCCAGGGCTTTCAATGCAAGGTATTTTTGGTGTCAATCAAAGCTCTTTGGAGATGTATTATACTTGTATCAGTTGTGATTGTGCCATGCACTTTGAACATATTGGATAAGTGTTGGTTCTAATATCTGTTTAGACAGTTGCGTTCATTGTTTTAGAGTTGTTCATACTGGTCGTATTTCTTCTTCCTTTGTATGGAATTGACTAAAATTGCAAAAAACGGTTCTTTCGTTTACTGTTTTTCAGTTGGGACTTAGTTGTTTCTCATGCATTGATATTCAACACACTTTCTATCACAAGACTTTATATGTGCCTAGACAGCTTCCACCATGTCTAGTTCATTGGTGTTATGTGCATTAAAGTTTATTTCTTCCAGTTTGTTATCTTTAATAGTGATAACTGGTAACTGAAGATATTAACGCATAAAGCGTCGCCTTTATCCCCTTTTGTGGAAGATAGATACTGAACAAAGATCTAAAATCTTTAAGATTGATTGTGAAGGAAAAGATCCTAGCAGTTGCTTCTTCGCAACTTGTTAAATGACCAGTAAGTAGAGATTCATAATCCCTTCACCAAATATGAGTGGAGTGTTGGATTCCTTGTTTTAAAATAACAACAGATATATCTGTTAGATGATCCAAGAGGAAGAGAGGGAGGGTGTGTATGGTTGAGGGAGGGGTTGTTGGGGTAGGCAAAATGGATGGAGGAAAGAACCCAAGAGGGGGTTACTGCAGCTTTTAGAAGGTTTTGTTTGGGTTAGATAGTAATTCCTAGTTTAGTGGTGCGATAAAATTGTAATTAGCTGTGAAGCAATATATCAAAATTGGAGTTATTGATATCTTAATTTTGAGCTACTCATGTAATGATATAGATAATACTAAAATGATCACATTGCAATTCCTTGAAATTAGATTAAAAAAAAATTGGGATTCTAAATTCATGACAGTGGTATAGTGGGGTTGGAATTAATAGGCTCAATCCAAATTCCAAATTTCATTTTGCATGTCCCAAACACAATAGTAAAGTAAAATATCATTGATGATTCAAGGGCAGTCGTCAATGAGAAAGGCCAAATGTAGCTGAAGTGGATTGGGTTCCTTCATATGGTCTCTCTTTTAATGCTTTGTACCATGACTTGATCCTTCCAACACGATGCCTCTTTTCTTTTGGTTTGCAGGCTTAAACTCCTGATGGACTACTATAAAATGGGATTGGATTGCTTTTTTGCTGTTTGGTTTGTGGTTGGCAATGTATGGATCTTTGGAGGACATTCATCTGCCAATGAGGCTCCTAACTTGTACAGGTGTGATGCATGGTGTTGTCTCTAATATATCTTGCGTTACATAGAGTTGATACCTACTTTGTATCTATCTTTGTATCTATTTTTCAGGTTATGTATAGTGTTTCTTACATTCAGCTGTATTGGATATGCCATGCCCTTCATTCTGTGCGCAACAATTTGCTGTTGCTTGCCTTGTATAATTTCTATCCTTGGGTTTAGAGAGGATCTATCACAGACAAGAGGGGCGACATCAGAAGCAATTGATGCTTTACCAACATATAAATTCAAGTCCAGTAAGAATGGAAACCGAGATGATATAGATAATAACTCCCTTGCTGGTGATGGTGGTGTTGTAGCAGCAGGAACTGAAAATGAACGAGCCATCTCTGGTGAAGATGCAGTAAGGCCACCTGCTTATAAATTTCTACAATCTGTAGACGTCTAAATCACCTTGAAGTTTAATTTTTCTATCACTAGTGAAATCATCTTGTTACTGTGATAGGTTTGCTGCATTTGTTTAGCTAAATACGTCAACAATGATGACCTCAGGGAGCTACCTTGCGCTCATTTCTTTCACAAGGAATGTGTAGATAAGTGGCTAAAGATAAGTGCATCTTGTCCCCTATGCAAGAGTGAGGTTGGTGATAGTGTTTTGGTTTCCGGATCAATCTCTGGACAGCAACTGGTTTAGAGAGAAATGGAGTAGTGTTGTGGAAAGCATCATCTTTTTCATCACTGACTATATAAAAGAGCAGTCTATATACAGAAACATCTTTCCCATTTTGACATGTAAAGTATGTATTCTTTTTCATTGTCTTCCTGTGCCTTGGAACAGTGAAGTTATGTAAGAATTTAGTTGGTGTGGCATCCGCTTTTGGGCCTTGCATCTAACCAAACAGTTGGCCATAACCCATTTGTCTTGGGAAGGGATTCTGCATGTGCATCCTTTAACGGTTTTACCAGCTGCTGTTAGCTTAGCAATTTTGGAAGTCAGGTTAGTTTACACCATACAATAGAGTTGGTATACATTTAAATGCCTTTTCTCTGTTTTCCATTTATCTTTTTGGGTTAATGCTTCAATGCATGTCGCCTTTTTCGAAAAATGTGTGAGTTAAGTTTTACAGATCCCTATGCTTGAACAATAGTAAAATGAAGAGTTTGGCCAATATTTTAAGTCAATAAAAAATCATTAAGTTGAAATCTATTATTTTCCAAGGAGATTCTCTCTCTAAAATCCTCTGCCTGCATTCTCTCTTCATCCGACTTTTCCTTGGGTTTGATATCTTTTAAGCTAATGGCCAACTTCCCGCCTAAGTTTAGTCTCCACTCCCAGAACTTAGGCTTCAGGAGGTCCCTCTTCTGCTTTGGCTTCGCTGATCACTCCTCTTCTTTCCTTTGTTTAGGGTAAGCATATTTCTTGTTTTCTACGCATTTTGTCAAAACCCCCTGACCTCTCATTCCATACCACCTTCTTTGGTGGCTTGCTTCATTCCTTCTTCTTTTCCTACTTTTTTATTTATAAAATGAATAAATTTTCATTAACCATAGCAAAGCTAAAACCATCATTACAACATTACAATGATTTCCTCAGCATAAATCAAGTTATCAACTCAAACCAAAAACAGTGAGGATATCTACCTTGTTTCTTCAGCTTTGTAGATTCTATTGTTTCTTTCTTTCCATAAAGAGTAGAGAGTAATTGTAAATGTTGTCTTGTAAATTACTCCGTTTTGCTTCTGCATTCTTGCTAATCTGCTAATCCATTTCAGAACTCTAAGCCACTCATAGGTTTGACAATAATCTATCATCTGATGCTTGATTCTACTCCAAACTGATATGGAATATGTGCATTGAAAAAAAAGGTGTTTTCTATCTTCTTCAGTTCATTGCATATCACATAAACTAGATCATATGAGCCTAACCATCTATTTTTGGTTCTTATTTTGTTTTTAATAACCAACCAAGTGATCATAGAGCCTTTAGGACTAAGGAAGTTTCTCCGTAACACATTGTACCAAGGCACCCTCTCCCTGTTATTTTGGAAGATCTTGTAGCAAGATTTGTTGGTAAACACTCCTTTAGAATCAGCTATCCATGTGAGTTCATCTTCTCTATACCTAATAGTGGTTTGAGGAAAGTATTCAAATAAGGAGGTGAAGCCCTTGAAACTACCAGACCATTTTGTATTAAGTGAAGAGGCTGTTGCATTAAGGGGAATTCTATTACTAAGCTAAGCTATCTCTCTTCTTTGCACTAATTATCATACCAAATCCATATTTTTTTCACCAGTCCCCAATTTGTGTTTCAACCAAAGGTAAACAATGTTCCTCAATTGCTACATGTGAGTGAACCACCATGAGGCATCCCTGGTGATAGGCATCTTCCAAAAAATTATTAGCCCCCCTCTGTTACCCCTTAAAACTATTAGCTTTTTAGTTTAGAATACTTCACATAAAGTTTGGAATCAAGTGGTAGGGGACTAAGAACTCAAACTCAAGTTCATTCTTAAAGTTAGGGATTCTACAACCTTTTGTTATCTCTTCACCTTCGAAAATCCTTAAAGTTGGAGATGATAAATGCAAAACAACACTAGTGGGATACTTCTTGAATAAGTGAACTTCCCACAAATCAAAATTTGGGTCGAGAATAGATAGGACAAGTGGGGCTTAACCTTTGATTAAAGCAGAAGACCATTTCCCTTTCAAGTTTAACGATGTCTTGCAATGTTGAGTGCATTACAGTAGTGTCTAATGTATTCTTTCACATGTATTCTTTAGAACATAAATAATCCAAATACTTACATTATCATAGCACATCATATTATCATCGCGAATTCAGGATAGATTCCATAATCATATAGATATATATACGAATGCAGATGCATATGAGACTTTAGATTCGTTATTATTTGTTGTGACCTAGTGTCTTTCAGATAGAGATACAAATACTAGCCCATTAGGCCTAGTCAGAAACAGAAATCACGGAGCAAAGCTTTACATGCAGAATTTTGAGCTTAAAGCTCTTTCATACTGGCTACTCTGATCACAACGCCTTTAGCTGAACATGCATTTTATGAAATGCATCAAATAATAGAATATGTCATGTATAGCATTCATTTATGATGCACCGACAGAATCTCATATTCATCGGACCTAAGTCTGGCATTAAACTTTTGTTGAGTATAAAAATATCATTCATAATTCAGATGCAAACAGGACACTTCCAATACAGTCTCGAATATCAAACTCCTCGGATCATTAAAGTCTAGAAATCATAAACAAATCACAATCAATTCTTTACCAATTCAATTTACAGGAATTAAACAGAAATAGAAATAAATCAAACCTAGTGATATCATCCAGGTTGAATTATAGTACGCTCCAATATGCTATTGCTTGGATGGTCCGGCAATGTCTAATTGGCGTTCAATATATTCCTCTATATCATACAAAACACATTTACATATATCACACTTTTGTACAAATGTATAAATATTCTTTTTTGCACATCTATGTATATCAAATATGCACAATGCATATTCAATGACAATTTCGGGTATCTTATCGTGATTCTTGTCATCATATCATTCATATATCAAAACCCTCATAAATATAATTTGTACTTAGGGATTTAACCACAATAAAACAATGTGAAACTAATTTCGTAACCCAATTGATCATTTCAGATTTTTCTAACAATATGCTTTTAGGTCAATTTTGCATAATCATTCTGATAAGGTAAATGCCACAATTAGGCAACACTTCCTTCTAGAAACTTGTTTTCCAATGTCATAAGTTTCTAATGACACCAAGATAATACAATTTGATTCAGTATTTCAAAAGTTATACTCAATTTACTTTGGACTATTCTTAAAACATAACTGTCCTCTGTATTCAACTTCAAGTCAGATTCATTAATTTTTAGAGACAGAATTAAAATTTGGTCTCTTCAAACAATTTATAGCCATATGTCTCTAGTTTAATTTAAAATAACAATCATTCCATTTGGATATCTGCTGATGAAAATATAGTCAAAATATTGAAGTATGTTCAGTGAAATCATCCCAGTTATCATATTCCAGTACTCCTCAATATTTTCATCTTAAATTCACTAATAAATCCATTTCAGATGGCTATAATTTTTTGTGGAATGAAGAACAATGTGTTATGAGTCGATTGATTTAAGTCTCATGTCATTTGGACGTCGAGAGAAGAAGTTATAATAGAAAGATCAAAGGATGTTCAGAAATAACCTCCCTTAGGAAAACATGAAAGTCACGATCGTGCATCTGCACGATCGTGAGATTCCAGTTACACCTGTGAAGTCACGATCGTGCAGAAGCACAATCGTGCTTCTCAAAACCCATCAGTGATGTCACGATCGTGCATCCCTTCTTCTTTTGCGAAACCCAGTCTTCTTCTTCTCTCCTTCCATTTTTTCTAGATTTTCAAATTCTCATACTTTCCAACTAATACATCTATGCATGAATCATATTTTCTATCTGTAAGTGTAAGTCGACTTGTACTCTGTGTAAGTCGACTTGTGCACTTGTGTAACTTGACTTATGCTTGTACAGTACTGTAAGATTGTTAGAGTAGTGCCCTAAAGGCAATCGCCTTTAGCGCGTTTTGTGCAAAGTTGTGTACAGACTTTATGTACAAATAAAGAAAGGCATCTTTCATTAATTTG
>JAOSBL010000001.1:8341427-8352756 GCA_027568915.1 Erythroxylum roraimae | reverse complement strand
TACTCAGTGAACATTTTCCAGATTTTCAAACTTTCAATATTTTACAACACCTAATCGCTAATAATCTTTCAAAACACCAAATTAACACTATAACCAAATTTTTCATCCCCAAAAACACAGTATTTATGAACAAACATGTAAATGCCATTTTCCATATAGATGATAGTAACTTGTCAAATTTATTTCATAAATCCCCAACTCTAAAGGATTTATTCACTATTTACCTGCTGAAAACTCCAAAATCTTCAAGCCCTAAACTCCACGCAATTTATGTATTTCACTGAGTACAATGACCAGCTTCTGGTTTTTCTTAGAGTAGAGGACACAATGGCAAAGTGGGTTTGGTGTAGGAAAGGAAAAATATAGAAATCTCTTAGAAGGTGTTTGATGGAAAACTCTGCGTATAGGAAGAAAATTTGAAGAAAATGATGATGAAGAAGGAACTTAGACATATCACATCACCTTTCAACCCTCAGAGAACAGTAACCTACTTCTAGCAAAAGTACAAAAAGTCTAAGTGACACTTGTCACTTTCCTAATACCTAAGCTCTAATTTAGTTTCTTTTGAAACTAACTCCTTTAACTTTCATCTTTACAATCCAACTATCTCCAAATCTTCTTTTGATTTCTTTTTCCTATTTTCTATAATTTTCCAAAATTTATTCCTAAAATCACCAAAATTCACAAATATAATATTCTTACTAACCAATAGAATATCCAATATAAATAAATTCAAAATTCTCAAACTCCTCAAAATCACAATTCAATCTCATTATACCCGGAATTATTCATGAATGCATGTACAATTTTTTTCATGTGCAACAACTTTACTATTCATATGTATGTGTATGAAATAATATGCATGAACATGAAAATGCATTTCTAACTCTCATTAATCACTCATATCTACCATTTTAACCTTGCAACAAGTAATGGGATGTTACACTTATAGTGCAACTTTCCAGGCTATAGGGTAGCTTCCAATGTGGAGGTAATGACTGGATCAGAAGTTATACCACAAAAAGATTGTTTTTAGTAACTAAGATCTAATATCCAAAGTGATCGAGAGATTAATAAGGACATTGTTCATCATATCAAATCAGGGTGGCTTAAATGGAGAAGTGCATCAGGAGTTTTATATGGCAAGAAGAAACCATACAAGCTCAAAGGTAAAATCTATCATGTAGTGATTAGATCGACAATGCTCTAGAGGTAGAATGTTAGCCGGTTAAACCGGTGCATGGTCATAATTTAATGGTGGCAGAGATGAAGATACTCTGTTAGATGTGCAACCTAACTAGAAGACATAATGTCATGAATGTAATGGTAATAGAAAAGTTAAAGATGGCCACTATTAATAAAAAATTAAGAGAGACAACACTGAAGTGATTCGGATATGTTAAGAGGAGACATCTTGACACTCCATCTTAACACTCCACTGAGAAGATGCAAGAGGATTATACTTAGGGACTATAAGGGAAAAACAAGGAAGGCCTAAAAAGAACTAGGGGGAAGGTAAACAAGAATCATATGGCTTAGTTGAAACTTATGGAGGACTTGACCCTTAATAGAAAACTTTAGCATACTAGGATATGCGTAGAGGGTCTCACATAGAGAGTATTCTTTTATCTCTTTTAAACTTTTTCCTTCAATTCTTATGTCTTGTATTTAGTCTTATAATTTTTATGTGTAGTTTTTTCCCTTTAGTTATTTAGTCTAAGCCTTCCCTTATATAGCCTAAATATTTTCTTATAATAATGTTTTTTTACCTTATTCTCTCTCTCTTTATATATATACACACTTTTAAATGTGTTTATCAAAAACAAACTCTCTACCAACTAGGGTAAAGTTGCATATTTTTGGACCTCCCCAAACCCTGCGCTTAGTAAGACTTTTACTAGGTTTTTGTTATTGTTACGTTTGAGCATTATTGTATGCTAATAGGAACCTTAACCATAATTTTTTATGGGATTGGCCTGTTCTGACTTAATTTTTATTTGTTGTTACTAGATGCATTAATTCTTGGATTTGCTTAATTCATTCCTTTTGCCTCAGAGTTTTGTTTATCTCTTTTGTACTTTATTCCTTATTATTCTCACTAGTGATCCCTTTTGCTTCTCATTCTTATAAATCATTGTTTTGCTTGTTGGGTTCTTCTTATGTATCATCATATGCAGTCTCATTGTTTTCTCCATCTAGTTGCATTAACTCATTGTAACTCCTAGTTTGAAAGTGTTTTCTAGTTGGCTCCCAAATCTAATTGTAATTTACTAGTTTTGGTCTCCAGCTGTATTTTACTAATATGCTATCTTCAAATAGGTTATTGGCCTCATCACGCCCCTCATTAGTGGAATGGTGTATGGGAATTGCACATTATAGTATATTAATAGGCAAACTCTATCATAACTGACTCTTTTCATCAAAGTTGTAGCTTCATCAAGGCATAAGGGCCTACTCACAAAGCTTGCAAGATGGATTAAGCCATTTTTCATCTAGTACTTGAGATGTATGTTATTTATATTGATCCATATTGGAATCTACTTTTTCCTTAGATCCATTAGCTTTACTTAAGTTTTCCATGCTTGCAATAGAATTCGCTTTGTGTTGAAATTCCAAGATCCATTTTCGAGTACCTTTTGGGCTAAGTGTGAAGAGGAAAACATGAAGAGGAACTTTCTTCACTTAATAGCACTTCCTATAGCCAAAATTGCTCAATTGATACTTCGCCCAAGCATTGATGGCTTGATAAGCTAGTCTGGTGTCTCAGAAGAATCCAATTAGGGTACTCTACCATTTTGTTGCACCTTCTTGGAGAATGTTGGTGTTTGGAGATATTATTGTCTTTCCCTTTGTAGAACAGCCAGAGGATAATATAAGAGTTTGACAGATTATGAGCTATCCCCAAGGACTGGCCTTTAAGTTTTCTAGATAGGCAAGGCAACAAGTAAGGAAGGGTCCAGAATACACAAAAACTTGGGACCATGAAAGAAGGAAATGAGCAAAAAAGGAAGGCCATAATCAAATGGAGGAACAAAAAACCTAGTTCAGAGGAGTGTAAAGTTAGAATAGGTCATGATTTACTGGAGAGGATTCTTGACAAACAAAACAACTAAGAAAAGTCACGCATGAGGAAGACCACATGTATGATAGTGAATAAGATGGCAAAAGACTAGGATAAAGGTGAAGGAATCAAAGAATAAGGACTAGTTAGAGTAAAGACCAACGTACGGAAGGAATCTCCCACAGTTGGGTAAAAGGATTGTAGAAAAAGGATGGAAAAGAATCATTGTAAAGAGAGAATGATTTCAATAACCTTGAGCTTTATAATGTACATATAATAAGACAACGAAATCTCAATTGCGCTTTAGAAAGTACATAGATAAGCCCTATTTTTCGAGCCATATAAATCAATTTACACTCTCTTTCTTATTCTCATTATATTATTTTTTCGTGTTTAATTGGACTCCCTTATTTTGTGAATGCATATCAATATTATCATAACATCATTATATTACAAATATTTTTGGTATAGTGACTGGACATCTAGGGATTTTTTGTAAGTAATAAAAATTAAAAGAAAACACAAATGGGTCTAAAGAAAAACTAAACTGATATGTAAGAACAAGTTAACGAGAGAAGTCTTTAGGAAATTTATAGACAAAACCATCTTGAGAAAACTAACCAAAGTAAGTCTAATATAACAAAAAGCTCGAAGAAAAAGATCGAACACAAAGAGGTTCAAATAAGTTGTAAGGGTTCATCAACACTCTGCTCAAATGGGTAAACAAATAAGGAGTTTCAGGTAATTAATGACAGGATTTTAGTAGTGTCTTCCTTTTACGGTTAGGTTTTATTTTATTGCTTCTCTCCTTCTTCTAGTGTGGTCGGATTCAGTTTGATGAAAGTTAGGGGAGTGGCTAAGGAGACCTTTGGAGCAACCTTATTTCCTCCTAAAGCACGTTCCACCATCTATTTAATGCATTCATCTCCCTTGTCATTGTTTGAAGGTCTAAGGGCTGTTCTATAATGGTTATGGTCTTTTAAGATTTGTTTTTATGATTAATTTGATTGAAACTTGAGTAACTACGGAAGACACAATAATGGAAATGGAGGGTGTAGGCTGATCAGCTCTAGAAGGAACTTTAATTGCCAACAAATTATTATAGCATTTGATCTTTTTCATATTAAAGGAGATACTTGAATTCATTAATATATCATGAAGTTATTGATGAATTGAAGTTAAGTTCATAGGGAATAATCTTATCACTTGTTTTTTATGTTGCAATAAGAGTAAAGGACTAAAAGTTCTTCCACTAATTTCATTTTACCCTAAAAAGTAGATTGATAGAAGAAAAAAGAGGAGGAGGTATAGGGTGAGAGGGGATATCATAAGTTTCAATTTTGAAATAAAATGGTACTGAGGTTAAGTTTGGACATTCAAGCTTACTAAACTACTTGCTCAAAAAAATTATAGTTCGTATTGTTAAAGTTGTTTTCACTGATCTAACAACACCTTGAATTGATTGATGAATCTTTTTTTAATAAATTGTATATTCTTTTAAAAAATAAAATTTTACAAACATTCAATTCTGCCTCTTCTGTTAGGTGCCGTTAGAAAACAATAGCTTTTATGTACACAATTCTTAAATTTTATTATAAAATTAATATTTTTTGTGTTGATTATACTTTTACTTGTTTTAAATTAAAAAGATAACTACTCATCTTACTGCAATAAATGGTAATTAATATTTTTTGTTATAATTAATGGTTAATGTTTCAAATTAAAAAGATTACAACTCACTTAAATAATAATTAATATTTTTATTGTAAGTATTGTGCAATGTTTCATAAATGATAAGTTATATTATATTTTTTTTATAGGAAATGTATATTTTCATTGAAATTACCAATAAAATAATATGAAAAGGTGTTGCAATAGTTCTTAGGCGTTTTAATAAGGAATTGTGAATGAGTAATAGGGGAATTAAGGTACCTCTTTTTTCTCTTAAATATTTTGTATTAAATGACTAGTTGTTTGATAAAATACAATTATTATTATAACAATGTCTCTAACTAAAGTTTGTAATAATTTTAAAAGATATTATTCTTAAATCTTAAATAAAAATTTAATTTTAAAGTTTATAAATATACTATTTAAATACCTAATAAATAAAGTAATTTAAAGTAAAATTTTATTATTTCCAGTATAATAAATATGTATATATTTATATTATTATATAATTTAATAATAAAATAAATATTATTAAAAAATTACCTAAAGGCTAAATCTGTCCATTTTTTAGACGATTTAGAATCTAGGAAGTTTGCTTAAGCGTAAAAAAAAAAAAAAAGACCAGTCGTATGTTCTCCTTGATTTTACATTTTAGTGAGCAAAGTCTTCGCAATTAGTGAAAATTGCAAATAGCATAGAGAAAAGAAGGAGAAGAAGAAAATTGAACCCGAGCTGAAAGAGAAGACTCACAGCACCTAAACGGTCAGGTTAACAGAAACATTTTACAAGACAATATGGAGATGGCGACCAACGGCAGAGAATCTAGAAGGAAAAGGATCCTTGATAGAAGTGGCGACCGTTTAGCCTTCATTACGGGTCGGATCCAAGCCCTCCCTTCTCAATCTCATCTTCCTGATACCTCATCTCAGCCGCCCAATTCTCAAGACCCGGTTCCCTTCCTCTCTTGTCAGACTTCCGGTACGTATCCTTCACCATGTCTTAAGATTCAATTTGATTTTTGTATTGGACACTGTATAGAGTTTCAATAGGGTTATCTTCGCTGGTTACACTTTGCGGCTATTGACTTGTAGGATTAACAGGTGTTTACTGTCGGCTTAGTTGAATGCTTAGTTGAATGCCTGGACCATTGTATTAAGTCTAGGATCAAAGATATCCATTTCGTTTTTTGATGTCTTTTTGAACAACTTTATTTGATAATCTCTGCGTTTATGTTATCTGGAGAAGATACATAGCTCCTTGATTTGTTATTATTTTGTCAATGTATTCCTATGGTCATGGTCATTAATTTTAGGTTTATAAAGGTTACCAAGTTTCTTGTTTAGTTTTGCTCTCAAATTTCTTTGGGTTTTGCTGCCGGAGTGCCTTTTGTTTTGGCTTAAGGCTATGTTTAGTTGGACGTAAGGTTGAAATAAAATGGAATATAATAGAATGGAATGGATTATAATAGAATGGAATATAAATAGATGTAATATTAAAAAATTGTTGTTTGGGAGGGATGGAAGGGTTCATAATGTAATATACTGAAATGTTGTTTGGATGAAGGATTTATAATGCAATATAGTGTAAAGTTGTTTATCATTTTACATTCCATCTTAAACTTCTCAAATAGGAGATTTTTCATTTTTACTATTTAGGATAGAATGAGATGTAATATAAAACCCTTCTCTTTCATCGCATTCTATTCCCTTCTATTATAAGCCTTCCTAATAATATTACATTTCATTCCATTAATAAACTCCCAACTAAACATAGCCTAAATAAATGGGATTTAAAATTTCCAAATTTGAAAACCCTAGTTGGTCATTATGATTCAGTTTTTTTCAGTTAAGGATGAGGCTTCAGTCTTGCCTGATCATGGTCCCACTATCTATCCTGGCAATGCTGGAAGCATTGTGGAACCTGAACTCAATGAGGTTGCTGCGAGGATCTTAACATCAAGTAGTCCTACTCCAGATGCAGCAGATAATGAACACTCATCTTTGACCTCAATGATGCACCAGAAATTGGTGACATCTGCATCTTTCAGTGAGCAGCATATGCAACCAATGACTCATAAAGACATATTTGTCTCACCAAGTCAAGTGAGCTCTGCAATTACAGCAACATGGAAATCACGTCTTATTTCCACCGTAGCTATTGCCCTTTTAGTTATTTTCTCACACACAGGATTTCCTTTACTGGGAAGTAACCTAATCAAGAGCATCATAAGTTTTAGGCCTCTTTACTTGGTTCTTCTTACCAATTTAACGCTTGTGCTAGCTCATCTTCTTTCTGATCATCAAAGAAGTATTGTAAGGGGTGAGGATAGGACACCTTCAACTGAGAAATATGAGTGGACTGATCAAGCTGGTAAGGCTCTGGAAGTGGTTTTGGTGATACAAAAGGCAATGGATGCGATATTCATTGATTGCAGTGTATATGGAATAATCACCATTTGTGGCTTATCAGTTCTGTCCACTTTATCTTGAGTCTTTCTTTGTTTTTCTATCAATTCATATTTGTAACTTAATTTGATGTGTTGTCACAAACTGTTCAGTTAGATATACTATGTCTCTGTTTCAAACCGTGCCTTAAGCAATTCTTTTATGTTGAATGAATTTTTAACATGTGAATTCAACCTCCATATTGATTGGTGAATTGCCTTGCAGACTATTTACATGTCTGTAAATTCTCAAGTGGGAAGGCAAGCAAGATAGCTGTTATTCACGATTGCAGAATTTTCCATAAGCATCTATATACCTGTTCTTTATTTTCTTATCAGGTTGGAACCCAAAATGCTTTTTTTAAATAAAAAATGTCTAGACCTTAAGGATTAGCCTGTATGCACTTTTGGCAATGACAAATTGATCCTAACCAAAAGATGTTGAGCGTGAGCAGATTTGACAGTATTAGCCACTGTCCCAGCACGAATTTCTTTTCAAGTTCTATTTGGGCAATCTAAACAAGTTCCAAATCTATTACCTTCAAGCAACAATACTGTACTTTGATTCAAAAATGGATATCTGGAAATTAAATATTATGTTTAAGCTTGCTTTTTCCGCTTTTTTTGATGGAGCCAAAAGTTCCCGGAATTTAAAACTGTACGAGTTAATTAGAATGGCTTTTGATCGTAAGCTTTTAGCCCATTGAAAAATGGGGCTTCTGTTGGGATGCTCAAGCAGCACCGATTCACCTTTATAGTACTTGAAACCGTGATTTGTATGAGATTAAGGAATACTTGATTATTGTCCATCGACTGGCATTCTCCCTCAATTGTGCGACTGGTTGGGTCTTTGAGGGGAGCTTGCAAAACGAGCAACCAGATTATCTTTGTAGACTGGCCTAGCATGTCACGGAATTTGGAAACTACAATATTGTCTTCCAAATTAAACAGCAGTTTGGAATCTTCCAAGTTAAAACAGCAGTTTGGAGTTCCCTTCGTGCTCCCAACGGTGACCCTGCCTTTCTCATATTACTTGTTCCTCAAAGTGCTCGACTGCGATAAGATCTTTGAATCTTGTTTCTAAGGCATCCTGGCTACTACAACTGGAGACTGTTTAAGACATCCAGCACAAACAAGGTGGTCTACTGGAAAGGAAATTGAGGGATCATTAGGAAGGAAGTAGAGGCTGGAATAACAAAAAGGAGATTGAGACGACAGCAATCAAAACATTAAACGAGTAAACTAATAGGTCAAAATATAAAAGACGTACACAAAACCGTAGGCGAAAGAGCTCAAAAGGCAAATCATAGTGACAATTTGACACATACAAATGACAAATTTTCTCATCAATCTTCAGTGCAGGTGTTTGGCTCCTATTGGGTCTTCTAGCATTGGCAAGAGTTGCAATATTTTGCGACTGAGAAGAACCAGAAGCAACATAACTCCTAGCACAAAACAGTATTTATTAAATACTCACCGTTAAACAGTGCCCCATCTCAATTGTTAATGTCTCTCCATGATTTGATTAAAGCCCTCGTTTCCTTGTTAAGACAGGGGAATTACAAATTTAGCTCAATTTGATAGGGTTTCAAATCGGACATGTTAGATCAAAATGTTAAAACAATATTATTTTAAATAAGATTGTATTTGTATTAACCCATACTGATCTTAGGTAAAAGAAAAAATGGAAACGATCTTGAAATACTTAAGTGGTGAATTATTTCGTAGACTATCCAAAAATATTCTTCAGACTATTAAAGCAAAAACTCACGAATGCACGAATGCAAAAAAACAAAAAATATCAGAAATTTGGTAACGCAGTTCGGCACACCTTGCCTACGTCTGCGGGGCCCTCACCTAACTTAATAACTTTAACGAAAGTACAATAGATTTACCCAAGGCTTTACTGAGCCGACGTCACTCAACCCTTAACATTATTCCTCAACCTCACTTCCCGTGAAAGAATTTCACACCTAATAGTACGACCGCCTCGTACTAACCTCAACAGAGGATTTTCTCACAATATTTGATAAACAAGATAAGAAATAAACAACTCAAGTGATCAATCAACTAAGAACAAAATAATAATACACTTGAGAAAAAGAAGACCAGTTCTCGAAAGGTTAAGCTCCACTAAAATAAATCTGGAAGTCGTCGCAACACCAATAGGCTGACTCACATAAACACCAACACGAAGTTACAGCTGCACTGATAACACATTCACCAGTCAAAATATACGCTGCCCATAAAAAAAACCAATTAATCAGGGGTTCGATCCTTGGCTTTGGGTATGGAGCAGCCTTAAATCCTTGGGCCAGTTGTCCCACCCTGTGAGGTGCCTACAAACTAGCGAGGGGATTAGTCACTGGGTCCGCCGGTAGATACCCTGGTCAAAGACCAAAAAAAAAAAACCCTTAACTACACTTCTAAAAAATTCCGGCAACGTTACTGGGAAACCTTAATGCTGTGATCTATATAACCAATTGAAGTTACTGTGGTTTGCATGTTTATGATGCAGACATCAAGTGGGCATTTAATGATTCATAGTCATAATCCCAAAAACCAACGTGAGCTACTTTTTCTAGTGTGTAAATAGCTCACTTCACCTTAGCTTCACTCTCACAAAGCGTTGATCTCTTGAATGAAAAACAATAGGCACCACCGTAGCTTACTTCACCTTAGCTTCACTCTCACCAAGCGTTAATCATCTATCATCCAAAATACGCCCACAGCCACGATTTTTCAACACCAAAAATTTACTTCAATTAACTCAATGAGACCAACGTCCGCAGCATCAACACATGCTCACAGAAACGACCATACCGTAGCTTTTTCAAAAAGACACGTTATTCAGCTCTATTAATCACGTGCGCCACAAGCAGTATATTTTCTATCATAGAAACTCAATACCCACTGCTCCAGTAACACACGCACACTTCAGTTGCCGCAAAAACACACCACTTGGTTTTTTTTTCCATTTACATGTTTTGATAGACTTCTGCAGTAATTAAAAGATGTGCACAATCCCACAAAATCTGGCAACAAAAACAATTTCAATATCACCATGATGATAGACTCTAACTCAAGATAGGATTCTTTTTCAACTAGAAGATTATTCATATGGCTTTTGAATCCAAGTCATTATCCAATTAATATCTTATATGTCCAACTAATAAATAATGCCAAAACACATATCCTAACAATCTCCCCCTTTTTGGCATTATTTGTCACAAATATGAAACTCCACATAAATAATCATAATTGGACATATAAAGATGAAATTCACAATGCTCCCCCATAATCAAACATCAAGTCCAAAGAACATCAAGTTTATCCAACCATCCAAATTTCTCCTCCTTGGGACAAAAAGATGCCAAAAAGTAAGACGAATAGTCACACATATACCTTAAAATCTCCCTCTGAATGAAACATTCACCATAAACAATCTGATGTCTTCCCCTCGAGACAAAACAGTATCAAAATGCATAATCATAATAATCAACCATAGATGCAGCGGAAGAATCATAAGCACACTGTTGCAGGCATTTTTTATCATTAGAATTAATGACATTCTCTTAATTTCTGGATTAATTATTGGGCTTTATATATATTTTTCTTGCTAAATTGCTTGGTTCGTCAAAATTTGCATTTATAATTATTCATGTTTAATTTGTAGGAATTGCCCTTGATTTTAGTTGTAAAGGACCACAACAGTCCAAGGCGAAACGTTGACGCATGAGGCTGAACGCACAGAAAAAAAATCAATCCACACATCCACGCTACAGCTGAAGGCACCAAGGGAATTTAATTAAATCAAGGAGCTGCAAAAGAGAGGACACTAGAGACATAAATCGGCAGCAATTAAATCATGTGAGGGCTGTGAGGCAGTGGAATAAAAAAAGGGACGCAACATGAGGCTGGACAGCAAAATATAATTGACATTGGAAGCCCATAACGTGACAGCTACACCAAAAGAAGACTACAAGAAGGTGGCAGCAACAAAAGTAGGGACCAGCTGCAGCACACGCAAAACGTTAACCAAGGTTACAGCTCAAGAGACCCATGCAGACACCACCCGCAGGAGACGTGAACAGCTGACCAAGAGACCCACAACCCATGCCAAAGCAGAAGAGGATAGCTGGAAAGGAGAAGAA
>JAOSBL010000001.1:8326898-8341327 GCA_027568915.1 Erythroxylum roraimae | reverse complement strand
GCTTCTTTTGACCATAACTTCTTCTATAGACCTCCAAATGACTTGATTCTTGAAGCAATAGATTCCTAACACATTGTCCTTGCTCTCCATGAAAATTTGGAGTAATTGGTGTTGAATTAAGAAAGATTGATTAAATGAAAGTGTGGGAATATGTTGGAACAGTGTAAATGGGAGCATTTTTACTGAGTATACTTCAATGTTTTGATTATATCTGGATCTATAGGATTCCAAATGAAGTGATTGTTAAATTGGAATAACCTAGAGATATAGGTCTACAAATTGTCTCAAGAAGTCGAATTATGATTCAGTATCTAAGATATTGAATTTCTAGATTGAAGTTGGGTATAGTACACTGTTTTTGGATAAAAGCAATCTGAAAATGATTAAGGCATATCTTCCTATGTACTGAACCAAATTGAGTGATTTTGGTGTCAATAGAAACATAAGGCATAGAGGAACACTTTTCTCGAAAAGAGTATGACCAAATTACATCAGTTTCGCTTTCTAATTGGATGTGAACGATAGACCCAAAAATGAGATTTGGGAAATTTCTGAAGTGAGTCATTGAGAAAGGAGTGGAGATTTTAATGGGCTTAGTGAGGCATAAACCTAAGTATAAATTATACTTAGATGAGTTTTGAAATGGGAAAGTTTTTGTAAAGAAATTAATGGTAAAATACCTGGGATTGTCATGAACATGCATTATACATATTTCATTTCAGTCATGTGCATTATTAAACACTTATGATTGTACAAATTGTGATGTATGTGTATCTTGCATAAATGGGTTGTGCAGGCTAAATGTCAGCATTCAGGCGTTCCCAGAAATTGAAAACAAATGCTAATCTAGAGCGTACTGTGTGTAGACCGAGATGGTCTCATTTTATTGTTGTTTTGTTGAATTTTTGTATTGGATGACTATTGACTGATTATATGAATGCGATTGATTGTGTTGGTTTCCAGACAGAAGGTCTGATGATGCGATGTTTGATTGGGATATTGAAGTGCTTATTGAATGTGAATTGGATGAACTAAGTGTACTTAATGTGATTGTTAAATGTGTTCTGAATATGCTTTGGCATGTAAATGAAAGTGATACCTAACTCTAATGTTGAATGCCGGACTGAGGTCCGATGATATGCGAATGAATGAGTTTATGCAAATGTGAGTGATGCATTCCATTTCATGAATGCATGAAATATAATGGCTGTTGTG
Source organism: Erythroxylum roraimae (assembly GCA_027568915.1). Taxonomy (NCBI): domain Eukaryota; kingdom Viridiplantae; phylum Streptophyta; class Magnoliopsida; order Malpighiales; family Erythroxylaceae; genus Erythroxylum; species Erythroxylum roraimae. The sequence goes on along the minus strand of JAOSBL010000001.1, from coordinate 8,340,112 downwards.
ACCAGAGTAGCCAACAATCAGAGCTTAAAGCTCAACGAGTGAAAATGAGCTTCGAGCTCAAAAGTGATTCAGAGCCTCAGGCTCAACGTTTAATGAGCCCTATATGGGACAGTTATTAATGAGCCCTACATGAGACAGTTTAGACACTCGGTCACAACAAAATAACAAATGAAAAGTGGGTCTCATGTGCACTACATATGCATAAAATGAGTGATTAAATTGTATTGAATGAGAAGTGTAAAATGTGTAATGACGTGTAATGATGTGTTATATGATTGGATGAGCCATCGATGATGGTCACTCACTGAGTTCGCAAAACTCACCCAAAATTGCAATTATTTTTCAAGTTTTGAAGAGCACCCCGTTAGACAAACGGGGGTATGCCTACTGCATGCAAGTGAAGGATAGAGGTCGGGATCAATTTGCGTCTGCATTCTGTATTTTATTATTTTGTACAAATTTGTATTTTATGATTTTTGTATCAATAAAGGATTCCGAAGGTTTTGGACCATGTGTATGTAAAGTCATTATGACTATAGTGTTTTGTATTTGTAATGGGCCCTAAATGCTTAGTGAATCGCTGATGCGTTGTGTACTGGTTGTTACGTGCAACTAAAAATGTTTACAAATGAAAGTGGGCCCAAATTGATCTCTGATTTCCGCATATTAAGTTTGTGATTGTGGTTTAAAAAAAATTATATTGAGTTTTGTCTAATTGAGTGCTCTAGCATGCCACCCTCGAGGGTCACGAATTCGGATATCACCCACGATGTCGGGTTCGGATCCTGCGGGAATGGGGTGTTACAATTATTGTATATGATCCAATATTAACTAACTGATAAGATACGTTAGCGGTAGATTCCTTCATCTGTTGAACTTCTCGTGTATATATATTGACCTCATAAGAATGAATAAGAGAGATCTCTTTCTTTAAAAAAGCCTTCAATGAGTTTTGTTTTTGGTTAAACTGTTGACGCCTTTCACAATCCCTCCAAACTAATGTCAAGTTACAAAGTATCTTTTCTTTCAAATATTTATTTCATATTAAATGAAAAATGATAGTTTGATTGGTTTATTTAGGCTTTGGATAGGAGTAAGTAAGCCACCAAAGTCACACGTTGACACATCTGATAAGGTAAAAACATTGCAAGTTATTTTTAGATTTTAGATTTCATTGTCTTGGTGTGTTTGATCTGAGTTACTATATCTATATATTCATTGTCATGCTTATATATATATTCATTGTCATATTTTATTTAGTCTTAAAAATAACTTTGTTCAATGGTTTCCTTCGCTTTGGTATGTTTTATAAAATTGGTTTTATGTGCAATAAACTATTGTTCGTAAGGCTTCTTTATTATAAAAAATTATTTATACATTTTTGTGTGTGCAATACTATATCTTGCTCATTTTAGGACCCTTGTCCAATATTGTTTCTTTTGAAAAATAAATAATCATTTTTTTCCTTTTCATCTATTGTCTTTTGTCTTTACTGCTTCTTTGATGTTTTGTTTTGATGTTTGTCATCATAAATGTTTTAGTTTAGATAAAGCTTGTTAGTTGCCATTATGTTGAGTAGTTATTGTGCATACTAAAACAACAAGCAATAACAAGCAGTTCCATAATATTCTAGTATGCACAACAACATTTTGTGAGTAATAGAGATGCTTTCATTATTTTTTAATTATTGTTTGATTACAAATTTGTAGTCTTATTTTTTATTTAGTTTTAACTATAGAACTTGAAAGGAAAACTGTGATTTGCCTTTTCTTTCGATCTTTGTTTTTCTACTTTTAAATGTTGTTCGCATTATTCAAATTTTGCTTTATTTTACTCTAATAAGTTGTTAAGCCACTGACTATGCTTTTATTGAATTCTTCTTTGTATGATGGCTTGAAGTCTTCATCTATGAATATATTACATGTTTTACTACTATTTTAGATTTCATCATGCCTACTTTCTTAAAGTCTGTAATACATGATTGTTACTAAAATGGCCAAAATGGCTAATTAGCCCCTAATGTTTTCATGAATGTACAAAATAGACCTTAACATTTCAGAGTATTCGAATTGAATCCTAAAGTTTATCATACGTTCAAATAAGGCCCCAAGGTTTGGAAACTGTTCAGGTTGGGCTTCAAGCACTGACATTGTAAGGGCACCATCAGTCATCTGCTTACGTGGCTAGTTAAATGCTGACATGATTTTTTTAATTTTCGCTAGATGTGGGACTCACCATTACTGACATGGGCATGGTGGTGGGTCCCACATCAGGTCCAAAAATGCTGCGTCTCCTCCTCCCTTAGATGCAGCATTTTTGGACCTGATGTGGGGCCCACTACCCCTCCCTTAGATGCAGCATTGTCTCCTTCCTCTTCCTAAACGCAACATTTGTCCTCTTCCTCTTCCGAAATCTTAAATCCCTAATCTCTCTTACTCATAGACATCACCACGCTTCAATCTTCTCCTATCTTCTTCTGACACAATCTCATTTTCCTCTTCCCAAATTGCTAATCTCCCATTTTCTTCCGACACAATCCCTCAACTCACGCGTCTTCTGTCTTCTTTACTGTGTGTTTTTCCTCAGATGACATTTCATCATGGTAGGTCATTGTTTTCTACCTTTTATTTTTTTCTGTAGTCCATTAAATCTGTGTGTTTGTGTCCATTGTTGTCTACCTCATCGTGGTTTTTTTTTTGCTTTTTTAATATTGTATGTTGTCTGGCCTGTCTCCATTTATTGATGATGAATACACCAACCATTTTTCACTATTTGCCTTTTATGTTTTACTTCTTGTTATTCCTATTATTCGTTGAAGTTGTACCCAACATTAACTGCTATTATGAGCATCATCATCAATTATTGTTCTTTGTTTATATTTCCTGCATTGTCTTATATTTGGGTTTGTCCAGTGATAAATGCTTGATCACATGGACAACTAAAGGATTCACTTAGTGCAAGAGTGTGAGAACAAAAGCTCATTCCATTGCGGGTTACAATAGAACTTTTTATCGCGCATGAGAAGCAATAGTTTCTTAATTACTAGCAAGGCTGGTCAAACTTCCTCATATGATATGTTTGATGAGATGAAATGACATTGTCCGGATAGTTTTCATATCTGTTACAATCCTTACTGTCACATTTCTTACACTTAATAATTACAAAGAGGACTACAACTGTGACCTTCTTATCTTTGAGAGTTAGCTTCTCCTTCTTGTGCAGCATATATATGTAATATCTTACTCTGTTACTTTATTTACATGCAAAACTTAAAACCTTAGTTATCTGTTGCTTTATCAGTGTTTTATCAGTATTGCATCATCCTAGTAGAATTTTAGGACATTCAAAGGATAAGAATGTCTTATGTGCTTGGAAAATCGACAAGCATTAAAAAAAAAGTAAATTGAAATTGCAGTATTTAAATAACTTTGGTAATTAAACAATTTTGAATCAACTTTGGTTAGCATACATTGAATCTACTATCATGGCTTGAGTCTTAGAAGATAGTAGAACGTGGTAGAACCAAAGGTAGTGGCGATATGCAGAGATTTTTTTCTCTTTTCCAGTTTTTTCTTCTACAGAAATAGGTAAGAAGTTCAAAACATAATTTCTACGAGGAGAACTTCGAATTACTTGCGACTAAAGTAACTGAATATGGAAAAGTTGGAAAGGCATCGGAGTTTTTTGTTGTCTCAAGAGCCCTGATTTGAGCAGATTCTAGAGATGACAGACAAAACAGAACTTAAGTGACAGTAGAAAACGCTAGCAAGAATCGAGAGACGTTACAGTCCATGAAACTCCAGCAATAAGTCGGTAACAGAAGAAACCGTTTTCTGTAAGCATATAGGGGAGGGATTTTAATTTGTTCTTGTCAATATATAATAATTTATTAACTAGTTTCTAGATTCCGCGGCGGCTCCATAATTTAATCCCATTAGTCATAGTAGTCGCCTGTACATCATCCCCATCCGTTCTAATAGTTGACTCCACAAATCTTTAATTTTGGTTTTTGTTTCTTTCATTTACTTTCTTCTCTCTTTCTTGGTTCCAAGCAAAATTAAAGATTATGATCTACAAAATGCCAAAAGCTAAAACAAATAGGGAAATAATTAAGAGATGAACTCAGAAAGGAATTTAGATAAACAGGTACAGGAAAATAGAAATTTTTACAGGAAATTTCCTTTATTACCATGTCCAACAGTAGCAGACTTCTGCAACTGCAAGATTCTTGAAGGGTCGGCGAACCTTGCTGAGAAAGAGCGAGGAAGATTATCAGGCTCTGTCCAGCCAGTGCCTGGATCAAAGTTCTGAAAGTAGTCTTCAGGTTCATAAGACGCATGAAAAGTCGTAGTTGTCGTAGGAGCACTGAAAATCTTCTTCTTCTCTCTGGTAATCTTTCTCCAAAACACTTGCCACCTTGGTTTCACAGCTTTTCTGTCAATCATTTTGGGACCCTGGGAATCGCTCCTGCCCAGACGAATAGTTTCGGAGGATCTCCATTTTTTCTTGAACACGCTCACTGCGAGGTCTGCTATGCCCATGTTAGGATTCACAAGAAGATGTTGACTAGCATGGTGGTGTAGATTAAGAGAGGCTTTATAATTTAAAGAAATCGCGACTTTTCGAGATAATGATGCATGCAATTGCTAATGTCTGCACAGAGGATTTTTTAATGAGAATGGTTGTTGGTAAGAAGAGCGGTCCTTAAGCCTATCTCATATTCACCGTATTTTGTACTTTAAGTAGATAGGAGGGTTAAGAATCCGTATACTAGGAAACACATCCACGGTCTCAGTTGAGATTCTCCGTAACAAATGACTCCATAAATGGAGTCAGAATGATGTACTAGCAAATGGCTGTTTATTTGATAATTGATGGGTTTGCCAGCCGTACGTTGGTATTGTCAATTTTACGAAGTAACATGCAACATAATTGTGCTAAAATAGTTTTTTTTTGGTACTCCAAATCCCATTTATTAGTAAAAGTTTGATACAATTTCAAAACATGAGTACTAGCAATCATATCTTGGAGTAGTATAGTAAATTTTGACTACTGTTAGGACATAAAATTCTCAATGAGTTTGGTTTCCTCATCGAGAAAATGGAGATCGTGAGAGTGATTTATTCTTAAATTTCTTATTCTTACGTAACCAAGGGCAGTCAAAAGACAAATAATGGAATTTGTCTGACTGACCTATTACATTGCACCAACTCCTCAGCAACTGTAATTTTACAAAGCAGGAGTCCAAGCCATTAGGATAAGATAAATGAGTCATATGGTGTAGAAAATGACAACTGCAAAGCCTGTAAAAAAATTAACCCTGTAAGGTTCGGACTACAGAGATTTTCATTTTTTTAAGGAAAACAAACCAAAAAAAAAGAACAGAAATTTTGTTAAAAGGATATACATGAAACTCCTGGAGAACAATATTTGATGTCCATACTAGCTAGTGTATCAATCAAAATGAGTGCTTGGGTAGTAATTAGGTTAAAGAAAAGAAGTAAAAACAGTATTCAAGTTTAACTTCTATAAGAATAATCTTTGTGACAATTCATTTGCTATACCAATTCTATCTAATGGATGACAGAATATTAATATCATATTTAATCCTTTGGATCATCATTATGCTCACTATTAATTTTTTAGTTTGTTCCTTTTTTTAATGAGATACTATCCTCTTGCCTTAAGTATTAATTAATTAATTAATTAAAATTTGAATCTCATATATACATCGGAAGCAGTTGTGAATATTTCTTTGATGAAAATGACCAATTACCTACTGAGGTGCTACCTCAATTATATTGTGCACATAGTAATAACAACATGACATCCCTTTAATTTAACTATTTTGTTAGTAAATATATTTTTCAAATTATATGAATTATGTTTGCCTATTTACATGTCATTCTTTCACAACTTCGAATAAAATCTATAATGGAATCTACATATAAATTCCCTACCTCTTTCTCAATTTAACCTAAATGCTTTGAAATGGAATCTTCAAATGAAAAAGAAAATACAGTACTCTTACTCGTATATATAATTCTTAAAAATAAGATCAGATCTTTTATTTCAATTATTAATATTTTATTAAATATTATCTACATATTTATATAAAATTTATATAAATATATAAATAAAATTTAATAAAATATGATCCGAATAAAATATTGACGTGCTTAAAAATACAACTTTCTTTACTTGGGATTTCTATATTCCACGCATACCGAAAGTCAAAGTAGACCGCCGAAAGGGTCTAATTTTGCGAGCGGCGTGCCCCTTCACTTTTTACTTACACCTGTTTCTTTCTAAGATGTTTTATGTATTAGTTTAATGGTTGTCATCATTACAGAAGATACACGATTAATGCAAACTCTGTGTGCCCACGCAATCATGTTAATGTCCTTCGGAGAGAATTCAAAACGGAGATAGTAAAATATTATTAGAGCCGTCAAGCATTTTTCCTTTTAAATAGTCACTTAAACATTAAGTTCTATAATTAGTAATATTTTTAAAATGTAAATATATCAATTGGACTTTTAATCATATTTAAAGGAAATATTCTATTTATAAAAATAAAACACTTGCATTTATTAAAACATTAAGAAAATAGAAAGTTGATTTATTACCTGTCAAATTTCATATTCACACAGAAAAAATAATAATAACAAAAATAGTGGATCAAAAATTGGTATCAGAGCTATCTAGCTCATCCAATATAACTTTAGTAAAACACTGGAAAATATAGAACAAAATATAAAAGATCAATTAGAAGAAATTACTCAATTAGTAAATAAACTTACACTAAATAACGAAAACAAGTCTTTAAAATATGAACTTATAAAAGCTATTACTGATCAAGACGAAATAATTTATAGTTATGAATCTGATCAACAAGAAATATATATGAATCAACCAAAATCAGAAGAACAACCCGAAACAAGTCAAAGTGGAGAAAAAAGAAAACGAGAAAATAAATCTAGTTATAACTGGAATTATAAACCTATAGATCAAGAAGAATTAAATTGTTTTGGATATTACAAAAAAGACAATAAGATACAAAAATTTCCTACTTAATATACACCAAAACATATAACATTAGGATCAGATAGAATCCTTAATTTAGATTGCGTTTTATCTTCAAAAAAATTATTACTTGAATAGTCTAATAGATTAGCATTAGTTATTCAATTAGAAAAACCTTTTGAAGGCTTAAAAAATATTAGTACTTTAAGGAATTTTATTACCTATAAAACTACTGGTATAGTATTAAACTTTTTATTAGATAATGAAATACAATATATGATGCAAATATTGACATATGATGCAAAATCCCTAATACTATGATGCAAATATTTACATTTGGATTTTGAGAATTATGGATTTTTTATTTAAGGATTTTATTATTGGTGTTCGTAAAGTTATATAATGCAAATATTGACAAAAAGATTATATAATTTAAAAAATTATTTCCTAAAATTAATAGTAATCCTGATTCTTGTTGATAAATTGAAAGTATAATAAAAATGTAATTTTCAATAATAATATTATTATAATAACTTACATACCAAATAGATTTAATACTTGCATCTGCTATTCTTATTTGTAAAGGTTTATTTAGTTTTTTTTTCTAGTTTTGTAATAGTGTTTTGGATGCTATACAAATAGTAGCACTTGTATCTATATAAGCATTAATTTTTTTATTCTGAATAATCGCTTAAATAAATGTTGTATTCGGATTCAGTTGCTGATTTTGAAGTTTGAAATTCATAATAATATAATGAAGAGATTGTTGAATCTGCTTCATAGTCTGACTCAATAGGTTCTAAATTGTATTTAAATGATGAATTTAAAATATTAATTTTTTCTTTATATTAATTTTGATTTCTTTTTGGGCATTTGTTTGCATAATAACCTTCTTCCTTGCATAACCAACATTTACATGTTTTCTTATTTTGAGGACATTATTTTTTCTTTGGTTTAGTTTGACTATAAGCCTTTTTCTAAAAAAATTTTATAAGGTTTAAATGGGAATTTTTTGTATTTGTTTGCGGGATATTTTCACCATTTATATTTGTTATATTTATATTTTTATGTTTTCTTTGTTTTTGATAAGTAAAAGAGTCGCATCTATATTGTTGAGTTATTTCCGAATATTTAGAACAACATAGTTGAATATCTTTATGTCATCTTTATGTCTTAGTGATTTATGTAATTTGGCTTCTAAACATTTTTGTGATAATACTTCTTTTATGATTGAAATAGCACCTCTGAGATTATAAGCTACTAGATTATCATGTTGTTTTATTAAAAATAATTCTTCCACTGTTTTATTTATCAGATAAGGTAATTTTTGAATAAGTATTTGTATATACATTTCTTGTTCTGTATGAGTTAATTTATAATAATATTTTTAAATTCATAAATGTATTATTCCGAATAACAGATATCACATATTCATATATTATTTAAATGCCATAGGACATTTTTTCTTTCTTCATCTTCAATTTCTTGTTTATATGAAGTTACATCTTTTCCAATAAATTCTTTATAAATTTCGTTGGTAACTACATGAAAAGCTTTTATTGGTTCAATAACATTACGAAATTCAATAGTATATTTATTCGTATTTCGTTATCTAATAAAAAGTTTAATGTTACACTAGTAGTTTTATAGGTAATAAAATTCCATAAAGTACTAATATTTGTTAAGCCTTCAAAAGGTTTTTTCTAATTGAATAACTAATGCTAATCTGTTAGACCATTCAAGTAATAATTTTTCTAGAGATAAAATGCAGTCTAAATTAAGGATTCCATGTGATCCTAATGTTATATGTTTTGGTTAATATTATGTAGGAATTTTTTGTATCTTATTTTCTTTTTTATAATACCCAAAACGATTTAATTCTTCTTGTTCTATAGGTTTATAATTCCAGTTATAACTAGATTTGTTTTCTCGTTTTCTTTTTTCTCCACTTTGACTTGTTTCGGGTTGTTCTTCTGATTTTGAACCTTTTGATTTTGGTTGATCTATATATATCTCTTGTTGATCGGATTCATAACCATAAATTATTTTATCTTGATCAGTGACAAGTTTTATAAGTTCATATTTTAAAGACTTGTTTTCGTTATTTAGTGTAAGTTTATTTATTAATTGAGTAATTTCTTCCTGTTGATCTTTTATATTTTGTTTTATATGTTCCATGGTTTTACTAAAGTTATATTGGATGAGCTAGATGGCTCTGATACCAATTTTTGACCCAATATTTTTGTTATTGAAATTTCTATTTTCTAGTCATTTGTCTATTGGATATATTATTTTAAATAATTTTTCATAGCATTTAATTAAAGATTCTAATATTTTATAAACTTCATTGATTTCATTAAATTGTTGTGATTGATAATTTTGATTTAATAGTTGTATTATTTCTTTTAATTGATTTTCAATATTAAGTTTTTTGTCTAATAATTCGGATAATTGTTTAGTGACACTCATAATGTATTCTGAAGATAACTTTTTATTTCTTGAGATTGTTTCTTAATATCAATTAATTCATCAACTAGTTGTTCTGAATTTTTGTCTATCTCTTTGTTAGATATTCCAGGATCAGTAAACCTAATAGGTTTTTCCTAATCTTGTAGAATATGATCTTAAAAGGTTAGATTCTTGTTTAAGCAATTTATTTCCACTTAAAGATAAACGAGGTACATCATAAGAACTTGGTATATTTTGTAATTTTATAGGATAATTGATATTTGGTAATTCTCTTAGACTAGTTCTTAGATTTATTCCTACTTTAGCTACATCATTAAATAATTGATCGATATAAATTAGATCTATATTTTTGAATTCAATACTATGATGAGAATTAGTTAAAGCACAGCTAATTTGATAAGTAATTGAAAAAGGATATTGTCCTGCTATCATTAAATTTTCGCAATAAAATTTATAAGCTATAGTAATTGTTTCATTTAAATTCTATGATTGTAAAAGAATTCCTAATTTAAGGCGGGTATTAAATTTAATTTTTTCATAAACTAAATTTTCATTCATATTTTTTATTACTTGGTCTTTTATATCAGTCATTCTTTCATCAATTATAGCCATTCTAATAGGAGAATCTATTCCTTGTTGAAAGGTAGATTTTAATAAAATTTGAATTGTAGAAAGATGTATATATCCAATTTTATGTCTTTTTTCTCCATAAATATTTTGTAACTGTTTATAAATTTGTTCTTGGTTTACTGAACTTATACGAATATGTCCATTACATTGATCTATTCTTGTAGATGTTTCATGCATAATTTTTCCATAATAAATAATATTTTTCTATTAATTAAGTATTTAAATGGATGGGGTGTAATATCTTGTCCATCTTTTAGATTTAATTGTGTTTTTGCTATTTGTTTTTCTTTTTCTTGTAAGAATAGGGTATTAATATGAAAAACACGGTAGATTCTTAAATTTTTAACTAGAATCCCTAATCTAATTTATTTCAATCTAAGAAATTAATTCCCAAATTATTTTGAAACCTGACTCTTACCCAAAATCCCTAACCAAACCCAAACTCCTTGTTGGAAAAACAAAGGCAGAAGATTAAAGAAGTAAAGGCATGGGTTATGACACGTGGCATTTGTTGGGTAAAGTGATATAACATCAATGTCAATAAAATCTCAATAATACGCGAAATTCTAAATAAAAATCCCGCTAATACGTGAACTCTGCAAAAATTTAATAGTATGCAAGCTTACTCTTAACTAGTAGAGAAATTATTTCCGAATGATCCACATGAAAAATAGAGAAATAAAATAATAAAATAAAATAAAAATACTATAATAAGAATAAGTAGGAAAATAATAATAATAATCATAATAACAATAAGTAGGAAAATAATAATAAGAATAATATTAATTTTAGTAATAATAGGTAAAGTGATATACTCCAATATTATTTTGATGGGTTTGTTAAACATTTTGTACAGAATTTAGGCATCAATTGCCCGTTAAGTGCAAACATTTAATTGATAAAAACAATAACTACTAAAGCTGATAACAACTGATATCATTGTTGGTTTTATAGCCAATATCACTACGAACTACCATAAAACTGTACAACAATTTCATCAAAAGTTTGTAAACACTACTTGTTAGGTTTCAAGTTTCAAGATTAATGTGACAAAGAAAAATGATGTTGAGAGTTAAAGGAGAAAGAGTTAAAAGAAGGGTTCTTGAGTGCTTAAGAATCCATGGAAGTGAAAGACTACGTTCAAGTTCAGAGCATTTTGACAACATCTCAGCAACTTACTTCACTATCATATCTTGTATAAGAGTTAAAAGAAGGGTTCTTGAGTGTTTAAGAATCCATGGAAGTGAAAGACTGCATTCAAGTTCAGAGCATTTTGACAACATCTCAATAACTTCACTACCATATCTTATGTACATATCCATTCTTTTGTAATCTTTACTTAAGCTTATCACTTAGTTTATAGTGAATAAAATAAATTTATTCATCTTATCTCACTTAGTGCTATAAATATAACACATATTGTACAATAAATTACACAGAAATACAATACAAATTATTCACATTACTTGCTCTTTTATGGTATCAGAGCCAACGTCCAAATTCTCTTAACACCTATGTTTTATTTAATCCAACCACACTACTTTAAAACCAGAACACACAATATATATCAGTAAGCATACCCATAACCATATCTCAATAGAACCAACGCATCACTACAGCCAGAATAGAACCAAACCTAGCCTTTTCCACTTATACATCAATTCAGATTCAACTACACACAATCACAGAACTGAGTATTCAGAACATACCAAAAACTTTCATTAAAAAATTAGAACATTACTAGAAACAACTCAAAGTGTGAAGAATTTCCCAATTGCTCCCATGTTAGAAATCAACCTAGCCGAACTATTTGGTATGGAGAAATCAAATTAAAGCTATCCTTATTACCTCCGACCTTAATGGATACGTTGACAACACTATTTCATCTCTAGCAAAAGTAGGCCCTTACTCACTAGATTACATCAAATGGAAGAAACATGTTTTCTCATCGGCTCCCTCTCTAACTCCAACGCCAGACTTATCCTCGGGCACCATATGGCATGCGACTTCTGGGTTGGCCTTGAAGAACACTTCATGCTCCAATTCGCGTCATAATGCTCCCTCCTCCGTCAAAAGCTCCACAACCTCAAAAAGCGCATGAACACCATCATCGACTACTTCTATACGGTGTCCACCACTTCCGAAGAATTTGCTGATATTGGAGACTCTATCTCTGATGATAACCTTGTCCTCTTCACCTTACATACTTGTAGACTGCAAGACTGCAAATCCTTCATCAAGATAATCAAAATTTGTAACATCAGCACCACATTTTTTGAGCTCAAAGTAAAGCTTTTACTCTACGAATAAAGGTTGCTCTCATTCCATACGCCACCGTCGTTAGATTTCACCCTTGGTACCTTCTTTAGCACCAACTGCTCCACTTATGACAAAGGTGGCAGCGTCGGTCGAGAACGATGTAGGAGACACCTATACCTAGTGCCTTCCCCGAATTCATTTGGAGGATTTAATCTCAACCCTACCTATGTTAGACCTCCTATTCATGTTTTGCCTCATTTAGTGGCCCCCTCACTAGGTCTAGGCCCAATTTTCATACACCACAATCTAGGCCCATGTAGGTTAATGACAACCCACCTAATTGAATTATAGAATTTGCAATCTTTCAATTAACTAAAAATCCACAACTATAATCATATCTTAGGCCCTCTAATACACAACCGGGTCCTCACACAAGATCTCTCTTCGTCTAAATTCCTGATTGGAGTATTTGCGTGATCTATTAGATTGTTTAACTCTTATTATTCAATTTAATCATTTTGCTATAGATTCACTCTCTCGATTTATTACCGAAGCATGCAAATACAATAAATAATCACAATACCTAATCTATTAACATAAAAAGAAATCACACTGAAATTAATTTAAGAACAAATCCCTAAAGAAGTTTAGAATATCATTATCAAACCCAAATATATTGCTAACAAATCCATCTTATATATTCAAAAGAAAGAACAATAAAAATGAAATGAAGTCACTTGGAAGGGTTGGAATCGATTGGGAAGATGGCAGCACGACAAGCTCCTTCTTCCTCTCTCCCTTTCTCCTCCTTCTCTCTTCTTCTTCTTCTC
>JAOSBL010000001.1:8315865-8326798 GCA_027568915.1 Erythroxylum roraimae | reverse complement strand
CTGACATTTACCTTCTGTCACGATTGTGGCTCCTTCTTCTTCTTCTCTCCTTAGATCTTTCTCAAAATGGAAGAGGTTGGAGCTCCCTTTTAGAATTTTATTCTTTTTCTTTTATAGTATTTTCTAATTAGGGCAAACTTTAGGTTTTTCCAGAGCTCCAAAAGTCCAAAATGTCCCCGAAAAATGAAGTTCGGCAAGTCACAATCGTGTCCTGACATTTACCTTCTGTCACGATTGTGGCTCCTTCATCTTGCTTTTTTCACAATTGTGGCCTTGGATTTTGCTTTGGGCTTCCTCCAATTCTCCTCTGTTCTTTCATAATTGATTTGAAAAACTAACAAACACATCAAGGCATCTCAAATAGACAAAATTTAAGCTCAATGACATAGTCTAACCCATAAAACACTAAAAACACAAATGTCTAACTAAAGAACACAATCCTAACCTAAACATGCACTAATTATTCAAGTTAACAACTAAATACATACTAAACTACCTCTAAAACATTATGTAATCTACCATTATCAATATCTCAAAAAACTTTGAGGTAGAACCTAATTGTTATTCTCTATCAGCTTAGAGACCTTATAACACAAAGAACCAAGAGTTGTGGCTACTAAGACTCTAATATATTGGATCAATTGACCATAACCTATTAAATTATCATACCAAATAGAAGATTTCTCACCATTCCCTACTTTACAGAGGATATCATCTTTAACTTGGTCTCTAAGCTGCAAGAGCTATGTAAGAAACCAATAGCATGAGGGATTCTTTTCCACCTTTCAAATGCTTCTACCTTTCAAGAAGTAACTGTGCAACCATTTCATCCAAATTGATGTTTTATATTCTATAATTTGCCATATTCTTTTCAAAATCAAGGTTGAATTAGTTACCTTATATCACTTATTCCTACTCCACCATGTTCCTTACGAGAACATATATCTGACCACTTAACTTTAGCAAACCCCTCTAATCCTTCATGGTGACTCCATACAAGGTTCCTAAACAATCTTTACAACATTTTGATAAGCTTTCTAGAAAGAAATATATGGGAAATTCAATAGATGTGTAATGAAGAAAGAATTGATTTAATCAACTGAATTTTTCCTGCATATGATAGTGATTTATTAACCTAAGATGAGAGTCTTTTCTGGACCTTTTCAATCAGTGGAAATCATTATGAGAATCTCAGCCTTCTAATGGAAATAGGCAGCCCTAGATATAGTAAAGGAGGAAGATTTCTACTTATTTCAATAATTATGGGTAAGATTCCATACCCCAGGATGCTTTAGAAATAAAGAAGTGGCTCTTTTTGAGATTTAATTCCAAACCAGAAACTCTTCTAAAGAGTTGAAAAGAGTCCAATAGAATTTGGATTGAAGCTGGATGAGCTTTGTAAAACAAGAGTAAATCATCAACTAAACATATATTTGTCAAGAAGACTTTTCTAGATTTGGAACGAAATTTGAAGTTAGGATATAAGCTAATATTATGCTTGATAAGAAGAGATAAGGCTTCTATACATGTCTAATTCATCTAACCCTTTAAATAACTTAGAAGGGCTTCCATTCACCAATACACAATAAGAAGTAGTAGAGAAACGTTTCTTAATCCAAAGTATAAACTGTCTAGGGAACCCAGACACTTCCAACAAGTGGAACAAAAAATCCCAATTGATACTATCAGAGGCTTTATTAAAATCAACCTTGATAGAGCAATTAGCAGGGTGTGGCTTCTTGAGTATCCTTTAAGGAGCTCCTGAACAAGCAAAATATTATCCATAATTTGTCTATTTTTAATGAAAGCACCTTGAATGTCACTAATGAGAGTATTAACAACCTTCTTCAATCTTATAGTAATCAATTATGTGCTGCCTTGGTTAATTTGTGGAGATTTTAACTCCACTTTGAATAGAGGTGAAGCTCAAGTTAAGTGTTGTCTTAGAAACTTTACAGATGATCGCATGAAGTGTGTTGAGCATCTAAGGGTAACTGATCTAAAGACAAAAGGACACTTTTATACTTGGAGCAATAAGCAGGTTTCATAATGGTTTATAAGGAAAAAAAAAACTTGACAAGGCACTTGTCGACTCTAGGTGGCTAACTAAATTCCCTGATAGCATAACTAACTTCATAGATCCATTGTTCTTAGATCATAAACCAATAAGGCTATCTGGTTTTCTCTCCTATTCTGATGGGCACTTTCCATTCAGATTCAACAACTTCTTGACTCATTAGAATGGTTTCTTAAAAGCTTGTAGAAAAGGTGTTGAGAAGTTTGTCCCTAGATCCAAACAATTTTTTTGTGTTCAAAAACTTAAGTTTGTTAAGGATGAGCTTAAACAACTAAATAAATCCATGAGATCCAATACGAAAACTATAGTTGAAGTTGCTAAAATAAAGTTTTCTGAAAATAAAAAACTTATAGCTTTTAATCCTGATAATGCAAGCATTTTGGGTAAGGAAAAGCTTTTGTAGGATAATTATTTTTAGGCTGTGCATAATCATTTTTTTCCCTTACCAAATAGAGATCTAGGATCATTGGCTTATGTTGATAAATGTACCAAGTTCTTTTTTAATTTTGTGCTGCAAGGAAAAATAGGAATAAAATATGCTCTACTGTTTCAAGTGATGGTTTTGTTTTACAAGATCAGAATTCAATCCTTCTTGAAGCATCTAATTTATTTTCCAATCTGTTAGGAACTATCAAGGCTTCTTATTCATCTAGTTCTTTATTAAGCAACTTCAGCTCCAAATTTTTTTTTAAGAGACAATTACTTTGCTAATTAAATCAGTCAAAGACAAGGAAATAGTTAAAAATATTTTCATGTTAGATGGGATGAAATTTGCAGGGCCAATGGTTTGAATGAATTTTTCTTTCCAAAGTCATGGGAGGTAGTTGGCAAGGTGACTTTAAAAGTTATTCATGAGTTTTTTAGAGCTAGCAAGCTTTTGAAGGAGATTAACAAAACATTTATCTGCTTGATTCCTAAGCTATATAATCCAGCTTCTTTTAGTGATTATCGACCTATCTCTTGCACTAATTTTCTTTATAAGGTCATCTAAAAATTACTTGCTCGAAGATTGAAGAAAGATGTTAATTCTCTCATTTGTGACAATCAAAGTGCTTTTAATGAAAATAGACAAATTGGAGATAATGTTTTGTTAGTTTAGGAGCTCAAGCTCATCAAAGGATATTCTAGAAGCTGCACCCTTGCTAATTGTTCTATCAAAGTTGATTTTAATAAGACTTTTGATAGTATCAATTGGGATTTCTTGTTACACTTGTTGGAAAATTTTGATTTCCCAAAACAATTCATTCTTTGGATTTAAGGAATGTGTCTATAATGCTTCTTATTGTGTTTTGGTGAACGGAAGTGCTTCTAGGATCTTCAAAGGCGCTAGACAACTTTTGAAGCCAGGGATTCGGCGTTAGTAAAACTCCAACCTTGTCGAAAAACTTCTCTTCAGCGAAGACCTCATCAAAAGTTATCTCCTCTGTATTATGGGTCGTACGAAATTGTTGAAAGAGTTAAGACAGGTGGCTTACAAACTTTGATTACCAGAGGGGACAACTATCCATCCTACATTTCATGTGTGTCAACTGAAAAGCTGTATTACCGACGGAGTGGCTGTATCTCACAAGTTGCTTTACCCCGCATTGATAAACTTTCGGAAGCCATTTTAAGTCGCCGAGTAGCGAAGCATCACAGCAAACCTATTACACAAGTACGAGTTCAATGAAATGGAATGGTTGGAGTGAAGGGTAGCGAGTAGCGTAGAATAAAAGCCAGCGATGTAGGGAATATAATCCTCAGACCGGCTGATATGCGTCGTCCGGGGATTGGGTCGGGGATCGATATCATGTAACGAATCGTAGCAAATTAATCAACGAAAATTCTGTGGTGATTCGTTCCTCTCCC
Source organism: Erythroxylum roraimae (assembly GCA_027568915.1). NCBI lineage: Eukaryota > Viridiplantae > Streptophyta > Magnoliopsida > Malpighiales > Erythroxylaceae > Erythroxylum > Erythroxylum roraimae. The sequence continues at coordinate 8,322,873 of JAOSBL010000001.1, read as the reverse complement.
TGTCTCTCTTCTTCACCACTCCTTGCTCTGTCTAGTTTTCTTGATACATTCTGATACGTAACGAACTCAGCCTTACCGAACTGAACAAAAACTGCAGTTTCACCCACATGATACAGATGCAACAGATGTTAGGGTAGAGACATTTTACAGGGCATCGTTTTATATCCCTTCTCCCGACTACAGATGGCAATCCCTAAATTGAAACAAGGTTCTCGTAAATTTTTTGTTTCTGTTGCGATACCAAAGATTTGGGATTCCTATTTCTATACTTGATGCTAATAATGGCTCAGAAGGTTTTTGTAGCCTTTTATTTCCCAACTTCAGATTGAATCAAGAACTTATCTTTAGGCTCAACCTCGCAGTAAAGAAACACAGTTTTTCCAACAATTTGTATCGCTGAAGCCGTGAGATGACAAGAGTGTTCATGTTAAAATCCAACTTATAAATTAACAAAAATTAACACGAAACTCATTCATTGATATTGACGGGAAATAGAATCACAAAAAATTATAGCGAAAGCAATTAACTTTAAACATTGAATTTCTTGCCTAAATATCTCAGCCCATACAGAAGAATACTTACATACGCTAGGGTCAACCTGAAAGCTTACAACAATACACACCCGAAATGTTTGACGAGTCTCAATCCTAGGCCTCCATGTGATGCAAGGGTTCATCGTCAAATATCTAGTCTTTGCTTAACTTTGAGGCCCCCCATCATCTCGAAAACTTCATGGTAAAATTTGCATCACAATCCACCCAAATCGCCTGCCATAAGAGTTTGTCAATGGTTGATAAAGAAATGCAGCTGATCTAAGCACAAAAATCCCACTTTGATTTCAGCTACTTTTTCCTGTTAAATCTTGCATGTTGCGCGGCCAGAGAGAAATGAAATTAACACTCAACAGGCGACAAATGAAACATGTACTACCCACTCTAGATGCAACATCTAGAACTATGACTCCTTTCCCACTTAAGCTCTTCAGAAATGAATGAACAATTGACAACTTCAACAGATTTTACGCTGAAATTTTGATACTACAACTCCCCTAAAAGCAGCACACAGCCTTCTACTGAATAAATAATTAGCATTATTGAGGAACAAAACTACCATTTTTAGCTTTATGGTGGATAACCAATTCTAGATCAAGTTTCGAAGGCCATGCTCATATGTAAAACCAATAATTTTCCACACCGGAACCAACCAAAGTTGCTGGTAGAACACGCCTGCCCCTATGCAGATAAGGTTGACATAAGCTTGCTTAAAGTAAAGAGTTGCCTCATAACAAAATATAGCTTACATCACTGTGGAGGGTCATGACGTGCATTCTGTGACTGTGCAATAGACCTCAACCTCTCATAAGCATCAGAACAAGCATGAGAATAGTCTGTCATTGCACGAAAGATTTCAGGCAACCGCATCTTCAGGGTCCCCAGTGACTTCTCTCTCACCTGAAGGCAATGTCTTTGGTAGGCTTCAACTTCCTCTTCCAACCTCTTGTTTAAGCTCTCTATGGCAAACCGCCTCTCAGATATAGGATCATTGGTATTTGCACCTTCACATCTCTCACCATCTGTTTCATCAGTTGGAGCTCTTCGCTGCAGATACTTTTGGTACCATTCTTCAAATGCCTGCTTCTTGCGCAAATATTCCTTCCTAGTTTCTTCACACTTCTCCTTCAGTTTCATTTCTTCTTCCTGATGGATTATTATGGTCTTAATTACAGCTGCAAAGGATGAAATGGCAGATTTGGCAAGTTCATCTGGCAACTTTTCAAGATGGTCATGCCATGACTGCAGAAGGGCTTGGATAGGGGGATTCTGGACTCTAGGTGGAGACGCTATTTTCTCTTTCAAGCTGCTTTCAATGGGAATCAGGTTTAACTTTAGCCAGCTATGAAGAATTTGTATGTACTGTTTCTGATGAGTCACAAGCTTCTCATATTGTGCATGCCATTCTTCAATAACCTTCAAAAGTTGGACAGTATGTTCATGGTGCTGTTTGGTTGTTTCCTTGACATCATGTACAACATCAAGTGATTTAAGATCTGTAACAATTTTCAACTGGCTCTCATGATGTATACACATACTTGCCCACATTTTAGCCATCCTGCATCATGATGAAGAAATATTCACTCCACTAAACTAACGGTGAGGAGATCATATATTAACACTAAAGGAAAAGTCAGAATGATCACATAAAGTCATTGCAATAATACTAACATGAAACAAACATACTAAAACAGTATATAAAAGAGTTGGCAAAAAATGTGGCTGCTATGACAGTTGACCAAAATTTCATCATCATAAATAACATGAAAGTAACGTGGTCTTTTCAATCAAATGAGTGCATCACCTATAAGCACCTGTTTAAATATTTGATGACGATTGGTAAATAACTTACTTGGTAATATTGCTATTTAACATGACTTGGTCACTGCTGAATCTAATCCAAGTTTGCCTGGCTGAATCTAATCCAAGTTTGCAAGCCTGGCCTACTATTCAAAAGGCCAAATTCCCCTTTCCAAGCCCTTCTACTAACCCCAATTTTGGGAGGGTGGAGAAGCGTTCAGAAGTGAAGGCCTACCATTTTTTCTTTAGGCTACACAGGTCATAGTTTCTATAAAGAGACCATAAATGACAAAAAAATGCCTAGGGGTTATGCTAATTTACAAATGTGCACCAATGCAAAACTTTCAACATAATTCCAACACAATTTACGGAGATCTGCTGGTGGTGCACAAGAAGAATAAAGTACAATCATAAGTTGGAAGTAATATATCTAAAAGTTATCAGCTATTTGAAAAACAAACCAACAGCAATTAGAATCCAATGTGGACAATCCAAGATCTGTCTAGCAGGGGGGAAATTGTTGGGACACTGAGGTGAAAAACAGCATTTTAGTTTATAAGTTGTTTTTCCAGGTAACTTACCCATCAACAAGGGCAACAAGTTTTGGATACAACTGGTTGTCACGTATGTGATTGACTTCTGAAACAGTTGAGTCCATGGATTGCATATCCACAAAATATCTTGTGTGCAAATGGCTTACGGCTGCTTTAGTCTTTTCCAAGGATTCAACACTAGCACCACGCTTCTTCTGTTTATTCAGCAGAGAAACTTTCTTCTTGTACTCAAGCTTCATAAGCTCGCCTTGCTAATAAGTGTGAAGTAAAATTCTAGTCAGCAGCATTACCAACAAAACAATTGGACCAGTTTGACCTATTTAGGGTCCCTAATTATGCTTGTATTAGGCACTAAACAGTCCTAACAGTTACAATCTGACTGTATGAACAAGGTGCAAAGTAATTCCCAAGATGATAGGAGAATTAAAATTAATAAATCCTATAGCTAATTATCTAAATCAGCTAAGACACACCTTGAGAAAAGTGTAGTACAGAAGCAGATGGAATCAGAATAACCAAAGATAGAGAAGTACCTTTACTTCATCATAGAGCTTCTTTTCCCAAGCTAACAACTTGTCCAATACAGTGGCATGGGTTTCATAGTCATCAGAATCAAGTTCATCTTTCCCACCCTCACCCCCAGAAACACCTTTAAATGATCTATTCCATGTGATAACACGCATAACCCTTGCAGAATGATCAATATGTCCTGCAATGATTGACACAATTTTAATAACATAAGATGATACTAATCACAAGATTTCTTTGTCGTGAAACTAAGATTGAAAGAAAAATGCTAGCATAATGATTGGCTAACACAGCCTGTCTTTCAGGGCTAAATAACAACTGTTCAAGCCGCACACAGCATAAAGATATGTGTTGCCTGAAATCTCAAAAAAAAAAAAAAAAGAATAAGCGTTATCAAACTTAAAAAAGCCGAAAGTATAAAAGAACAAAGAATATCCAAGGTTGCTATTACAAATGCTTGCAGCAAAACCCATAGAAAAAGGTCAAATGACTGGATTCGTAATATCAATTTCCAACTATACAAGCAAAAGATAAAAAGCCCAAACTTTGAGCTTCAACTTTCCACATAGAAACACATCTCAAAAACTTGGAAAGTTACTAGAAACAGAAAGGCGTGCTAAACTTCTAGTACACAGTTAGACCATTAGGAAGCAACTACTTCAGTGGCTAATAAAGGATTGTCAATGCACTCGGAGCCATCCATGGTTTTTATTCAGAACTTACTTTAAAATAAATGAAGAGAAGACAAGCATTAAACATAAAAAACGATGTATGTAAAAATTTCCGGAGTTTGAAAGATAAATTGCCAGGAAATTATCATCAATCACAATTAATACCTCGGTTGTCAGCGAAATTGGAATGATAATGCAAGCGAGTAGCCTCAAGCATCTTGCAAACATCCTGTGCAGTCTCAGACGCCTTTAAAAAATGATCATCAATCACCTTCAACACGTGCATCAAATTCACACTAGGAACAGAACTCTCGTTCCCCACCATTCTAAACTCAGCCGGGGCCGTTTTCGAATGCTCAATCTGCTTCCCCTTCCTACCGTCCTTCTCCTCCTCCAGCTCCTCTTCCTCCGTGGACACCATCAGCTTTGCCTCTGGTTTCTCCGGCGTCTTGGGCTCAACCCCATCAACACCACCGCTGGTCTCGACACCATCAAACCGGACACTCTCAACGTTTCTAAAAGCATTGTCATTTCTGGTGGCATCTTCATCTGGCTCCAAAGATGGACCGGGCAAATTGTCCACCATAAAGAAGTAATCCCAAGCCATACCCTTCGTTTCCGGCATGGGTGGCACGATTTGTTGGTTCTCCGGCAAACGAGTTACGCCCACATTCATATAATGTGGGCCCTTCGACCCACTTGAATCTTTACTCTTATTCCCTCTACTCTTTGCATTTCGATCCAACTCACGTTCCTCTTCCTCCTCTTCCTCATCTTCCTCGACAATGGCAATGGGATCGATGTCCCGAATCTGCTTCATGGGCATCTCGGGCATGCTGACGGCACGCTTGATGGGACTAGGAGAAAAATTTGGCAGCGGCGGAGGCGGCGGAGGAAGGCTGTCAATGGACGACGGCGGCGGTGGAGGAGGTGGCTGAGGAGGTTGGGTGGCGGGGTCGAGAGGAGGATGAGGGAGCTGGGAATGCTCGGCTTCACCGTGGGCGTAGTCACTGAGAGCCGCTCCGGTGTTCTTGAGAGAGATGGCGTACCCTGAGTAGCCGGAGGCAAAGGCGTTCCTGGTGGCGACGGCGTCCTTCATAAGGATTTTCCGCTCCTTGCAACGAGACACAGATTCCTCATTGTCCACTTTGGACTGCGCACACCCCATTCTCGCTTAGGCTTCTACGAAGAAGAAGAATAATAGATTAAAGAAAGAAAAAAGGAAAAACTGGGGACTTGGGGTTTTAGTTTTAGAGAGAGAGGGGAAGTGAGACTTGGAGATGAAAAGAGCGAATGCAGAGAAGGCAAGGGTGGCGCTAGTGCCAAGACCAAGAGCTGGTACAGAGCACAGAGGTGAGCGTACGAGCGCAGAGAGAGCAGAGCTTGTTGTGCTTACTCGCTGCGACTGTTAGATTCCACTCTACTCGCTGGCTTTGGACTAGGAGGTGTCCTTGTCAAATAACGGTCACTTTTTTCTTTTAATTTTATTAACTAGGCTCCCTCCCTATTATATTTAATTAAAATAAATATACCTAATAAATTCAATTAGTATTCAATTCAATGTCTTTTACTTTTTAAATTATAAAAGATTAAGTCCAATTGATAAAACAAGCGCAAATCCGAAAATGGTCTGTCCAACGTACTTTGAGAAAGTTGTTCATCCACAGTTCAGTGTCCTCACAACCCCAAAATTTTTAGTACAATAGTAAAATGGTTTGTGTTCTTCTTCTAGCCGTTCACTTGTCTTGATGCTGTTGTTAAATATGTTTAACTTTAATTCAAATGGCTTCTACTCTCCTTTCAGTTACTGTTATTTAGTATTAAAGTAAAAGAAAGCCCTTCTGTCCAATAACCACTTATTGACCTAAACCTTTTTGTTTTGTTTAGCTTCCATGTAATATTCATAATCTCATGAATATGATAGCATCACCGCAAGTATTTGCCTTTGAAAATCTTGCTTGTTTAAACAGAAGGTCATTTCGTATTTATTTCACTTAAATGCATATGACGTCGGAAATTGAATCACGGGCATAATAGAATTTTTTTTAAAAAAAAATTTTAATCAATTTTTAATAATTAAATAAATTGAAAAATTAAAAATTAAAAATTCTGCCTTATTCAAAATTTTTATTAAAATCTTTACAATGTATTAATCACAAGCTATCTAAGCATCTAGTCTTTAACGATATCTACAAAATAAAGAAAAAGAAACTAAACTCCTTTTAGAGGAAAAAAACGGGAGTGTTAACTCTCTTACACTTATTCTTATAAATAAAAAAAGTATTAAGTTTTATTTAATTGAAGTCAAACTCTAACTATAATTTAATTAAATTTTAATAAAATCAAATATTTCATATTGAATCCTTAGAGTTTCTAAAACTTCACAATTATATTCAACTTAATTTAAATTAATTTTTCTCTTTTTAATTGCTTTTTATGTCTGACTCATTAGGGTTTTTTAAAATTAAAAAATAGATTTATAATATAAATGAAAGTAACAAATTCTGCGGAGACTAACTCTCCTGTATCAAATGAAAACTAATAAAGACAATGTTGAAGCACAGAAATTTACAAAATAACAAGAAGAAAACAAACGACATCGTTCCACTCAAGAGGCTGTTGTCTTAAAACGCCAGCATATGGTTAGGACGACAGCGACCGACATTTTCTACCATACAGTGCCTCATACGATGCCATTTCAATACTACTGTGGTAATGGTTGTTATAGGCAAACTCTATCAATGCCATATATTGATCCCAAACTCCTCTAAACTCCAATACACAAGCCCTAAGCATGTCCTCAATAGTCTTAATTGTCCTCTCACTCTTGTTGGAGTTATGTAAATATAGTGCCCTGGAAAGCAAGTGTATTTACATGTAACTTTATCTTCTTCAGTTACAGTT
>JAOSBL010000001.1:8259314-8271345 GCA_027568915.1 Erythroxylum roraimae | reverse complement strand
TATGTTATTAGATTATGTTTTAGTGAATTTGTTAAATGAACTATTAGGAGAAGGTGACATAAATGAAATTGGTTCATTTTCTCGATGTAAGTAGTTTTTAAAATGAATTTATTATTAAAACATTTCTTCGATTTGGTTTTTCCAAAAGCATTTTTTTAGTACATCTTTCTTTTTCATGATTGGAACATATTTTTTTTAATTGGTTTACTATTTTTGCCATGTTGTTTTTCAAAACAAAATGAAAGGGATGAACTATACATGTGAATCAGATTTATATGATGATTATGTGATAGTTGATCAATATTCATTTACTTTTTTAGAAAATTTTAATTGGTTATCTTCCATCCTTATGAATTGTATGATGTAATTACGTAACTTGGATTATGATTTTTCTTTATAAAATATTTTAATGAGATAAAGATGATAATAGAGATTTGAATATTGGGTACCTGGGATTTAGGGTTGACGATCCCTAGCCTTAGCCAAGAGTAGTATTTGTCGGGGAGGTTCGGGTAGAGGAAACATACAACTATGCATACATATATTCTAGTGGGGTAAGGTTAGGATGAAAAGATGATTATTTCATGATTCTTTTTACCATTGATTTTCAAATAAGTTTTATACTGTTTTAAATAAGGTTGCTCTAAGGGCGATAGAAATAGTAAGTTGAGTTAAGAGGATGAAAAACTATATATTTTTAATGATCATTTTCACTCTTTCTATGATTTACGTATGTTTGATAAACTATTATAAGTTATTTATTATTTTATGTGGAATAAGTGGAATAAGATTGCTTCCTTTTATATTTGATAAAGATTGTATTAGTCCCTAATGACACCCAAAAAGGAGGTAGGGGAGAGGTGAATTGAGTGTTTATAAAATTTAATGAAAAATTTTAACTATTACATTAATTTTAATAACAATCAATATATATGACTAAATGGTTGCTTAACATAAAACAATTAACAATTGAATAATAATTTAAAGGGGATAAGGAAGAGTGAATGCATACTGATTTATAACGGTTCAGAAAATAATCCTTGCCTACACCAACTCCCAAGTCTCTTCTTACAATTCCACTATAATTCTTCTTTCAGCGCGAATAATAACTTTTGTATAATTTTTTTGGGCAAAGAGAAACCCTTTTGCCAATCTTCTTCCAAGGTAAAGAGGAACCTCAATATCACTTTGAATACTCCCATGTACAATACCTAACACCCCAACAAAGGATTGCAACTCAAAATTATCCCACCTCTTCACCTTGATAATTTGAAAGGGTTCACTCAAACAAATATGAGATAATAATGCTTAAATGCTTGATAAACACTCATAAAAGTGTGTATAGGACACCAAAGTACTTCTTGATGCTATAAAAAACTATTTAATATATTTTGGGACCTACTAGTTGCTCAAGTCAAGAATTAGTCGTTACAATGACTATTTATAGAGCCTAATTGACTAGTATACCATATTTATCAACTAGTGTGCATTGTTAACAAGCCCCTATCCTAAAATGACTAGGCAACCTGCTCGATACTCCACAGTGGCCCTCCAGTTGATATCTAAATCAGATGGAAAGTTCTCGTGAAGATAAGCCTATTGCCTTTGTTATGGAAAAGCTTTAACTCAATAATAAGAGATGTAAATAGTACAGTTCTTTTTTTTTTTGGTTTATTAAAAATTTTGGCAGCATAATGGTTGTATTTTGACATCCTAAAAATTTCAAAGTCCCTGTAAAAGTTCAAAACACTTATATTATCACATCAATTTCTCAACTACAAATTGTGGACTTCAATCCACTTACACACAACCTCAAATAGTTACATTAATAAACTTTGAAAAGCTAAAACAAAATCATGCATTTCATTTAAAAACCTTTATACATATCCATTCTTTACACAAATGTACATTCTAAAACATATTCAAAAACATGCAACAGTTCTCAAAAATATGTATAAGGTAAAAATGCTTGCACAACAGCAGATAAGGAAGTAAATTATTCGAGAGGTGGAGTCCCTGCTGCTGAAGCACTTGAGCGTGCACCTGAGAGGTTTTATTTAAAAACAAAAAATAAAGTGTGAGCTAAATGAGCTCAGTGAGTGTAAATAGAATTCTTTGCAAATCATTTTGTAATAATTGACACCTCCCTAAAAGAAATTCATTTCATTTAGTATCAAACAATGCCAATATAAATCATATAAGCTTCTTCAAACCAAAATTCTCAATTTTACTTTAAAGCAAATAGTGGCAGCATTATTTATTTTCATGAATTTCTTATATGATATAGCCCACCATAAACTTATTTGCAGTGTGGTGCCCTTAGGCATAAGGTCACAGAGCTAGTTCTGCATTGCTTACCCATGACTAGTTAACCACTAGTTACGGAGCTGGTTCTACATCACTTACTCGTAATAGGTTAACCACTATAGACTGGTAGTTATAATTTTGTATCGCTTACTCGTAACAATTTTTGCTAGTACTTTATATACTCCATACGTGCAGAGGGGGACTCGCTAGAATAGACTACTAACAGACACAATACCACCCACTGTTAGTAACTGACGACCTCTGGACATTGCCATGCACCTTTAGAATACTCTGACCAGTATGATATCGTGTAATAAGCCTAACGGTGCACCACAAGCTAAAAATGAAATCATTTTTCTTGGTACTTTAACTTGTGGCATAAAGCTTAAACCATTTTGTAAAGTAATTTATACAATTTCGAAATCAGAAACTAATGGGAGGTGTCTGGAGTCTGTAATGATCGTGACGCTGCCTTTGACCCATGTACGTTCAAAATTTTCAACTTCTTTTAATCTCATAATCAAACAATTGAATGAATAATTTATAATCACATGTCATTAATTCCTTTGCAAAGAAGTTATTCAAATGAAATGATTAAAATACACTTATCGTTTGTAAATTTATGGCCAAGCACACTCATATGTTTTGTACCTTTCCTTTACCTACACAAAAGTGCATTTCACTTAGACTTTTATTTCCAATTCAGAAATAAGGCATTAACATTATATATTTGGTTTAATCGATCGTGACTCTCGTGTCATGATCGTGACCCCTGTTCGGAATTCATACCTACCCTTGTTCTATAGTTTTCACATAGTAAACATTCACACTAGGTTTTGAGCTCTAATAAGCATTTGTTCCTTTATGTCTCTAGTTTTCATAGCATAAAAAATAATGCCATTTTGACTTCTAAATCATGAAATATGTACCAACTATCACAAACTGCTTCAACATAGGGATGGTATTAGGTTACCATAATCAATCTCAAATTTCAATATCATTCAGCTAGAATTAGGTCTAGATCTCTTCTAAAGATTTTTAGTACTATGTCTTAGGTTATAGCTCTAATTAGATAACCCAATTTTGAGGTTTGTAGGCTAAGTTATGGTCAAAACAATAGAATTAGTTCAAGTGAACCGAGAACTAAAGACAAAATTTCTCTAAACGTGGCTATCTCTCTTATCATCTTCAACCAAAATTGACTTTTGAATCATATCATACTAAAAACCCTAGCCGGGAAAATTATGTTAAGCTTGATTATTTGGTTTACTTTCCTAATTTCAACCCCTAAATAGTTCCAAACTTATTATTTACTTCATTGCATGTCAAAATTACCATTGATCTTACACCAAAACCATTTCATGAAAAATCCACAAAACTAGAAATTAAGCTAGAAAAACTTACATCTTTTACTTTAATCTTTACTTGATCAAGATCTCTTTAAATCCAACTCAAAACCCATGAAAATTTGCTACCACATTCTTCTTTTCTCCTTGGCTATAAGTCCACCTTTCGCTTCTCCCTTTTCCTTTTTATTTTGGACAGTCACAGTTATCTCTCAAAATGAAGAAGGCTTGTCTTACTTTTGGCTTTTCATATTTCCCATTAATGAGACACATGTCATCTCCTCATTGGCCATCTTTAATGAGTCATCAATCCACTATCACCAAGAAAAAAGACTAAATTGCCCTTACATCATGTAAAAACACCAAAATGCCCTTTAATGAAAGTAATTCATCAACTAATCGAATTAAACTCCGAAAAATATTCGACAACTATCTTACCATCAAATTGCCCATGAAATACTTTAATTCGGGTTAATATTAATTGATTGGATTCTTTTAAAAACAATTCGAGGGGGTTTAAAATCATTAATACCCATTATTTTCCAAAAAGGGAATTTTGACTCTAAACTTTCAGAACTCCCGAAATTCATCTGATTGGACTTATTTTTTATATGTTTTAATATCATTGGACTCTAATACTTATTCCAGATAATTTTCAATATTTCGTGGTAGGGTCCCCCAAAAATCACTATTTATTTGGATTTAGTATTCATCAAAAAACATTATTCACCGAACATGAAAATTTATATTCAATGAAAGGAAAGGTTCGAGGTTTTACAATTGTGTACATATATTCACAAGCCATTAAGAGACTAGTCGACCAATAGGCATATTATCAACCAATATAGCACATTGATTGACCATTAAAGCAACCAATATTTCAAAAAACTCTTGGTACATCAATTTTAACAACTATATCCTATATTGGTCGACCACTAACTCATATAGGTTGACTAATCATCCCAAAATATGATTTTAACAACTTTAAATGCTCAAACTTAATTTGTTTAATGCAGTATGATTTAAACACTTCAAAAATTATTTTCCAAACATTGTTTGAAAGATTATGAAAATGAAAGTTTTAACACCTATAAATGAATGAAAAGACGCATGCAATGGATTAAGATGATATGTTTTTGCATAGTGAGCCTTTTAGATAATCAAATTAAAAAAGTGAGATTAAAATTAATAATTCAAAATATGAAATAACTTTGATGAGCCTTGATCTTTTTTTATTCTTAGTTTGCTCTTCTTTTTAACACTTAAAAACTTTAACTTCTCTTTATCAAATTCATAACCTATCTTCTAGAGTTTATAACTTCATTTTTTTTATATTGAATTTCATCAAAATAATTTTGTTTTGCTATCATCAAAATATCAATTAGAACCTCCTTTGGTTTAACATAATGTATATCACCTTTGTTAAGAGTAATCCATCCTCAGTTTGCATTTTTTTTTAATATTATTATTTGCATACAAAGGTAGTTAATTAATTATCACTTAATAACTTATTAATAGCATTTCTTCCTTTTTATTTTAGAGTCCAAGAAGAATCATTTTATTTTATGCTTTTAGATACTCTATGATGTGATATTTCCATCCTTTCATATATTAAACCTCTTTGTGTTTGTACAAAGGGTTTGGAATATTAAGATATCAATATACTTATACTTGTCTTTCTTATTTGAGAATTATTTCAATTATGATCTTTTGAAATTGTTGAGTGAATCTTTAATTGCATATGTTAGGATATAATTTCATTTTAATGCATATTTAGACAAGTTTCAAGAGTTATAGGATTCATGATCACTACAATGTCCTTAAGTGTTATATTACTCACACCCTTTAACTAAAGTTTGTCATTTTTATCTTTGATTATTTGAAATGGCTAAAAATTTTACACTAAATAAAATATAGATGAATGTTAACAATTAACACCTTAAGAATTGTTTGTTGTTTATTGTTACCATTTTTGTATATGGAGATCTCTACTACAATTTTTGATGGATGAATATGGCTTTTCTCATTGAAACCTCAAATTCAAACGAGCAAAGAATGTTGATTAGTGTTTTAAAGGATAATATGAGTCATCTTCACTTTTACCCTTATTATGCTTAGATTATCTTCTCAAATTAAGCCTCGATTTTGTAAGTGTGGACACAAAAAATTTCTTAAAAAGCTTTATTAGCAATTTTTTTTTAAGTATGTTGGATTTCTCGTATCATATGTGAACTATATTACAAGGAGAGAATCATACAATTCAAGCTCTTAGATAAGTTTAAAATATATTGAATTCATATTATATCATTAAATTATGTTCATTAGAAAATGTTTTACTTTTTAACAATGTTTTTACAGCAAAATCTTAGAAAAAATCGAATAGTGAAAGAATAAAAACTTTTTATAAGCCTATGAACAATATGGAAGCTTGAGAATTTATTTTTATAAGAAAGGAAAAACTTAGGCTTGTGAGGCTATTAGGAACCTTATCTTTAAGTAGGAATGACAACGAGTTGTAATTTAGTTTAACTTTTGAAAACAACATAGTTTTGTTTTTGCATTTATTAAACTTAAAACTAAAATGATGTCATTTTAACAAGTTAAACTAAAAAGATGATGTCTAACTTGAATAAGTTGTGCCTGACCCAAAAATTTCCAAGCTTACCTATAAGCAAGTATAAAGAAAGATGTATTTTTTTAAAATATTGTAATTCATGCTAAAAGAGATGACACTATCAAAAATTTGAGCTAAACACTTAAGTGGTCAACAATGGATGCTTCAATTACATGTATGCTTGCTTTTTTTATCATTACAAAACATTACACAACTTTGTTACCTATTTCTCTTGTATCATAATTTTTGGTCAGATGGGCACGATCCACCATAGAGTAAGAAAAAATTGATCAACTAAGAATGACATTCTAATCAGTACAATACTATGTTATGTACATTATTGAGGCAAATTTGAAGAGTTATAACATATAACTTAAATAATGAACAAAGCACAAAATCTAATTAGATATCGATTTAACTCAATAAACTAATAACTAATAAACTATTTGATTTATTTTTGTATAAAAACCTCTATATATTGTTATACTCACCAATTAATCATTAACATGGTCGATTAATCACTAAATTAGTTTATTTTAGAAGATCGCCCAATCTATCTTATTTAGCATAACATAACTTCTCTCTCTTTGTCTTCTCCTTAAACCATTGTTCTTGATTCAGTCCTTTTTGTTTATTTCTTTTATAAATTTTTTGATGATTCATAATATTATCTCTCCTCATCAAATACAAAAAAAATCAATTTATCTCTTAGTTTTTGATCTTTCTCTTTATTAATGTAAATTTTAATTTTCCCTTTCTCCTACTTTTCCTTACCTACTGTCAACAAGTTAGGTTTTGTATTTTTTTTTCATGTTTATAGATTGCCTTGCCTTCTTTATTAGAAAATTAAGGAATCAAGTAAGTTTTTCTCCTCATTTTACGAGGTGATTTTCCAAAGACATACTGATGATATCCCAAAAATGAACCTAGACAAAGTAACTGAAGTTTGAATTAGTAGAGAACTCAGATTATATTGATTTTCATTTTTATCTCCTAAGGCTTCACTAGTGGTGTAAACCCAATGCAGTGCTATTTCAATTGTACCTATAACTACTGGATATTTTTATAGTAGAGTTGTCCGTATGAAGGTACTTACAATTATTATCGTAAGTTCTTCCTAGGTATATTATTTTTATTTGTTATTAAATAGTTCCAATTGCAATTTGAGAAAGACCTTTTGTAGGATTAGAAGGATTTAAAGCCAATATTTGGGCAGGAAGGATTCTTGGTTTATCCCCTAAAGTCGATTGGTTAGTTATAGTTTAGTGAAATAATGATTTAAAGGCATTCTTTATCTTATACATATTTAGATGTATATGCTAAACTCTGTAAGATAAATATACATTCAAAATGAAATTATGATAAGATCATAATTATGATATTCATATTGCATTTATGTACTATTTTTAACTTGTTCCTAGTCATTTTTCTAGTAAGAATGGACATTAATAGAACATAAAAAGACTAACATATATTATGTTTCTTCCTTGTGAAGGAAGTAGTCAATCTAGTAGAATAAAGTGTGGAGATACTTAAAAAAACATGTGATTACTTATTAGAGAATAAGATAACTTAATGGAAGCCTTACAAGACATTCATTTGGAACATTACTTATATGACTATGGAATTCCAAGAGGCGATTCTTACCCATGTCACTTGAGACTTCTTTCCTACAGAGTATGTATCCAAAGTCACAAAAAGAGAGATAAAATGGATTGTTTTCCATATGTTTTGGCAATTAAATGAATTAGGTATGTGGTATTATGTACTAGAACAAATATTTCTTATGCTTTGAGCATAACAAGTAGGTTTCAAGTCAATTTTGGTGATGATCACTGGATAGCCGTGAAAATAATCTTAAAGTACTTGAGAAGGACTAAATATATTTTCTTGGTTTGTAGAGGAGTTGGACTAAGAGTTTAGGGGTATTTAGATGTTGGTTTTTAGTTTGAACAAGATGATTGCATATCACAATAAGAACTAAATATATTTTTTGGTCTATAAAGGAGCTGAACTAAGATTTTAGGGGTATTTAGATGTTAGTTTTTAGTTTCATCGAGATAATAGCAGATCACAATCAGGGTATATCTTCACTTTAATTGATGGTGCGATAAGATTATAGTTTCATCAAGAAGGCATATTGATATGATAAATTAAAGTATGAAGATACTTAAACAAAATGTGTATGTGCATATTAGAGAATAAGTGCACTAAATTGACCCGATTATTAGAATAGTAAAAGGAATATTACTTATATGTTTGTCAATTTCCTAATTATGACAGTTTTATAATTGATCCTTAGATTTAAGATTGTTAAAGTATCTCATGCTAGAATACTATATTTGAACGTTACTTATAAGCTATTGTATTTAGGGTAGCTCAGGTGGTAGTACTTAGATATAGTATAAATTGTATAGATATAGTTGAATAAGTCAATAAAGGATTCATCACTCTAACATAATTAGACAATTCTTGATTAATGGTGATTTGAAAAGTTGACTAACCAAAGTGAATCGGGATTTGAAAAGCTATTCTCAAATATCACTTATAAATCAATTATTAATTAGCAAGAAAGAACATGATTGGATATAAACTAGTAAACACTAAATCCATACTGTATATCCAATTAGTATATTGGACGATGAATTGATTAAATTATAAATCATAACTATGTAAATATTAGGATTGTCAACTGGTTTGACTCAATCAATCCATATTGTATTATACGTCATAACTATGTATCGATTGGTTGAGTCAAAATACTTGATATTTCTAATATTTGGGTGGTCATGACATATTGCTATATATCAATCTTGATCTATGATTATAAATTGTTTAATTGAAGAATTAAAGATAAATTAATAAAAGAAGTTTTAATTTACTTAATTTTAATTATAAATTAGAATTAAAAGTTATAATCATTGCCTGCATATTAAGAATCTAATCGATCACACATAAAAGAGTAACTAAGAAGAGAAATTTTAATTTAAATTAAGTTGGACTTAAATATGAGATATTTGATTTATTAAAATTAAAATTAAAATTATCCTTAGAATTTGACTTTTTAATTATATAATTAGGCAGTTTAATTTTAATAAGACTGAATGTAGGACCTCGGCCTCTCGAGCCTCGCGTCCACAGGGCCTCGGCCTCTCGGGCCTCGAAATTAATTTCTGAGTAAGGAATAAGGCAGGGGTACTATTATCTCATATACTTCTTTGTTTCCTATATCACTTTACCACTCAATGTTTTCTTCCATAAGACCACATTTGATAAATTCAATAGGTTTCTCAATCCCTTGGTTAGATATCACACTTTCTTAAATTAGTTCCTTGGTGAGTTTCATCGTACTCAAATTTTTTTTATTTCCAGTCTCTCAACAACACATGTATCGGATCATAACAATACTTCCTAACCATATCCATATAGCACTGTATGCATCTAACACTTCTTTTATGGTTAATACTTACTCACAAAGACCCACTCCAATTCAATTTTCAAGCACAAAAATCATATTTTTCACAATAAGCACATTAGAGAAACATATACCGGAAAATGCCATGAATGCATGTACAATCATTACATGTGCAAAATTCACTATTCATATATATATATGAATGCATGAACATAGCAAAATAATTTTCACTACTCCTAACCCGTTCCAAATTACTATTTTACCCTTCCCATTGATGACGGGATATTACACTGAAACTCTCCTGCCTTTCTCTAGGAAGAAGGCATAAGGGAGCTTGCACTTCTGCCTTCACCTCTCAAAAAGTTGAGCTTTTTTCTCTACATTTTATATGCCATTAGAGACTAGACACTTAAACATCTTGTGGTTGACACATTGTAAGAAGTTTGTATAGGAATTTAAATTAGGTACGATTCAATTATCTTTTATGATTCTTGCTTTTCAAGTTATTCAATTAGTATGATCCAATCGTGAAACTGTAAAAAAAAATTCGCGGCATATATTATTTTTTCAATATGATAGATACGAGATACCTTCTCACATAGCTAATCGCCTATATTACTTTGTAAGGATGAAGATGAGATTAGTTTTAAGCATTTTATCTGGGTGATAAACGAGAGTTAAAGGCTTAAAAATAATATTGTTAATGTGAAGTGTAGTAAAAGGTACAAGGAGTTATTAGTAATGACATATCATAAAGAAGTGATATGTTTGCCCATTTCATCTTAATATGCCACATGTGAGTTCTAAAAGGTTGATAGAATAAAAAAAACACGTAAACTCAAGTTGAGCATTGGGTCTTCCTAAACTATCATCTATATAATATTTGAAAAAGGATATGCAAATCATATCATATATGCATTACCAACTAATAAGAATAATGTAAGACATATTCTCAACTTATCTTATGTGAGAACCCTTCGAAGTTACATGAATCTCAAATTAGAATACCCTTTTTACTAGGGTTTTGAATATGAAGAATTGAATTAATCTTTCCTATCTTAGAGTGATACTAGAAAATCATTACTGATATGATATAATGGGACATTATAAGTAACTTAATTTAAGGCTAAAATATATTTAACCCTCCTGTGTTTTATGATCTCTTAGTACATTATGCCCCATTTGCTTTAAAAATGGACTTATTACCCCTTTGACCACTAGTTAAAGGAGCTTAAAATTCAAAAAGACTTTTTTACTCTTGTATTATGATGACATCATCACAGTTGCACATGTTGCATTTTTTCGACAAAAATACCCTTTTAGTTTTTTGTTGACTAAAATACATTAAACCCTTATATTTTTTTCTTTATTTCATTACGCTATCTATTTCAAAAATAAAAATTATTTTAAACATGGATTACATTTGACCGTTAATAAATAAAAAAAGAAAAAATAGCCAATATCATTGTCTTCGCAATTGTACTTCATGATCGTTGATTTATGAAAAATAAAAAATATTTATGAAATAAAATTTTAAAAATGACAAAATAATTGAAAATAAAAATTTCAATTATTTATTATAAATTTTATGAAGTAACGGTGAGAAGGTAACCCACAAAAATAAATTGTAATTTTGTCATCAATTGACAATTAGAATGTATAATCACCTTCAATAAATTTTCCTTTTTTTAATTTTTTCCATAAATTAATGATCATGAGGTACAATTGTAAAAAAAATAGTATTTTTATTAATTTTTTATTTATTAATGGTCAAAATGTAATCCATGCTTAAAATAATTTTTATTTTTGAAATAGAGGGTATAATGAAATAAAGCAAAAAATATCAAGGTTTAAGACTAAAAGGATATTTTTGTCCAAAAAATGCAACATATACACTTGTAGTGATGTTATCATAACACATGGGTAAAAAAGTCTTTTTGAATTTTAAACTTTTTTGACTAGTGGTCAAAGGGAGTAAGAAGTCTATTTTTAAAATAAAGGGGGGCATAAGATACCAAGAGATAAAATACAGGGGGTTAAATTATTTTAACCTTAATTTAATTCAAAAGAATTAATAAATGAAGAAGATTATTATAAATCAAGTTTACATAAGATGTATTAAAAAGGGCACACCTTTTATGTAAAAGGCGTTATGAATAAGCATTTATACAATCAGCATAAATAAATGATTTAGTGTGTGGCATTCTAAATCCACTTCAGGATTAATTAATAAATATGGAAATCACATAATATGTAAATGAGAGATAAAAGAAAAAAAATACACCCATAATAAAATTAAATATTAATAATTACTTTAATGGTCCAAATAGTTGAAGCAATTCCAGCAAT
>JAOSBL010000001.1:8213815-8230345 GCA_027568915.1 Erythroxylum roraimae | reverse complement strand
TGATAGAACTCTAGTTTTAGAATACTAGAGATTTACTATATAATTGCTTATAATCCGTAATATGTATGTATCCTTACAGTATATGAGTAAGTATCAGCTCACTCCCCAGAGCAGAAAAGCTCCTCAGAAGGTGATAGAATCCTTCTGTCACACAAAGGTTCCACAAATCTTTTCCTGCCCCCCACTCTCTCTCCTCTCCTCCTAGAAATCCCCTTTCCCGACACATTCTGTTATTCTAACTAACTTGCCACCTCAGCAGGAAACTAAATTCCTCCAGCCCCACTATTCTTCCTTCTAGAATACACTTTCCACACTAATGGTTTATTCCCTCTGCTATTAGCTGCTAATTCACTCTCTCCCCCGAAGGCTCTATCATCAGCCATATTTCTCAATTTTGTGTCTTAGCAACTTGATATATGTCCTACATCAATCATGGTCTGTTTGGTTTTAACAATTAAAAAATTCACATGAAAAGAATCTCAAGGTCTTTGCTTCTATGTAAATAAGCTAACGTTTCTAACATCAATATTTCTGGTTAGTATCATAACTTAATCATGAATTCTAGCCTCAATATTGTATAAAACCTATCTTAAAAAGAGCGATAGTACATGCTTTTAGTTGTGTATTGAATTAATTAAATTTACAACCAAAATGTTATAAATGAAAAAAGTCAAAGTGAAATGATATTTTAAACCTTTGTTTGGATTAACTTGAGAAAGCTTCTTGTTTTTGCACCATGAAATTAGGAAGAAAGATGAGACAAAGTAGCCTTCTATTGTCTGGGGAACCAAAAAACTGAATAGAACTGAATATTAACACAAGAACCACAATTTTATCACCAATGTTAAGCTACTAAAACATAAGATTAAAGGCAAATAACTACCTTTTGACACCAATTATAACCTTCCTTTAACTTCCTTTCAAATTTTAGAACTGAATATTAACCCAAGAACCACAATTTTACTCGTTAAAAAAAGAATTCAGTATTCAAATTGGCATTGTTGATTCTAATTTTGTTGTTTGTTTTATAATTTTTCTAAACACAACTGAAATTTGAACTCTTACAACCAGTTCTAGAGAACACAGAGATCTATGTGACATCATTTCAATTCTCAGGGTGGGGCAAACAATTTGAATAGCTCATTTTTCACTGTATTCTTTGTTGCTTTCAAGTGCTAAAATTTTAGCTGTAATTAAACCTAAAACTCAATTCTCCTATTTTCTTTATCCATGCTTTCTTCCATTTCACACAAAGAATTATCATTTAGATGAAAGAGATGAGTGGCACTCTTTGATTTCTTGCGTGGAAACCACAACTTTTGGAGTTTGATATTGCAATCATCTATTCCTTTATATTGCATGGGTACTAGTTAGTGTAAAGCAAAATCACTTCCACCTGGATTCCCAATGGTTATAATGAACAGAATATCAACTAAGGAAAAAGATGCAACCCGCTTATGGGCCAAACCAGTATAAGTGTTCATCCAAGGTTTTTCCTTTTTCCTTTACTACTTATATTTGTGCCATACAACTATGTGAATCCTGTTACAAGTGTGCTAATATCTGGCCTACAAGGAAACATGATAGGATGCTACCACTCTGATTAACTATTTGACAAAATTGAGACAGGAAAGGAATCTCCTGACTGATTAAAGTGACGGAAAGCAAACTACCAAGAATCAAGTGGAGGGTAACCATAGACAAGTAGAAAGGGATACGAACTGGAGATATCCTCATATAGAAATGGGTCTCTTGTTCCTATCGCAATGACTTCATATTGTAACATGGTCAGAGATGTCTCACAGAATGTAGAAAGAAGCATGCAACATGAAGCCCTCAAGCTTGAGCTAAATTATTGACAAGCAGTGAGAACCAAAGCAAATAATAAACGAGAGAAGCAGAGAGAATTTGTACAAATAGAAAATGAGATGATCTATAATAAAGAGGTACAAGATAAACTTAGTGTAATCTCAAGATGAATCCCTTCATGTGGACAATGGTTCTAATGAAAAATGAGAACTATGATGAACAACTAAAGAATGCCTCTGGGTGTGTAGTAGGATTTTTAAGAGCCAAAACACTATAAATAATTGCATTCTGTTTTCTATTATTGAATATTGCCCCAGGCTTTTGACCCTTGGACATACCAAAAGCCTTCCCAGGCATGAGCAGATCTATAAAAGATAAACACGTGAAAAACTTACTTTGCCCAGTTCTGGTTCAAACTTGAGGGAGACTGTACACCAGTTAGACAAGTCTTCTCTATCAGCCTCTCCAGACTTGATATTTGAGCTAGTAGCCTTTGTAGACAAGTTCTTCTTAAAATTCTCAAGTCTCGCTAAAACCTGATGGATATTGAAACCAGAAATATTAAAGGAATAAGCTCATAAAGAATAATTAAAAATTAAAGTCAAATGCGAAACAAGAAAACCATATATTGAAAAGATGCATACAGCAATGGTGATAATACAAAAGGGGTTTCCTCCTTTTTTCAATCACAGAACTCTATATTTTTTCTAGCAGAGAGGAAATGATGAAGAAAATTACAAAATTCTAAAAGCAATATACAAATAGACAAGTGTACTGCATTTGAAATGTTGAGGTGATCGACATGTTAATTCCAGAGTTTGTTCCAAGCCTGATCAATATTTTTTTCTTATTTCCCCCTATCCCCCTATCTCGAAGCATGCTCAACGTGGGATAATGCTAATAATGCAAAAGCCATAGCTTGTGCATTGTCTATCACTTTATATCAATGATAATCCCCATATCTCCCATAAACTAAGACAGTGTCAAAAGGCTTAGTCACTCAAAAAGTGTTATCCTACCAAAGACAATAAGAGGGAATGAAGTTAAATTAGCATGCAACGAATCCAAAACAAAACAAATGACATACATCACTCTCACGTCCCTGAAGTCGGCGCTTCTTCTGTTTGTGCAGTAGTCTTCCCCTTTCAACTTCACCCATCAATTGCAGATCTGCATCAGCATTTGCTATCCTCTCAGCTCTAGCTTCTGATCCTATCCCCTTTTTCTTCAATGCCAATTTCTCAACTCTTGGTTTGTCTTCATCAATGGTTTCAGTTGTAGCCCTGGCAAGCAACAAAAACAAAATTGGTCCTCAAGATTTTGCAGTTACAAAACAGATATGAACAGCACAGAAGAGAGAGAACTCTTAGCAGAAGTAAATATTGACAAAGAAGAAAATTAAACAAATACACACAACGATCGGCAAAAAAGAGAAATTGCAGAAAAAGCAAACAGATCAAACATCTCCAATAGAAGCAGGTCATAGAAGTTGTTAAAAGCTTCAGTACAGATGCAGCATTGGGTGGTTTAAGGTTTAAATACCATTCAGCTGCATCCTAGAAGCTGAACCATTCACACAGGATTACCCATTTTATTTTTCTTCCCTAACTTTCTGTAAAGGAGCATTGTAGGACAGCAAGAGGAAAGTTCTAATGCTATTTGGGAGTAAAGAGTGGGGTTGTCAAAGGTCTAAGAATTTAGCTTTAAAGAATTGTGACAGGTATCATTGTTTGGCTGCAAACAGGAAAAAGGGAAAAGCAGAAAAGGAATAGATTACTAGCATCGCTCAAGTAGAGTTTAGAAACCACCCCTAGGGAAAGAAAATATCACATTACAACTTCAAAAGGTGGAAATATCACATTTGAACAATTTTTAGAGGGGAAAAAAAAGTAAAATTTACAATTCCTGTACGAGGGCTAATGACAATTCTTCCAAATCAAATTCAGACTTTAACTGAACCTAAAAGAAAGATTATACTTAAACATAACTACTATGAACCGAACTGTAGAAGGAAAGGAAAAACAGAAGGGGAAAGAAAAACATAATTCCTCCATGTACATTGCAATTAACAGGCATGGGTCCAAATTATCATCTAATTTCGAATCCCTGTCATCAGACCAAAACACAGCCTTAAGCCTACAAATCAATCCTCTCAGTTCTTAATGGGATTTGACAGAAGTCACATTGACAAATAGCATGACAAACAGCATCATGTAAATCTGGATTTATTTCATGAAGCCTATTTTACACTTCAAGTTATACCATTCCAAGTACATGTGGCATAGACAAAATGCATTTTGCAGTAGAAATTTATCACACCACCTTAATAGTGGCAACTCTAAAAGTTTAAAGTTTTATTTCCTTAAGAAGATCTTGGATTTGGAGTTAAAATTGAAATTAACAGTATGCATCCAAATCATAATCTAATTTCATCAAAACTTACAATTCCTTTACAAAGGCTACTGACAATTCAATCCAAATAAAATTCAGACTTTAACTGAAAGGCTACAGACAATTCAATCCAAATGAAATTCAGACTTTAACTGAACCTAAAAGAAATATTAAACTTAAGCATAACTACTATGAAATGAACTGTAGAAGAAAAGTAAAAAAAGAAGGAAAAAAAATTCCTCCATGTGGATTGCAATCAATAGCATGAGTCAAAATTATCATCTAATTTCAAATCCCTATCATCAGACCAGAACATAGCCCCAAGCCTGCAAATCAGTCCTCTCAGTTCTCAATGGGATTTGGCAGAAGTCACATTAACAAATAATGTGACAAACGGCATCATGTAAATCTGGATTTATGTCATGAAGTCATGTGGCATAGACAAAATGCATTTTGCAGTAGAACTTTATCACACCATGTTAATAGTGGCAACTCTAAAAGTTTAAAGTTTTATTTCCTTAAGCTGATCTTGGATTCGGAGTTAACATTGCAATTAACAGTATGCATCCAAATCATAGTCTAATTTCATCAAAACTTACAATTCCTAGACAAGGCTACTGACAATTCAATCTAACTGAACCTAAATGAAAGATTAGACTTAAACATAACTACTATCACCCGAACTGTATAAGGAAAGTAAAAACAGAAGGGGGGGAAAAAACAGAATTCCTCCACGTACATTGCAATCAACAGGATGGATCCAAATTATCATCTAATTTCAAATCCCTATCACCAAACCAGAACATAGCCTCAAGCCTACAAATCAGTCATTCTCATTTCTCAATGGGATTTGGCAGAAGTCACATTAACAAATAACATGACAAACTGCATCATGTAAATCTGGATGTATGTCATGAAGTCTATTTTACACTACAAGTTATACTATTCTAAATACAATTGGCACATGCAAATGCATTTTGCAGTAGATATTTATCACACCGCCTTAATAGTGGCAACTCTAAAAGTTTGAAGTTTTGTTGGCAGAAGACATGTTGGCATGTAGTATGACAAATAGCGTGAATCTGGATTAAAGTCATAAATCTATTATACCCAAGCAGTATAAAATCAAATGTGGCTTGTAGTTGGAATTTATCCTACCACCTTCATATTAGCCGTTCTGAAAGTTTGAATACTTTTTTTCCCTAATATCTGTAGATTACAAGTGATTCCCAAAAGCTTAGGCCTTATTTTTAGGCTCAACTAGTGTCAGGTTGGTAATTTTCTTTAATCGGATTTTGATCAAGTATTCCACGATCCACGTGGCATAGAATCAATTCCAGTTTGTAGTTAGAATGTATCCCACAGCCTTTATAGTGGGAGAAGTGCATGAAATTTTGATTCACGTCTGCCCTTAATGAAACCAAACAATCTCGCATTCCCTTCAACAACATTTTGGAGAGCTTATAGATCCTTATTCCTGATGTCTAAATAATATGAAACCACCAGCTCAAATGCCATTACAGCAACAGTCAAATAAATTATGAATAAATAACTTTGTACTAAGTGCTTTTTAAAACAAAATGAGAAAAAAATTCCAAATGAATATTTTCTACAACCTATGGTATTATGTTTCTTTTATTGAATCTATTCCATGAATATTTCTCCCTTTTGTGTGACATCTCTAACTTTCCAAAAGAAAATGCCTGCCTTTTAACTGATTGTTCGCCTATCATTTATATAAAACTTTTCCTTCTAACAGATATTCCGGTAGAATCCTTGCCTAGCAACATGTAGACTTTCCCTTATTGTCCTCGACTAATATGTAGCATCTGTAACTAATCATTGACTAAATAATTGGTGAATACAAGTTTGAGCATTTATCATAACGTGATAGCAAGTTGAGATGCAGTAATAAACAAGCACAGTTTTCTACAGGATACATCCAATAATGCATAATAAACTGAAGAATGGTGATGTTGACAGCAGATGGAACTTTAGAAATGAATAATGAAAGAGAGAAATTCATCACAATCTTACCTCTGTTTGGAAACTTTGGAATCTTTGGGACTAGAGCTTCCTGGATGTGCACGTATCAGTCAATAATGCAATTAATAATATAAAGCTTATAAAGGAATATGGGAGAAATAATAGAGATGATAAACAGATTCCAAATTGAATACACATCATACATGTCAAACTTAATTGGTCCTAGATCTCCAAACCCCTTTTTCAGTTATGAAAAAGTTACAATATTCATACGATGGCGCAAACTTTGATAAGCAACTATAACAAAGATCAAATAATTTTTTGGAACAGTTGCATGGTTCAACACTGTTCAACTGCAAGAGCAACGCGCAATTGCTCCCCTTTGATGTAGGACAGAAAAAGAATATGTCAACACTTTGATAGAAACACATAGAAGTAGTAAGTTGGAGCTTCTGGACTTCAAATAGCTTAATGTTTAGGAATTATAACAAACAAAACCATAACATCACATCAATAGGCCCTAATATCACTTCTAGGGTTTTAGAACTTACTTCTAAATATAAGAATTTCTCTATGAAATCCCACTTCACCCTTCACAACCTAAAACATTAAATGTAAATAAGAATCCTGTCAACCAAATCCTACTAAGACTAGGACTATAATTCAGTTTACCCTAGTAGATATTAAATTCTAACCTAACAAGAACTTAAAATAAACATATTCAAATTACTTCTGAACAGTAAAATGGGCAACAAACAGAATTGACTAAAACTGCCTATTAAAGATAACAACTAAAATGATTCTTACTCTCCATCACTCTGGGACTATGGCTTAGTATCAGCAGCTAAGTAATGCTAACATGCCAAATAAAACTATCATAAAGAGATTCTAGAATTTTTCACTTGCTGAATATACCCATGCTAGTGGATATCTTGGAAATCACCAATCATTCGTTCTTATATTTTTACTAAGTGAGAGCTTATGAAATCAGTTTTCTTCATTTGCTTATGGCTTATAGGTGCAACTTTTTCAGCTAGCATTCATGTATAATTGTCTCGTACACAAATCGGACATTAAATTAACCTTAACTGTTAATTGTTGATCAATTACATTTTGCTTAGCTTCCTTCTAATTCACTCTTCAGCTTCACCTATTGAATTATTTTTTAAAATCCTGGGAATAATGACATATAGAATAAATAGAAATGGGAAAGAGAGTTTAAGTTGCCAGAGCACTAGACACACAATTATAAATTCAGTTCTGAAAATTTAAAAAACCAAACTCAAATAATATATGTGCAGGTATAATCAGCATACCATTTTGCTTTTGCTTAGATGGAATATTTCCCAGCTCCTTTCGTCTTCTAAGTACTTGTTGACGCATTCGAATGTCAAAGTCAATATCATCGTGGTCGTCAACATCGTCATTATTAAATTTATTTTCTACATCTGTCGGTGACAGATCTTTTTTGGAGGTTAGGGCTTCTCGCACTGATAATTTTATGTCTCTTGTTCCTTTGGCTTCAGAAGAGTCCTTTATGTTAGACCATCAAATGAAACTTAAGTTAGAAAGAAAATATTGCACACATATGATGAAAACAGAGGCATAACAGTGGATATATATATTTTTAAAGAAAATTGTGGTTTAATATTGTCATTCTATTATTTACCAATTCTTCTGTGTATGAATACTTTAGAGAGATTTAATGAAGGAGACATCATGGGACAAGCTCAAGGTTTACAAGTTCAAGCTAAAGCATTCTACTCTATCATAGATCAACTGGAATACTAAGAAAAACAAGAATCAGCAAGAATCAAATTACCACTTCTTTACTAGGATTCTCTTCCTTCAGAAGGCGAGGATCATCCAAGACATCATGACTACTCTTGATTTTCTGCTTTACAGCTGTTAATTCCTTTTCCTCTTCCTCAGCTTCTTCTCCAAATGAAAGTAAATTCAACTTTCTGTATGTCAAAGTAATACAAAATGTTATATTATATTGAAGGAAAATAAAATTCCCAGCACACACAACAGGAACGTTCCATGAAAGAAGGTCAGATGGCATGGGAAGTTACTTGACAGCTTTCTTCTTTGAATCTTTACTTTCAGTATCAGTCGTTGATTGACTCAAGAGGTTTAGAGACGTCCTTGGCGTAATATCTTCAAAAGGATTCCACAGTACCTACAGGCAGGTTTCAAATACATAACTTTTAGCTTTTGAAACAACGTGATAGCTAAATCACTGGTGATAGCAGAGCAAAGGTAAACTTGGGTGCATGCAAGAATTAAATGCTTCATGGCATGTAATTACAATTTCATGGTCAACCATGATAGAAAAATTTAAGGACCAAATGCCAGTCCTCAGAACAACTTAACTCAATCATTACAGCCATTGTAGTATCATTGGAATCAGAAAGATGCCATGATTGCTCACAAAAGATGAGATACATCTTAAGTCACATACTTACCTCGACTGATTTTATTCTGGGTGGTGGATCCAATGGCCTATCATCCTTATCAGTCTCAACTTCACCAAGTGTTAGAAGATTATATATAGAATCTCCAGTCACCTGAAAGCAACTATAAGCTTCAATGATAGCGCCAAATGTCAGGAAAAAAAATCGAGAAAATAACAAATCCTTACTTTTCCGAAAATTGTGTTCTTGCGGTCAAGCCAGTCGCACTTATCCAAGGAAATAAAAAATTGACTCCCATTTGAATTTGGATAACCAGCATTTGCACAGGCGACTAACCCTCTGTGGTTAAATCTCAGACGAGAATGGAACTCATCAGCAAACATACCCCCATATATGCTTTCACCACCTGAAGAAATCAACAGGCCATATTGATCATTAACATCATGATTGATTTGTTACGAATAAAGCCAAACATTTAAACAAAAAATGAAACAAGTAGAATCTGTAACTAAAAGATTGAGGATAATAAAAGTATAAATGTTTTTTATTCAAACCATTCCAAATATCTGAGTGAGTAATCAATTTCTTTCATCAGTCTATAATACATTAAATCCCTAAAAACCAAAAAACAAACAAAACAGAATTCAAAAAGTTGTAGACGGAAAGAGGAAGGGAGAACCGGTTCCAGTGGCAGTAGGGTCACCGCCCTGAACAAGAAAAGCCTTGATGATACGGTGAAAGATGGTGTTATCATAGTAACGTTCGAGGCAGAGTTGTACGAAATTCCTGACTGCCTTAGGAGCCTCCTTTGGCCAGAGCTCGATGTCCAGTGGTCCGTACGTCGTGTTCAGTATCACCTTTCCCTTCGTAGGCGGCTCTAGTACGTACACCGTCGACATTTTCTAGCAGTTCCTCCGCTCCATCTGTAATTATTGGAATAACGGTTCTTATATTTGGAAAAGCAAATATATATATATATACACACAAACATGCCATCCTAATTTCTACATTTTGACATTGTCGTATGTTATTAGATATTGTTATTTAAAAAGTAAGCACAATTTTTCATGCCAATTTGGTTCCTAAATCAACAGATTCGTTGATCAATTTTGTTTATAACTTTGAACCCAAAAATGACTCAATTAGACTAGACCAGCAATTCAATACTAATGAATGTCTAGACACTATAGCAGGTATGTCTTCAAGCTATTGATGTTAATAATATTGGTTTTTTTTTTAATTTTCTATACTCTTTGTATTTGGTTATAAGGTCAAACAAGGAACCTGCTACTTAATTGGAAATGGACATTACTTTAGTTTAAACTCTCTTTCATATTTATAAGATGTGTATTTCCCTATTACATAAGAATACAAGTTGAAATAACATCACAATGAAAGGGTAATACATGACTCTTCATCTAAATGATAAAATTTCTCATCTGTTAGTTCTTGCAATATAGGATACACATGTGATATAGGACCCACAAAAATTGATAAATAATTCAATATATAATTTTTTTTAACGGATAGTTAAAAAAAATGTTAACGGATTTTAAATATTCAATTTAAAATGTTAGTGTTTAAATTGAAATTTGGTTAAAGCATTAGGGTCCAATCACTATATTTTGACCTATTAGCTTGGAAATTTTCCTCTTTTTTTTGATACATTAATTTGTTTTTCTTCTTCTACTTCATCATCTTTAGACCAATACTATGTTTTGACCTATATATTAGTTTCTTCTAGTAATAACGCCTCATTTTTTTATTCATTTTCAATTTCTTTAAAGTTTTCATTATCTAATATCATTAAGGCTTGTATTTTATTTAGTATTTCTTGGTCCAATTCTAAACTATGAAGTTTTGTGTTAATTCTATAGTATTTGGGTGTGTGTCTTTTTATTCCATATCTATAGCATGTTTTATTTCTAAACCTTGAAGAGGATGGAAAGTTTTGCTTTTTATTATTGGAATTTATAGGTTTTTCTATGTTTAGTGGGTGGGAATTTGCTCTTCTAAGTTTTTGAAGATTTACTACATCCTTTACAAGTTTTATTACTGCTATAAAAAAACATTAAATTGTTAGTAGAATGGTCCTAATTCTTTCTTGTGTTTAAAATTTTCATTTTTTAATCGTTTTTGTAACTTCATATTATGACATAATTTTAACCATTTTTTTAGTTTAGTTGATTAATTCTCCATATGTTGATCTATTATAAGATACTTGGCCATTATAATTTTGTAATTTTTTTCTATCATTTTCTCCTAGTAGGGGAGTCTTACAATGAACTTTTCTTTCTAAAAGTGCTGGTTTGAGACTTATCTAAGCATTACTCTTGTCAAGAAAATGTCTTTATAACATTAAAATCTGAGAGTTTTTAAATATTAGGTTGGATAATAATTTTACATTCTTATCTTTTAAATGAGATGGGTCATCTACGAAGTGTAAGGAGATTACTGATATCAAATTTGAGACCTCATCTTTGATGAGTTCTCCATTTTCATCAAATACATTTTCTCTTTCTTCATCAATTCTAATGGCCTTCAATATATCATATCTTTATGACCCATTTAAACGATAATTCCACCATCCTTTTAATTTTTCTAAGAATTCAACTATTAATAAGCTAGTTATAATGGTATATAAACTTCCTAATTGTGTCCTATAGGCATTTGTATCCAAAATTATTTTTTAAATATGTTTGATGTGCTATATTCAGGTATGTCATCTATATTTCATTAACAAATAGATATAGTCTTATATTTAGTTTATTGGGGAATATTAGTTTATTATTAATGTGTATGTTAGGGTTATAGGCTTTTTTAGAACATGGTTTAGTTTTCCAAATAATTTTATTCACTATAGATAAATGAGGTTAGAAATAATTAGATTTAGTGTTCCTATCTTGCCAAATCATGTTAATAGCTTGTGAATTTTTTTTAATAATTACTAGTTTCCATCTTAACTTGGCTCCTAGTTTTGAATATGTCTCATTGTGCTAGGGTGTTTAGGATTTGCGGTGTTGAAGAATTAGGATAGTCCAAGATAATGTTTTCGTTTATTCTATTTAGTTAGCTTTATATGGTATGTAGATATTCCTTCTTATCCTTCTTAAAAAGTTTGCAAGAGTTACTATTATAGAGCTTATTAGTTCATAATATAGGGTTCCTTATTGATCTTTTTTGTAATTTTAGTACGATTTTCCAGTTCCTTTCTATCCTTAAGAGTTGACCTCCAATAATATGTAGAAAGTTATTTTAGTGCATAATATTTTTTGGTGTCTTTTGGTTTTATGCTTTCATTTTCATTTCTTAAAAATAAGAGAAACTATAGCTACATTTTGTTTATGAGGCATTTTAATTTCATAAAATGCAGGGTTTTTGGATTGAATTCTTCCTCTGAAGATAGTTCCCAACATTATTACTTTATTATTTTTGGAAAGAGTTTTATAAGGATAATCTATTTATTCACTTAGGCATATATTTCAAACTAAAAAATAGTATATAAAATTTTTCATCTTGTAAAAATTAATAATAACTTTCTTATATTTGTATTCTTTTTTCTAAGAAGGGGCTAAAAACCTATAACCTTTTTTATTATAAAAGGAGAACAAAATTTGTGTAAATTTTTTATTTAACTTAGTATCTACTTCTAAAACTTATAATTCTTAGTTCCTAAAGGGAATGATATTATTCTTGAAGATAGCATGGGAGTATTTTTATTATAGTTTACTCTTTAGAGACTAGAGCTCAGAATATTGACAATTGAATGACATTTTTTAGAAAATAAAAGTTTGTTAAATGAATAAGGACTTCCTATAAGGGTTATAATATTAGAATATGGGAAAAGGAGTTACATTCAAAGGTTTTGCATTCCTTTGGCTTGTACTTAAACAAAGTCTCTCAATTAGGATAGGATGCATTTTGTTCACATCGATAACAAATGTATTCTTTGCAAAATGTAGTTGAAAGCTTAAGCCACCTTTTTCTCTCCTATCATTACTCCTTTGCAATTCGGAAGGATATTTAGGGGAATTGTAATGAAGTTGGTGAAAATCCAAATTACAAGGAAATGTTTGATAAAATAGTATCTTTAGCCAATACGGGGACAAAAGTTAGATTTATCATCACTCTGGAATGTTCTATGTACGCTATTTGGAAGGAGCAAAATGATATAATCTTTAAGAATATAGAAAATTCAAGTGACCAAGTGGTATCTAAATTGAGAGCTTGAATAAGATAAAAACTCCAAATACTCATCCTTGCCAACTAAAGAATAGTAGTCCTCTAAAGCCTAAGAATTGAACTTTATAGTAAAGTATTCATAACTATTTTGAAACATACTAGTGGAAGCTAATTATTTAATAACAGATGGCAGGAGGAAGCTAGCTCTGGTAGACATTATTTGTCCTTCATTCTTGAAACCTACCGAGTTATGAGAGGCTAAGACCTTAGGAAAGGCTGTGGTTATTCCTTAGCAATTCATAAAATACCAAAATCTTCTTCAATAGAGTCAATTAGATCTCTAGACTTATGTACTTATTGCGACTCCCTTGGAGTTTTTTAATTAAAAAAAAGATCAGAATAATAAGTTAGACAAGGAGATATATGGAAATTTTGGATGAAAGGTATCTAGTCAAGGAAAGAAACTTGTAATTTGATTCCTAGATTTGCCTCTCCATATCTAAGAAATAAAGATGATTGCATGCCCTGGTGTTCCTTTTGTGCACCTAACTTCAGTGTCAAGTGTTAATCCACTTCTATCTATTAGAACTTATCAGCTTATTAGAAGTTAGAGGTATAAAATTTCCTCTACAATATAACCTCTCAAATTATTAATCATGGTTAAAGTATGGAAATGCCCCCATTTTAATCACTATTATATTACTACTCTAAAGAAGAAGTTGGTGAGCTATCAATTCTTTCTTATCAAGCATTTTAGTTTAGCTAGGATTTGTTGTTTTTGAGTAAAATTGCCTTGAAAAAATTTGTGCTTTTGGTCCCTCTATATCTCATAAAAAGTTCTCCCAAAGATATTTTAAATACAAGGGAATCACCTTTGCGTCATTATTGCCTTAGATTGATCTAAAAGATGATATTAGGTCAATAAGTCTTAAAAAATTTACGTTATAAAGCTTTTGAATCTTCTCCTATGAGTAAGAGGAGAATTCATAATGAAACAACATATGGTTAAAGCACTCATGTTCTTATTTCAATATTTGTTTATGTTAGATTTGTTAAATAATCTATCCATCGTGGTAAGCCTTTGTCTGATAACAGCTCAAAAAATGAATGAAAACTTTGGGAATGTCTGCTTATATCAGACCAGTTTATGTCAATAGACTTTTTGATCACTAGATTAAGTAGTTATTTGCATGAATTTTTTTTAGAGAAATATCAAGAAGATTAGCCCAATCATAAAAGAAAACTCTTTATTAGAGTTAGGATTATAATTAGGTATAATTTCTAATAATTCAGATTAAATACTTTAATTAAGCCCCTATTGATTATCATTTAGAACTTTTTGTGACCAAATTAATTTCTAAAAATACCTAGGCTATCCTACTCGCAAGTATACAAGGTAGTTGTAGTTGATTACCCATGGTCATCTCCCACGGAGGTAAAATCAGTCCACTCAAATTAACCTTGAACAAAATAAAAACAGATGTAACCTTAAACATTATATCCCGCTTTGTTGAGTGAAGGCTTTAAAGAAAAGCACAAAATTAAACTAAGAAGTAGACTAATTTAACTTGAGGCAAAAACAAATAGATTAATCAAATTGGGAAACTCTTGAGAATTAATTTCACTTATTTTATCTTCTATGCATGACTAAGGGAAAATGATTAGGTAGTCATCTTACTAAAATTAACAGTTGGGTTCTAAGATCAACTTGAATAATAAATTAAGCCTAACTTTCGTATTTGACTAGTTATCATTCGAATTAATTATGGAATCCTGACCACTAATTACCACTTAAGTTAATATATTTCTAGTTCTTAACTTAAGCATCTATAGTTTCTCGTTCCATATTAAACTTCTTCTCTCGATCCTTCATTTAATACCCAAATGATGCAAAGTTTAGCCATACTATTACATCCATTCAGCTTAGAAACTATAGCAAACATAAGACAACACAATTCCTCAATCATGCATGTTTGACTATAATAGCTACATTAATCCTTAAGAAAAAGAAATCAACCAATCATAGAAATAATAAGATTCAACATATTCAAATACTTCAATCCCATCTTTATCAATATAAGAGAAGTATTTAAGCAATAAACTAAGTAAATAACCAAAATGAACTATCAAAAGATAATTGAGTGTTAGTTGGTTAAGCTAATAACATAATAAGTTCAATAAACAATAGAAAAGCAAAACACAGAGAAATAATGCAACAAATAAAGAACTAAACAAGCAAAGAAAGATCGGATGAAGGACTTACAGTGGTCTCCTGCACTCTCAAGTTCTCTACATTGGCTCTTGCTTAGTTCTCACCTAGATGATCGAATGCTTAAGTTGTTTCCACCATTCTACTATTCTTCTTCTTCACCTTACCTAACTAATCTCTCCTTTCTCTCCTCTTTTCTCAACCTTCTTTCTTTATCTCTGTTTTTGTCCCCTAAATGAGTCTAGGATGTGTAGAATGTGGAATGATAGAATGTTAGACTGTGTCGCCACCCTTCTCTCTTCTTTCTATTTGTAGTCTCATTTTAGAGCCTTCAACCTGCAGATGCCACATAATAAGTTGATAAATTAAAGGAAAGACATGTCACGGGGGTGACTTTGTTTGTCACCACCGTGACTTAAGTGTCACGGCGGTGACATGTTAGTCACCATCATGACTAAACTTGTAGGGCTGATTCAATAGGAACATAAACGCAGTTGCGGAAGAACAGTAAGCTATCCTTGGTTGAATAATTCAGAAAAGCCTGTGGTATGTCCTAAATAGCAAAGTAAAACAAGGTCGTTACTGTATTGTGCTGGAAGAAGTCCTTGAGGGCTACGAAGATAGCTAGTATTGGTTTAGTGAAAGCATACAGAGCACTAAAGAAGGCTTCTGGAAGCCTGGACAGGGCATCGATAGGATCATTTTTGATCCTTGTCTTGTAAGATATGTCAAAATCATGGCCCAATAATTTTGACAACGAACGCTGCTCAGGGGTTTATATGGTTTGCTTCATCAAGGTTCGCAAACTTTGGTGATCAGTACGGATCACAAACCGTGAGCCTAGGAGGTATTGTTGCCATTTCTTAATGGCTTTAACTATGGCGTGCATCTCGCGAACGTAAGTAGAAGTTGCTTGTAGCCTAAGTCTGAGTTGCTTACTAGAGTAAGCTATTGGGTGACCATCTTGGAGGAGAACCGCTCCCACTCCAGCCCCTGACATGTCGGTTTGGAAGACGAATGGCTTAATGAATTTTGGCAAGCGGAGGACTCGAGTTACTGTCGAAGCTTTCTTTAATGCTTGAAGGGCTTGTTCAACATTATTAGACCAGATGAACACATCCTTTCGCAGAAGTTGGGTAAATGGTGCATACTAATAAAATTTGGGGCAAACTGGCAGTATTAACTAGCAATTTTAAGGAATCCTCGAAGCTTCTTGACTGTATTTGGCACAAGCCACTGCTCGATTGCTTAAAATTTCTCAGGGTCAATAGAAACCCCCGGATTTGAGATGATATGGCCTCAGCATGAGAGAGAGGTTTTGCTAAACTCACATTTGGAGAATTTTGCGTGAAGGTCATATTGCCTCAATAGATCCAACGTGTGTTTCAAATGGGCAAGGTGGTCTAACCAACTCCTACTGTACACAAGGATATCATCAAAGAAAAAAGAACACATTTTCGTAATAAAGGTTTAAACACCGAATTCATCATAGCTTGAAAGGAAGATGGTGCATTGGACAAACCGAATGGCATTACG
>JAOSBL010000001.1:8189283-8210317 GCA_027568915.1 Erythroxylum roraimae | reverse complement strand
AGAAGTGGTGAATCCTCTATTGGCTACTCAATTACCTTCGAATACCTCAAGCTATACCCAATCACCACCCTATGAGCGACCACTTCAAGGCAACAAGGAATGGAGTCAAATCACAGCATAGGTATCCAAGATATCCTTGAGTACCTCAAGTCTAAGGATACTTGCACCATTGCTATGATGAGATTATCACCAGCATTAGAATAGAACATTCATGTGATGATTTTATGGTAGGTCATCCAATGTACTTAATACCTCTAGCAAGCATCCACATCTCAACTTTAAACTTCTCATGTTTACGGTTTCTAGAATCCACTACTTAATCAAATCAAGGAGTTTGACGTGTGCTAATCTATCAGGATTAATGATGTCCAGTCTCATTAATCCTATAACTAGAGATAATTTAGATATTGACATAATTAAATATGATGGAAATCTCAGTAGTATGATCACATCATGATTTCCTTCTTGCTATGTCATATATCATGGACTTCATTAATTTGCTTAATGATCAATATCAATTCATAAATAATGAACACCAAATTAATGAAATATGCCTTTCTTTATGATTGAAAGTAAAGTTTGTACACAACTTTGTACAAAACGTGCTAAAGGTGATTGCCTTTAGGACACTATTCTGACAAAATGCAGCCTTGTCAATGTTAGCCGGTGAATGCAAAGTTGCTAGTAGTCAGTGCGCAGATCTAACTTTAAGAAGAAGTAGCTATCGTGGAGTTCGTCTAAGAGTTCATCGACAGTCAAATGGGGAAGCTGTCTTTGATGGTATAACATCCCGTCCCCATATTAAGGGTGAGAACTCAAAATTTTAGTACATGGGAGCTTAAAGAGAGATTAAGGAAATGCATTTTCTTACTCATGCATAATGTTAGTATATATGCACATAAACATTGAATGTTTGCAGATAAAAATGTGGTACATGCATTCATTGACAACTTCTGGATATGATTGTTGTTAAATGTGAGTTTATTGAAAATGAGAAGTAGAGGGAGTAGAAAGAGTGATCTTGGTATGGGTGATGAGAAGGAAAGATTTAGAAACCAAATTGGTAGTGATCTGGAAAATGTTCCCTGAGTGGGCTTCTTTCTGTTAGCCATAACGTCTTCTCTAGTTATCCAAATGAGATGATTCTTAATTTGGATTAAACTAGACACATATGGCTACATTTCTTATGAAGACATTGAATTTCAATTCTGTCTCTAAGAATCTCAAAATTTGTTATGAAATTAAGAATTGGGTGCAGTACATTGGTGTATGAATGGAAAATTTGTCTTCGAAATTTAGGGGAAAATTTGGATTGATATAAATAGGTTTTAACAAAGTTTCCTTCTGGAAAGTTGTATATCTTTCTTTTACCTTTCCAATGGTATATAGTATGAAAATTTTGGACATCGAAGTTGAAAGTTATGATCTTCGTAAGTGGAGATATTCTAGAGAGTGCAAAAGTAAGATGAAGTTAATGTTCATGCTATCGTCTTAGTTACTGTTCATCTAAGATGAAGCAAAAGTAAGACGAAAGGAAAGTAAGACAAAGTTACTGTTCATGCTATCGTCTTAGTTACTGTTCATCTAAGACGAAGCAAAAGTAAGATGAAGTTATTATTCATGCTATCGTCTTAGTTACTGTTCATCTAAGACGAAGCAAAAGTAAGACGAAAGGAAAGTAAGATGAAGTTACTGTTCATGCTATCGTCTTAGCTACTGTTCATCTAAGACGAAGCAAAAGTAAGACAAAAGAAAAGTAAGACGAAGTTACTGTTCATGCTATCGTCTTAGTTACTATTCATCTAAGACGAAGCAAAAGTAAGACGAAGTTACCGTTCATGCTATCGTCTTAGTTACTGTTTATCTAAGACGAAATAAAAGTAAGACGAAGTGAAAGTAAGATGATACAAAAGTAAGACGAAGTGAAAGTAAGACGATACAACAGTAAGATGATACAAAAGTAAGACGAAGTGAAAGTAAGATGAAGCAAAAGTAAGACGAAGTGAAAGTAAGACGATACAAAAGTGAGACAATACAAACGTCAGGAGTTAGAACTGGTCTTTGAGGTCTTCTTAAAAGTTGTAGATCTTGAAGTCCTCTTTCCAACAGTCTAAAAACAAGATCAATCCGACATTGTTTGTGAAAGTTAGGGAAATCGCGCCAAAATAGATTCAATTTGATTGAGGTCATAAACATGGTTGCTTTTTTTGACCATAACTTCTTCACTAGACCTTCAAATGACTTGATTCTTGAGCCATTGGATTCGTAAGACATTGCTCTACATCTATATCAAAAATTGAAGCTATTTGAAATGAAGTGAGAAAGATTGAGTGAAAAGCATGAGACAGGTACAGTGAGTGTGTTCTTAAATAATATGAACTGGTGTTATCCCATTGAACATACTTCAGTATTTTGATAATTTCAGGATCAACAGAACTGCAAATCAGATAATTTTTGATTGGTGGTAAACTAGAGACATGGAGCTACCAATGGTATGAAGAAATTGAAAACTAATTTAGTTTCTAAGATGTTTAAATTCTAGATAGAAGTTGTGCATAGTATACTATTATGGACAAGAGCTGTCCAAACATGTTTGAAGTATATCTTTGAATCACTAAACCAAATTGAATGATTTTGGTGGCATTAGAAACTTAAGACAATAAGGGACCTTTTTCTGGAAGGAAGTATTATGTTAGAATGTCTAAGAGTATTGTTGGCAAAACACTTAAGTATAAAAGACATAAGGCATAAATGGAAAGGCAAATGGAACAATTCTCAATCATTAAGGGCATAATTGGAAGAAAAACTATTGTCTTGCTTATAAATGGGGAAGAAAAACGTAAATGAGAAGATTCTAGAGAAGCAAAATGTGTGGATGAGAAAAGAGATAAGAGAGAGAGAAAGCATGAAAAAGAATGAAAGAGAGAAAGAAGAAAAAATAAGTTAGGGTTTTAATTTCCTTAGCCTTCAAGAGAGATTTTGAAGTTGTTCAAGTAGAGAAAAAGTAAGAGGAAGAAAATAGCTTCCATTTGAGTTAAAGATCTCTTGATTTGGTGAAGAATCAAGGTATGATCATTTGAATCTTTGGATTTGGAAGGATTCTAGTTTATGGAGTTTAGAAAAATGCTTGGGTTTAAATATGCTAGAATCAATTTTTGTGATTTTGCATTGTGGAATTTTCAATTGAATTCCTATTGGATGAGAATTTGGATATTATGAGATCTTGTGAAGTTAGAAAAGAGATGACAAGAAATTAAGTTATGATGTAGAGTAACCAAATGTTCTTGAGATGTGAGCTTATGAAAAGGGTAAAGATTGAAAGGAGAATTTAGAATGATCATGTACAATGAAGTGTAATTCTAAGTTCAATGAGACATACATGAATTATGAAATGGGAATGAGCTTAATATGTGATTTAGAACATATACCTGGGATTGTCATTGAACATGCATTGTACATAGCCCATATAACTAATTGGGCATAAATGAGTTTTGCAACGGGTGTGAATTGTATATTTCATAAATTGTGATGTGCAGGTGAAACATCTGCGTACAGGCGTATCCAGAATTTGGAAGCAACTGCTATTTTGGAGCGTACTGTGAGTAAACCTAGATGGTCTTATTTTATTGTTTGTTTGTTTATGTTATGAATTGAGTGATCATGAATAATTATGAATGTGATTGTTAAATATGTTAAGAATGTGTATTTGTATTTGTATATGAATGAAAGTGTGAATTCTCCACTTCAATATGGAATGTTAGACTAAGATCTGATGATATAAGTTTTTGATTCAACATCATATGTGATATGACATGATCAGTATGTGATGTATTTCATAAAATACATGCTCAGATAAAGGCATTGTGACTTGAGTAGCCAGTTTGAAGCGCTTCCACGTAAAGCTTTGCTCCGTGACCTCTGATTCTGCACGTAGAGCTTTGCTCCGTGAACTCTGATTCTGCACATAAAGCTATGCTCTATGAACTCTATTATGATTGAGCCCTATGGGCCAGTATTTGTATAAGTGATTAGCACTCAGTCACAACAATAAGAATGGACACGAGTCTCATGTGCATTGCATATGTATAATATGAATGATTAAGTGTATTGAATGTGAAATAATGTGAAATGTGAAATAATGTGAAATATGAAATAAAGTGAGATGTGTGAACTATGTGTTATGTGACTGGGTGAGCCATCGATGATGGTCACTCACTAAGTTCGCAAAACTCACCCAAAATTTGCAAATATGTTTCAGGATCAGAAGAATACCCCGTTAGGATAACGAGAGTATACCTACAGTATTCAAGTAAAGGATAGAGGTCGGGATCAGTTCGTGTCTGCATTGCATTTCTCTACTTTTGTATTGAATTGTAAATTTTGCATCTTTTTGTAGAAATTTGCATTTTGAAATGACTCAAGTGTTTTGTAATTATGAAAGGGGCCTAAATGGCTATTGAAAATTGTGTTGATTGATAATGTTTATGAATGATTATGGGCCCAATTTGAGTTTCAATTTTCGCAAAATATATTATTGATTTCAACAAAAAATTTGTACCGATTTCTAACTGATTGAGTGCTTTAGCACGCCACCCTTGCGGGGCACGGACTCGGATATCACCATCGATGTTGGGTTCGGGTCATTGCGGGAGTGGGGTGTTACAGACGGTGGCCGAGTTGAGCTTGCGATAGCCCCCATAGAACCTCCAGGTTCCAACCTTCTTCTTGACTGGAAAAATTGGAGAGAAAAAGTTGCTAGTACTGTGGCGGATTAGTCCCTCACTCATCATCTCTTGATTCAATCTCTCGATTTCCCCTTTTGGAAGTGTGAGAAATGGTAAGGCTTATCAGGAAGGAGAGGAATGTGGTGGTCGTGGTCACAAGGCGGTAAGAGTCCCTTAGGAGCGGCGAAGATGTCGACATAGGAGTAGAGAAGTTGTTGAAAGTTAGGGGAGGTTAGGGTTTGGGAGACAGGTTCTTAGGTCAGGTTGGTGAATGTGGTGAGTTAAAAGAGGCTAGCAATACTCCCAGTCCTGATGGTACGGCGGAGTTGAGCCACGAAAATTTGGGCTAGGGTCTTGGCCTTGATACCTTGGAGTGTAATGGAGTTTTTGTGGTGGATAAAAGACATATAAAGCTGCTGGTAGCCAAATACCACTAGGCCAAGTTCAGAAAACAATTGAACACCAAGACTAAGGTAGGTAGCGTAAATGAGCAGAAGGTGAAAGTTAATTTGAAATTAGGTCTGGTTCAGTAGTAAAGGTACCTGCGTACACTGACCTGCACAAGGAATGGACTCACCATCTCCCATGGTGACATTAAGATGATAGGCTATAAGGATGGGAAGGCCCAAATGTCAGGCTAATCGTGACTGCATAAAATTATGGGTTGACCCTCTGTCAATTGTGACCTTGTGATTATTGATTGTGCCCTCCAATCTCAATGTGACTGGCACTTGATGCCCCTGTAACGCCTAGAGGGAGATCATTGTAAGTCTATCGCTATTGGAGGGTGGAGATCGGGAGAGACTAGGGTAGCAACTAAAGGAGTGAGATCAGATTCCAAATCTAAGAGCTAGTAGGCATCCACATCATCGACAAGAAGGTGTTGGAACAACGATGGCTTACACTGATGGCCTAAAGAGAATTGTTCATTACAGTTAAAGTAGAGGCTTTTTTCACCGTAAGCTACCATCTCAACTAGGGAATGGCGGCGGAAGGGAAGTTTAGGTGGTGGTCGTCATGGTGAAGAAGATGGACTCGAGAGTGGGGGTCTATAATATAGGTTTGATCGGGGTGGTGGTCTTAGTGAAATTGGTGGTGAAGCCCTAATTTTTCTTCGACAATCTTCTCCATCCCTATAGCCTGAGGCAGGGAGGTGGGTTGGAGTAGGAGCATCTCGTGGAGTATGTAACTGTAGAGGCTATAGATGAAGCAGTTGAGAAGGTTGGTGTTGGTGAGGCTAGGGGTACGAGTCAATAGTGTCTCGAACTCTGCCATATAGGCAGCCACCGAGACTATCTGCTTCAGTTTGTAAAGAGCAGTTTCATAGTTGACAAATGTTAAAGGCTCGAATTGGAACTCCAAATCTCGGATAAAAATAGGCTAAGTAGAGAGTTGGTGGGTTGCACTTATCCAATGAAACCACATCAGTGAGTTGCTGACCATGTACATGGCATCGACATCTACTTGTTGTTCCGGTGGGACTCTACGATAAAAGAAGAATTTTTCAACCTAGAATAGCCAACCTAAAATGTTCTCGCCAATGAAAAATAGAATTTCAAGTTTTGGGATTTTGAGTGATGAAAAAACAGAGGAATCGAACGTGAGGAATGATCTGGGTGTGGGCTCGTGGGTGGAAAATTGTGTTGGAGGCGGGGGTGGTGTAGAGGCTGATGGGTTCAGAGGTGACCGTGGAGGAGGGATTGGGGGGTAGGTAAAATGGCAATCGAGGATGGTTGTGGTTATTCCATGAGGGAGATGCGTGCAAGGACATCGTTAAGAGCAGCCTACTGGGCACCAAGCTGTTGATGGGTGATTTCATGGGAGGTGAAGTATTTTTCGATGGAGGGAGAGTGGTGTTTGAGGGTATCAAGGATGGCGTCAAGTTTGGACAGAGTAACTGAGTGACTGAAAACTTGATTGAAAGTTTAGTGTGGTTGTCTTTAAGGGTTTTGTAACGAGTTTGGTAAGTGTCACCCATTGGGGAAAAGGGCAACTAGAGCACCAATGATATGGTTCTACAAAGAAGTAGGAAGGAGGGGAAGGAATTTAGGGAGAGGAGGAAGAAAGAGGGGTTGAGAGAGAGAGAGAGAGAGAGAGAGTGGAAGAGCTAACAAATTTCTTCTAATCTCCTCTTTCTTCATTCTTCATTCTTCATTCTTCATTCTTAATTCTTAATTCTTCATTCTTCATTCTTCATTCATTAGCATATAAAGTAAAGTTGTAGCAAACTCAACAGGTGGCATCACAACTCACTAATAGCAAGAATACCATGTGAGCCAAAATGTTTATAACCTAGATTGCCTACTCTAGGAAGCCACAACACTCAAATGTAATCATGAAATTTAGTGGGAGTGTGTTTCTTACGGGTACTGGTTAGCAGTTTTGTGCTTCGTAACAGTATAGTAAAGGTTGGTGGTATATGGTATATGTCCTAAGAATCACTGCTATGTGAAGCACACGTAGGGTTGCTCCTTTTCCCTCTTTAGAGGTGGTGAAGGTTATCCTCGTCTAGTCATTGTTGTATATCTTAAAAATCAACAATTCAGAAATTAACTCTTAATAATGAAGATATAACATTGAACACCATTTATATAGCTATAATAAGTATAATTTAGTGGAAGTAAAATAGACAAAGGTTGCCATCCAAAATTATAAACAAAAACACTGAACAACTAAAATGTGCAATAACCTATGATAAAATGTTCCTGACAAACTAACTCAATGAGTAAAGAGTGCTATGATATGCTAATTGATAAGTGCTTGATTAACTATATATTTACCCCCTAATGCTTAGTGATTAATGTCATGATGTGCTTAAGATACTTAATTTGGTTTA
Source organism: Erythroxylum roraimae (assembly GCA_027568915.1). Classification (NCBI taxonomy): domain Eukaryota; kingdom Viridiplantae; phylum Streptophyta; class Magnoliopsida; order Malpighiales; family Erythroxylaceae; genus Erythroxylum; species Erythroxylum roraimae. The sequence continues at coordinate 8,202,757 of JAOSBL010000001.1, read as the reverse complement.
TATTTTGTTTTAGGTAAAAATTGGAGGAACAAGAACCAAAATGAGTTAAAAACATATCCTTGGAGCTATCTTATTGATGCCTAATCTTATTTGCCTTTGTGGAACAAGAAGGAGATGAATTAGGGTGAAGATAGGACAAAAGATGGAATAAATGAAGATATTGCAACTTACACGGGCATGTATAGAACCTTGAAACTCACTAGAAGCATATAGGAGTGTGAAGATGTAGATTTAACCTCTCCTACAACCTACACAACCGTGTGTGGAATTACATAACCGTGTAAGCGGCTGCAAGGTCACGTAAGTTTACAAATTTGGAAAAAATGACATATATTGTCACCTACACATCGGTGTAGTTGACCGCGTGTTATGATGGAACCCTAATTATTAATATAAAGGGGCATGTAAGGGGTCAAATGAGCCATAAAGAGTTTTAGGGACACAAAAGGGGCATATTTCTGACCTCTTAGAGAGCTATGGTGTGCTGAACTTCATCCTTCCAGTTCAAAGGGGACATTGAGGCTGGCGAACATGTTTGGACATTTCTTAATCTTGTTTTCACTTTCTTTTGGAATTGATTGTATGATTCTATGATTAATGTTTAGGGATTTATGTATGAATGATTTGAACACTTATAGAACATTTATGTATAAACCATTGCTAGAATCTATGTTACAATACATAATCATTGTAACTTTGATTCACTTTTGGTAAACTAATGATGATGAATCATTAGGGATAATATAACATAGGTTAAATGACCTAAGCTTATGTGGTTATTGCCTAAATTAACCTATTTTCCTATTATATAATACAGTTATCACACTAAATTTAGAGAGCTTATTTTGGGTTGTCTCATAACTAGACCTAATTAAAGAGCTTGTTTTAATTAAATACAACCTAAGGAAAAAATTAAGGTTAATAAAGCTTGTTGCTAATTTACGGTTAATAGTTTCAAGGAGAGGTTCGAAAACTACATGATGATTGATTATACTGATTCGTGTGAAGGTTGAGATTGAACTGATAACTAGATTTGAAACCCATTTGTCAATTTTATCACTTTTGTACTATTTGATTTGACTTATCTTCAATAGTTTAGTTTTACTTTATTTTGTCAATCAAATTCAACAAACACCCCCTAAAAAAAATTCATAAACACTAATTAATAAAGCCAGACAAACACTCTCTATAAATATAATCCTTGCTCACCTCTACTACAAATTTAGTTATGTAGAGTTAGGTTTTATTTTTTGGTGTATTCGATGCACATAACTAATACAATTTGCATTTAGAAAATCCACATAAAAATTACATCACATGATGAAGTAGGACATAACACATGTAGTTAATTCTCCTAACAAGCCCAAAATTCATACATAATAGGTATTTAGCTACTAAAAAGCACATAATAAAAAGTTTATATCTCTAAATGATCCACAATGACTAAAATACCTAGATTGTGCATAAAAATTATGGTTTTTCAATTTTAGAGTCAGTTTCTTAATTGAATACTTTCCTTAGATCATTCACTGGTATAGTGAGGATAGTGTCATTCGGAAACTAGATTCTACAGCAGATTTCACGAGCAAGTCATGCTATAAAGCATTATAGGTTGAAGGAGAGAATGTACCCTAGTTTAATCTCTTATAGAGGAACTCCTTGTACCCAAAAGCATATGTGATCACTTGACTAGTTATCAAGAATAGGATCAAAACCAATAGTAAATGGTTTTTATCATTTGACCCAATATGTGTTATGTAAGAAGCAGAAGAAGATAGGGATCATTTGTTCTTTCAATGTAGATATTCCAAAGATGTATGGAGCAAAATCCTACATTTGCTACATTTGTTCTTCATATGAATGGATAGTAACTCTTAACTGGATTACAAGTGTTGCTAATCAACCAATGCAAGATGGAGCAATTTATAAAACAACATTCACAACAACTGTCTATTCTCTATGGAAAGGAAGAAACAATAGGATCTACAGGGGTGAGGAAGTTAATAAGAATCAATTAGCTGAAGAAATTATTAATTGGGTTTGAGTCATAACTGTTGCAAAATCAGCCCAGTATACCCTATCTACTGGAGTAAGAAACAAATGGAATTTATATCTTATGGAATGTAATCTAGTCACTTGTTTTTTTGATATTTATATCATTTTTATGAATTCATTGTAATGTTGTGATAGCTTTGCTATGGTTAATGGAAACTTAATTCATTTTACAAAAAAAGATGGAACCTTAGTATTGTCTTTGTATAGATTGATTCAATTTTATTTATAAAGTGATGTATTATTTTTTATAAGTAATTTTGAATATATTCTTAATGTTGTTTAAGTTAACTTGATGATTAGAACATATATATATTTTCATGTGGATGATTCTAGAAACCTTCATATAAGGGTAATATGGCTTAGATATTAGGAGTTGTATAAGGCACTAGAGGTAAGCTTATAAAAATCTTCTAGTGTTATGGTCAAATCTTTAAATAAATTTCATGAAACTTAGGTTCTTAAGAGCTTAAATCGAATAATGATATTAGTTAATCAACTTGAAAATAGGTGAATGTAACTCGAAAGAGAGAAATTTTATAAGTTAGGAGATTTTGTGAGTCTAGATTATGAAACAATCTTAATAAAATTGAATTATGAGTACAACAATAATGTTAGAGGCAGTTTTATGTAAATAATTTATACAAATGATTTCTTCTCTTGATTACATACTTTGTTCTATTTTTAATGGTTATTTACTTTACCTAGATTTAGGTATAATGTAGTTTTAACATATCTTTAATCATCAAAACCTAATCCTTTTATTTATTATCTAAGTAATGATTTGAGAGTTTAGTATTTTACTAAAATCCTAACACTTACTCATAGATTTACTCTAATCACTATTATATTACTATCAAATGATAAGTTCACCTACCATAAAATAAGAGTAATATATTTTGATAGAGAAAACTTAAACAGAGTAGAAATAACATAAAAATTATTTATTATGTCAAAGTCAACTGTAACCATAGTACACCTTTTAAAACAAATGAAAAACTTTGTTCATCTTTCTAAAAATTACTATTTTATGATTTCTTTAAGGGAAGATATTGTCCCTCAAATCCAACACCTTTTCGTGACAGATTTTAGAAAAATACATTGGTTTGGCTTCTCGAAATCGTAAGATCTACCCATGCTAGCTTAATTTAGATATAAAGAAACAACAAAATCTCAAAAAATAACAATAAAATTAACATTCCATCAAAAATCCCATTGAGGCGTGAGTTTTAGGGATGTTTAGAAGTATGCAGCCTTATCCTAACTAATAAAGAGATTGTTTCTAATAGACTCACAGAAAAAGAAGAAAGATAAAGGAAAAGATAAAAAAGAGAAAAGAGTTTTTGAGAACTATTTAAAGAGAAAAAAATGCATAGATAATAAAAGTGAAATAAAATAAAAATAAGGAAATTCAAAGTTTAGATAAAAAGATAAAGAAATAAAATAAAAATGCATAAAGTACATAAAGATATAAATAAATTAATAAATTAAAATAAAATATAGTTAAAAAGTAAAGATTATAAATATAGGATATAAATAAGTAAACAAATAAACAAACAATAAAGAGGAAAAATAAATAAATAAAATAAACAAGCAACTAAAAAAGAAAAATACTTAACTAAAATGGTTAAAGGGGGAAGTATTACAGATAAAATTATTCAGGATAAATACAAGACACAATAATTGAAGGAAAAGGTTCAAAAGTTCTATGAAAGAGAAGGACTTTTCTATATAAGATCTCTTACATATTTCCTAGCTAGTTCGTCAAAGTTTTCTATCGAGGGTTAAGTCTTTGGTAAGTTGTAGTAAAGCCATATTATTCATGATCACCTTCTCCAGTTCTTCCTCTTTTCTCATATATTCTGTAAGTACAACCTTCTCACATCTTCTCACTGCGGCATCAAGATGTCTTCTCTTGACATGACCATATTACCTAAGCCTTATCTCCTTTAATTTGCTATCAATCTTAGCCACCCTGAATTTGTTTCGTACCACTCTAATCTTGACTTTATTTTTTCTTGTAAGGTTACATATCTAACGAAGCATCCTCATCTCTGCTACTATTAACTTATGACCATACATTTGTTTGATAGGCTAACAATCTACCTAATGGAGCGTGCCTACCTAATTGTTAAATGGTAGAATTTACCTCTGAACTTGAGTGGTATTTTCTTATCACATAAAAATCCTGATGCACCTCTCCATTTAAGCCACCTTGGTTTAATACAGTATATGAAGTCTTCATCTATCTCAACATTGCTTTGGATGATGGATTTTAAATATTTTAAAAAATCTTTTTATGGTATAACTTCTGAACTAATCTTTATCTTCACATCAGATGCTCCTTATGGCCCGAAAAGTTACACTCTAATTACTTTGTCTTAGTCTGCTCAATTTAAAGCCCTTCGACTCTAGTGTATTTCTCCAAAGTTTTAACTTGACATTGATACCCTCTTTTGTCTCATCCACTAAAACAATGTCATTAGTAAACAAAATATACAAAGGCACATCTCTTTAAATATTTTCAGTAAGCTCATCTATCACTATTTCAAATAGGAAGGGGCTTAACAAGGAACCTCGATGTAGCCCGATATCTATAGGGAAATGCTTTTGTATATCCTCCTATCATCCTTATTCTATTCATAACACCTTCATATATATCCTTAATAACCCGTATACAGGTCATGGGAACTCTTTTAACTTCTAAACACCATATGACTTCCTTAGGTACTATATCATAAGTCTTCTCTAAGTTAACAAAAATCATATGTAGGTCCCACTATCTTTTCTTGTAATATTTCATTAATCGTTTAAGGAGGTGTGTATAGCTTTTATTGTAGATTCCTAGCATGAAACCAACTTGAGTTCTTTAAGATAGGTGTGCCCTTTCTTAATCTCTTCTCAATCACCCTCTCTCATAATTTCAAAGTATGACTGCATAGTTTGATGCCTCTATTGTTGTTACAACTTTGGATGCCTCCTTTTCTCTTACAGAGAGGCATTAATATGTTAATTCTTTACTTATTCGATATTTTGGCAGACTTGAGTATCATATATAAAAATCTTGGCTAACCAAGTAAGACCCTCTTCTTGTACGCTCTTCTATACCTTTATGTGTAACTCATCAAGTCCTACTATCCTTCCATTTTTCATCTCCTTCAAAGCTCCTTTGATTTCTTCTTTTGTGATTTGCCAACAATAAATGAAATTATGATATTTTTCGGACAATATATATATATTACTTCGTGTTGGTTTTTGTCTTGTTATTACAAAACCTCCCTTTACTTTAGGGAAGTTTTATATTATTATGTCTGTTATAACCCTCTCTCCTTTTTAGTTTTAGTCATATCTATTAAGTTATAAAAAAATTTCAAGATGCTCCTTATTTGGTATGACCATACCAACAAAAGTGGTTTAAGTAATAAGCATAATAGAGAAACACCACCCCCTTAATTGTTGATGTATTAAAGGATTAAGTATAGACAATAATGAAGCATTTTAGTGATTAAATGGTTAAATAACTGGTGGATTATTTTTTTTATTTTGTCATTTTTGGTTGCTTTTATATTTAAAAAAAAAGATATTTTTAAGACAACATTATTCGATTGGTAAAAGTATCAAAGATGGCGTGAATCCATTATTAAGAAGTCCTAAGGTTCTCGTTTTTAAATAGGTAAAAGCAAAAACTCCAACTTTTACGCACTAAAAATGACATTAAAGATGAATAAATTATTTTAAAAAACTATCCAACCTTTTAAGTAAGTTAAAGAGCAAAAATTAAATGAAAAATGAAAAAAAGAACATAACTCACTTGTTTCATGCATTACGATTTGAAATCATAAGCTATTGTAGAATTTGAAGTTTGTACATTTTAGATTCATGATTTCTTTGTGAAAGAGTCAAATAAATTATTAATATTATGCTACCGCAACACCTAGTAAGTCTTGCAAATATACAAAATCTGGGCGGTCCAATAATACACAATCATATTTCTTATTAATTGAGAGACTGTTTTCGTTAAATTCACACAGAAAAAATATATATATTAAAATAAAAAATAAAAATAAAAAAACATACAAGAAATGATAATAAAATAAAAATAAATATGTATAAATAAAAATAAAATATGTACAAAAAATAAATATAGAATAAGGTAACTAGTAAAAATAAAAGATAAATATGAAAATAAATACACAAACAGGAAAAAAAACAAATAAATAAGTAAATCAAGCAAGGCATTACAAAAAAATATTTAGGCTAGATAAAAGAATATATATATGCTAAAAAACTAGGAGGGATGTACTATGTATTAAAAGTTTAAGCTAAATATAAAATATAAGACTCGAAAGACCTAAGAGAATGAGAAGAACTTCTCTGTGTGAGATCCTCTGTCCTATTGTATCAAAGTTTTGTTAAAAAAAAAAAAAAACTTTGATATGACTCGAATACAACTTTCAGAAGAAAAAAGGCTTAGAGGTTTCAGACTCGTGTTTAGAGCATGAGATAGACAAATAAAGGTGAGAAACCAGGTGAACAGAAATATCTTTGTATAGACATTGTCCTGAATTTCCATTGTCCAAGTTGGAAACTTCATGAGCATGAGATAGACAAATAAAGGTGAGAAACCAGGTGAACAGAAATATCTTTGTATAGACATTGTCCTGAATTTCCATTGTCCAAGTTGGAAACTTCATGAACTATCAGAACAACATACGCCAAAATTGATATGAAATCATAATCCGTAAATTAAGATACGATGGCAAGAAGATCCTACAAAGAGTGATGATATAAAACTCTAAATATAGGAGAGAACAAGAACGCTAAAAAGCCCCCCCACAAAACCATGATGCAAAACAAAGCTGATCAAAATGACTCAGAAAATTCCATTGTCATGCAATGTTAAAAGACAATACAAGCAAGCCTCTTGTTCCCATTAATTAATATCCAGCTACTCTTTTACTCAAATGTATCATCATCGTCATCTGGAAGAGGCTGAGCAGCCGCTATGGCAAGTTCTGCCTCGTGCCTGTTAAATCACCATTATCATAACAAGAATGTTAAGAAACATGTCATGGAAATTTTGTATTGCTATAGAAGGAAACAACTCAAATTCCAAGAACTCAAGCAGACAGTAATTTGACCACAGAGAAAGAGGAATTCTTAGGAGACGAAAAATTGCTTACACACAAAGATAATGGAGTATAGTACAATCAACAGAATAATAGTTGTCACATACATTACATAAGCAATAGAAGAGGGGTAAGGGGAAGGGTTATGAGTATGAATGTTTGAGTATTTCCAACGACGTTAATACTAAATAGGAAAGAACAGCGAAGAAAACGGAAAATTGTGTTACTAAAAACTTACTGCTGCTGTGCTACCAAATCAATCTGCACTTCAGGAGGAGCCAAAGCTGGAGACTCCACAAAGTGCAAGTTAGGATCCCTACATTCGTGAGAGCAGTTATAAAATTAGACGATCACACTTCAGAAAATAAAGGACAAAATATGCTTCTTAGTAAACACAGTTACTCACCCCGCGAGTTTTCTTGCGAGGTAGAGAAAAGGCTTTTCGAAGTTGTAATTGCTCTTTGCAGATATCTCATAGTACTGCAAGTTCTTCTTGCGGTGGAAAGTGACCTGCTTCGCCTTCACCTGCCTATTCTTCACATCTACCTTGTTTCCACAAAGAACAATGGGAATGTTTTCGCAGACTCTACCCAAAACAACGGAAGGTATTTAATACAAGTGAAAATAGAGAAAGAACGCATTGTTAAAAGAACGAAAAGGAACCTGCAAAGATCCCGATGCCACGTAGGCACGTTCTTATATGTCAGACGAGCAGTAACATCAAACATGATGATGGCACACTGCCCATGAATGCTGCACAGGTACCAACTTCATGTACATCAGTCTAGTCATACCACAATTTGCAACTCCAAGACCAAACTTCCCATCATAAACTAGGCTTTTAAAATTGGAGGTTTTTTTATTAGCAAATAACAAGGAAAAAATCAATACACGGTGCACATAATAAGGCCTTCAAATGACTCATGGATGAAGGACAACAAGCCACCAATACTCACTAATATCCATCTCGAAGACCACCAAACTTCTCTTGTCCAGCAGTGTCCCAGCAGTAGAATCGAATCTTCCCGCAGTTAGTGAAGAAGTCCAAAGGGTGAACTTCCACACCGATAGTAGCTGCAGTTAACACACAAGAAAATACAGTTTACACACAAGACGGCCTCCGACAATCTTACAAAAATGCAATTTTCGAGTTTTGCAAAGACGCCAAAATAAATAAATAAACAAAGTAACAGTTGCAACTTACGCTCATATTTCTTCTCGAACTCGCCGGTAAGATGCCTTTTCACAAATGTTGTTTTCCCTGCATGGATCAAAATGAAATGTCAAGAACCAGATGGGAATCATCAAATCGACGACCAAAAAACCAGAAGAAACAAAAGGCCAGATCGTTTAAGTAAATTCAAATACAATCTTAGCGAAACAACCGCTTAGAACATTCGCTAACGAGAAGAAAAAATGAAAATAAAAAACAAAAGAAATTACCTGTACCGCCGTCGCCGACAATCACAAGCTTGAAGCTTGGATAGTCAACAGTCTGCTGATTGGGCAAAGCCTGCAACCAAACACCAATTAAACCACTACCTAAATCGATAACAAAAATACGTAATCAAGCGCTTTTTCTTTTTACAAACGCAGATCGAGACTAAGGACTAGTAGAATAATGAAATCAAAAGAAGGAGGGGCGGCGAACCATTTTATCGGAAAGCTTGCGAATACCAAATTTTGAATCTTGAGTTTTGAGATAGTGTATACGCTTTCAGCAGACGAAGGAGGTCCGCAAGGAGGTTTTATAAAGGGTTGGATAGATTAGACCCTAAGCTGCCGTTTCTGCCTCTTCTCCTTATTTTCTATTCCTTCTTTTGAATTTGAATCCGCCCCGACGTGATACAAAATCTGAGTATATCTAACGGCTTGAGACAGGGATCCAGTTAGGTGAATGAGGAAGTGTGTAACAGGAGATTAGAGCCCCGTAGTCTCACCCAGCTTAAAGATGACGCGATTGCCTTAACCGTCAGATCTTAGCAGTAAAGTGCTGGATCAAAATCGGGACGGCGTCGTGTCATCTCAACGCCTTCTCATTTTGGGCTTTGATATTTTAGGATGATGTACCTGGGCTTACACCTTACTAAATTCAACCTCATCTTGCATTGTTATGTTTCATCAGTTTCCAATTTAATTTCCTCCATCTTTAACTCTTTAATATTATACCAAAAATTCTTATCAAGGATATTCCAACATAATTTTAACTGGAAATATTCTTTCATGGATATAAAACCAACTATTTTTAATATGTATTCTCTCCAATATATATGCTCCATTTTCATCCATTAAATGGTGTGGATTTTATAAACCAACAACAATTTGTGTTTATTTGAATTTGTGAGAATTTAATTATGTGAAAAAAAATTGTTCATTATTTAGTTGTAAGACCAAAAACAAGCTTGTTTTTAGAAAATAAATGAACTAATTATCGCAACCAAGGATCGACTGAATTTTATGGGTCTCTAAGTGATTAAGGATTTGTACTAATGTTCCATCTTAAAACCATAGCTTGACTAACAACTTTTTGAACCCCTTTATCAAAGATTGTCTCTTTTATTGTCTAGTATAGAAATAAAAGACTAAAGTTGTATCCATTAAATCACTTTTGAAAATCCTTCAACAACATATGTAAAGGAGATTTTTAAAATGTTGAGGCCACTTTGACTATTATAACAAACTTTGGTGGCCTAGGTGACTTATGTTCTTCCATTGGAAATGCACATATCTTGTATCAAGAAGGGATTAAATACAATTACAAAGAAGAGATGAGCATTGGCACCTAAAAAAGAGATGATCGTGAACTTCAAGTTCATGATTGTAAAGGACATATATGGTGTTAAATGGTTAAGAAATTTTGATTATTTCTTTAGCGTAAAGTCTCTCTCTAACAACTAACCATAAAATGAAGGAGGCTCTAGGATGTTTATGCGAAAACCAAACTAGATTTCCCTATTTCACCTACCACTTGCTATCTTTGAAGATATCCTAACACAATTTGTTAGTGAACCTACTGACATGTCCTTGAACTTTTTTCTCTAATTGTTTGTTAGTTCTATAAGAAGGAAGAGAGCCAATTATGAAGCTAAAACCTTTAAATAGAGGAGGACATCATCATGAGTTATCTTTGATTATAACTAACACCCTTGTATTTTTACTCATGGGTATCATTAAAGAGACAAAATTTGGAATGCTAAAAAGGGTGCTTATTAGATTCAATAGCATTGGCAAAAAGAGGTGATAAATTCATTCAGTATCTTAACCTATATATTGGGCCCAATATCATCCCTAAGTTTAAGGATCTGTCTTATTGTCCAAGAGGTGGAGCATTTGGGATAATTTTCTAAAAGTTGATAATTTTTAGGAATTGTGCAGGTATCCACTTTACCCAAACAGACTCTTTATCATTGAAGAACTTTCATATCATTTTCCCTAATAACACTTTGTTTTGAATCCTTATGAATGTAATTCAAAGTCCTTCCTCATTTATATGTGGGCAGACATCATATCACCTAACTTTATCTTTATAGAAATCTTCACTCTTTCTTGTATAAAGAAATTTTTTCAACATTCTTTCGTTAGATTTAATTAGGGTGGTAGGGAGTGACAATTTTGAACACAAATAGAAACCAATAATAATAAGAACAAACTTGATCAATGTGACTCTCCTAGTGTGATATAGTGACTTATTGCTCCAGCAGCCAATTCCCTTACAGATAATATTATATAAAGACTGACAATCCCTGTGGATTAATTTTGAAGCAGAGATAAGAATACCAAGATAGTTAAGAGGTAGGAGTCAAAGTTCTATATTAGATATTTGAGTAAGAATCTCAGCCATTAATTCATGATGAGTATTGGCACATGAAAAAGAGATGATCGTGATATCTTAAAAAGACATCATTTAAAGAGCCTTAGTCTTTCACATTTGTGGTGATATCTTAAGCAGTTGCTTGTCATTATATTCTCAGAGGATAGGTTTTTAAAAGTTTCTATGAAGTGAATGAAGAGATAAAGGGATAAATGATCCTTTTGTCTCAGGCACTCTCCATTCACCAAGATGCTATAAGAGGGAGTTAGGACATATTAGCAAATCTAAAATATGAAATTTTCTTAATTGCCAAAAGCTACCAAAGTATAGAAAAGAAAATTTTGGTTCATTAAGTCAAAAGCCTTATGGAAACCCATATTGATTGCATAACTTCTGGTTAAAGGCTTTCTATAGTAAATTTTTTGAATAAATCTTAAGTAATAAAGATATTATATCTAATGCTTCTTCCTTACACAAAAGCTCCTTGGCTAGATTTGATTAAGAAGCTTAAATTACTCTTTAGTCCAGTTACAATCATTTTAGAAATAATTTTAAATACATTATAACGGACTATAAGTCTACAATAAAGGAGAGATGAGGGATTAGGGATCTCGCTAATAAGAAAAATGTGAGTTTTGTTAATCTCCTTACACAAGTTTCCTAATTTCAAGTTTTGTAATCTCTTTACATAATTTTCCTAATTTGAAAAATTCAAGGACAACTTTTATACCTAGCTTACTAATGGAACACCAAGTTTTTGGTAAAAGAAAGGCTAAAGAGAGAATCTTTAACTTTTTGATTTATAAATGGTTTGGAAAGGAATGGAATTGGGTCCTAGTTGATATAGGCAGTATTGAAGGGAATTTCTTTAAGAGAATCCAGTGTTTCCTTAAAACATTTTTTTTGAGAAAATAAAGAATCATTTCATTGAAATAATTGATAGTATGATTAAGAAGTTGATTATGCTCTTAGAAGATTTCCCTTTGTTACTTTATCAATATATTAATTCTATTTCTATTCCTTTGAATGAGAAAACATTGTAGAAAAACTTCATATTCCTATCACCTTCATTCAGTCATTGCACCCTTGACTTTTGCTTTAATAAGGAACTATGATTATCCAATGCTTTAAATAGAGAGGGGAATTTCTCTTTCATTTGAACCTATGAATTATTAGGATTTATAAATTACTAAGATCTAAGCAAAAAATCCTTTAAAAGGAAATTGGTAACCCCTTAGCCTTTAGGGTAGCTTCGTTAGTTTCCCCATACTCCTGTTGTAAAGAAGATTTGTCTCTTGATTGATGTCTTAAAGCTTCTTGCACAAAGCATCATAACCTATAATTTTAGTATTTAAGCCTTTATTGATATCTTCCTCAAATCCTAGAGAGTGTACTAGAAAGTTAAAGAATCTAAATGGTTTTGTTTTAACTATAAATGTATGATGTAGTTTTAAGTAACACCCAACGAGTATAAGTCAATGCAATGAGGACTATGATTATTAGTATTAACCATATTTCTATTATCTAATCTAAATAAATAAATGATTACATTTTAAAAGAAAACTAAACTAATCTAAATAATAAATAAGACTTAATTAACTAAGGAGATAATTAAGAAGCAATTAATAGATATATAAGACAATGATATGGAATCCCCCTAAAATTTCTCTATACTTGAATTTATATTGATTTAATGGTTAATACTAGTTATTTGGATCAAAAGAAATTCCTAAGTTACAACCATATTCTCTCTCATGACGTGTAATTACTTCTCTTTCTAATCAAAATCCCTAAGAATCCATTAACTCGCCCAATGAATTCCTTTTGTATGTTTCACCCTAACTTAGTGCTTGTTTGGATGGACTTATATCAGTAGAGCTTTTATCAATAGAGTTTTTGTTAGTAGAGCTTTTCTGATAAGAGCTTTTCTAAAAAGCCTGTTGACTGTTTAGCTATCAATTAAAAAAATAGATTTTTTGAAAGAGCTTCATACAGTAGACTGTTTGGTAACATAAAAATAAAAATTTTAAGTATATTTTATTTTGTAATAAAAATTATGTATGAATATAAACAATATTTAAAGTATATTTAACAATATGCAAAGTACAATATATTATGTTTATTATTAAAACACCCAAACAGTAGCTATAATCACGTTTTCCCTTAACTTTTAATGTTATTAAGAATATTTGAAGCCAAGAAAAATTGAAAAAAAAATAGTTGTTCTGCTCAATTGCACGTTTTTGGATATGTAAGATCTTGAAATTTTGTTTTTGACGCAAACAAGCCAAACAGAACGATTTTTTTTTTATTTTTCAGTCAATATGGAATAAATACTTACTTGATTGGAACTAATGCTCTAATACCAAATAATGCGGAACTCCAAGACCCTTAATCGACCCTTAGAACTCGTTACCAATCAAATCAGAATTTGTTTCTCAACAAAGCAATCAGATTAGGATTTGTTCTTACACCCAAGAAC
>JAOSBL010000001.1:8166611-8180002 GCA_027568915.1 Erythroxylum roraimae | reverse complement strand
TGCTAATTTGCTCCAACATACATTAATCCATTAAGACCCCAAAAATTATTCTAATCATGCTTAATCAAATAAAAAAAAAATTCAGGGGCCAACAGTGCACTTGCAGTATATTGAGGGTTTTTAATAGATTAAAAACTTGCCTCAACATGTTTAACCCTGTTTTGTTTTGTATTTGAGACTCCTCTTTTATAATATGGGTTAGACATTATACTATGTAGGTTCCATGTTAGTGAACATAAAGTTATGTCCAGGTCATGTTCCTTATGTATTTGGTTTGTCAAAGAAGTTGAGAGAATCAATTTCTAACATAGGGAGGACATAGGTTTGTATCTCTACGATGTTTCTTCATAATCCATCTAAAACTCCTCTATCTTGGCTTTAATTTGCCCAAACTTTGTTTTTTATTATATAGAAAGATAAAATAAACCCTACAAATGAAAAGTTCAATTAAGCACCAAATCCCATATAAATCATTAAAACATAAATTAATGCTCTCTAAATCATGCTAGAAACAAAGTATAATTAGCACTCAAAAATAAAGTGAAGGTTCGTTTGCTTAATATTGTTCTGACAGAGGACTTATATAAGGCTATGATATATACATAGTGAAAATTAGCATGACTCTATTGTTATATAACATTTGTACTATAACGTGATCTAACTTCTTTCTTCGTGGATTGTTTCTTTCTTCAAATGAAGAGCTGGCCATCATGTTTGAGACCGGTTAGTCTCGAATAGGTGAAGAAGTTATAAATTCATCATTTTAGAGGTTTTTAGAGATTATTTATCCCTCATCTTTATTTACAAAGAGATTGGTATTGAAAATCCCTATGATTAGCTAAAGATAAGAAATAGAGCTAGCTAACTTACTGATATCATCCAAAAACTTTCCTCTATTATATTTAAAGTTGAATACATATATAAAGGAGACTTCTAAGTTGTATGTTTTGATGTAAAAGGAATAATGTAAAGTGGATTTACTAGTTGGAATAATGGTGGTTAGTAACTGAGATAATCTTAGGATTAAACACAATTATAATTCTTCAACAATGAGCTATATGATTGGTTATGATTAACCAATCATAAAGGGAGAAACCATAAGTGCTTATCAAGTTTGTGAGCCTTGAACTTAGTTTTTAGATATTAACAAGAGCTAGTTGTTCACTTTTGAATTAATTACAAATTTTTACAAAGATTTTGTTAGAACCTCTCAAATTCTAGGTAATGATCATTTTAAAAGAGATGTAATCATTGGGTTTTTATTTTCTTTGGTTTTCAACTAGGACTTTTCTTACTTATAGGGGAAAATTCTACTTCTTGAGGAGGAATAGAGCCAATAGACACAAGATTTAAGGACTCATCAATTTTGGAGGGAGGAAGCTTTTGGTTGGATTGAGGAGGATTTATAAAGCAACATTAGGTAGGTGATCGAATGGGGCCTAAAGATAAATTGCAGTTAAGTTCTGTAGGGCCAATGTTACTGAGGGAAATATTTGAACTCCTAGAATCATTCAACTGGAGGCTAGAAGGTACGTTAGGGATTAAAATGAGGTGAATGGTCTAATTTTCCCTTTAATGTTTGTCAAAAAGTCTGAGATGGTCCCTACTATTATATCTTATACAAGTTTACCCTCTGATGTTTTCAAAATAGAGAAATTTATTCCAAAAATGCTCACTCCATCAAATAAATAGTACAATTCTATTAAGTTGGGCCACTTAGGCATGCCACATAAGGTTAGCTACCAACATAATAACTAACATCTATATAAATATTAATTTCTTGATTTTTAAATTTATTTATTTATTTTAAATATTTTTATAAATTAAAATCCCAAAAATTAAGAGCCAAAATTTTGCTAAAGCCTAAGTCAATTGCCTCCTTAATTTGATGGAGTGGGCAGTAAATCCCTACTTGTCTTCTTAGTTTATTAATCCAATTTAATTAATTTCCTTTCTTCAATAAAAGCTTTCCAATCCTTCCTCTTTGTAGATAAAGACTTAACCTTGTTGTGGCTTCAACATCTATAGAAATAGGAGCCAAAAAATTTTTAAAGCCCATATCTTCATTTAGAAACAAGAACCATAACAATATCAACATTTTAATGGTTGGTTCAACTGGGTATATTGGGAATTTTGTAGTTAATGGATTGATCTATAGAGGGTTTTAACGCTACTGTTGTTGCGAGAGAGAGAAGTGGGAATAAAGGTGAAAATAGTAAAGATGAAACCTTAAGGCTACTTAAAGGAGCCAATGTGTGCTTATCTGATATGACCTAGTTGGATACATTTGAGAAATAATTGGACAATTTAGGTGTTTCAAACGATGTTATAGTGTCATGCCTCTTTAGTCATACTGAAGGCGTCAAAGACTTTTAAAAGATCAACTATGGTAACAAAAAATAGTCTAATTATGGGAAGGAATCATAAGGCTAAGCATTTTATGTTGTTTATCTACAATTTGTGTGCAAAAGCCTCTCCTTGAATTCCAATGATCAAAACTAAAGTTTTAAGCTGAATTGATGAAATAAGCTAAGGAATATAGGGATTCACATGTTAGGGATTTGCTGTAAATTGGGGATTTTATACTTACTCTATCAAATTAGGGATGGGTTAGGTTTTAGGGGAAATTTTGGATTTAAATTTCTAGAAAATAATTCAAAAAAAGAAATTGACATTTATATACATGACAGCTAACGTTATGTGGTTTTTATTGGCCTTCAATTTTTAAGGATGTTTAAAAGTATTTAGATTTATGTGATAAATGCCTCAAGACTTCATTCTTGTTTGTGAAGTGCTTAATAATTGGGGCATTTGTTTCATAGATCCATTCCAAACTTTGTTTGGTAATAAATACATCTTAGTAGATGTTGATTATGTCTCCAAATGGGTGGAAGTGCAAGATTTGCCCACAAATGACGCTAAGGTTGTTGTAAGATTCCTGAAGAAGTTATTTTCTTGTTTTGGCACATCTAGAGCACTTATTAGTGATAAGGGCACGTATTTTTGTAATGCATAATTCTAAAAGGTACTCAAAAAGTATGGAATCAATCAAAGAATTACCACCCCATATCACCCTCAAACTAGTGGCCAAGTTGAGGTACCTAATAGGTTATTAAAACAAATTTTGGGGAAGATTGAAGAGCACTAGAGAAAAGACTTGTCATTAAAATTAGATGATGCTTTATGGGCCTATAAAATGGCGTACAAAACACCAACTAGCACTACACCTTATAGGATGATCTATGGAAAAGCTAGTCATCTACTTGTAGAATTAGAACATAAGGCATATTAGGCCATTAAACTCATGAATTTTTATCTTTAACTTGTAGATGAGAAGAGAATTTTTAGGTTAATGAATTGGAAGAATGGTGCTTAGAACTCCAAATGTTACAAGGAGAGGAGTAGGAAATATCATAACTTCAGGATCAAGTAATCAAAACAATTTAAGGAGAGAACCCTTCATAGTGGAAAAAGTATTTCCATATGGCGTAATCGAGGTAAATTGTCCATCTAAAGGTAATTTCAAAGTGAATAGTCATCGATTGAAGCCATATCTTGGAGGTTAACTTGACGGAGTGTAGAGAATATTAATTTAGCCAAATCACCTTAAATATGAAGGGTATGTCGACCTAACGACGTTAAATAAGCGCTATTTGGGAGGCAACCCAAGAATTGCAATAGATATCATTTTCATTACATTTTGTTTTCATTTTGGTGTTAGCATAGGATTTTATTGATTTTTTATATGTTTTATGTTAGGATATAGAGCATCTTTATTTAAGTATGCAAATATTTCATCTTATAGTATGTGTGTGCTGAATTTTGTGACTTAATAAAGATTTTTCAAGGTTTTAAAGAACTTTTGTTGTATACACAGTTATATCCATACCCTTGTATATGCCTGTGTATACAGAATTTTTCAACATGTTCAAGCATCCACAGAGACCTACACGGTTCACAGACACCCATGCACAACTTACACCGTCAGTTACATGATCATGTATCTAACCATGTAATTCCTTATCTTTCACATGACTTCACAAGTTCACAGAGATCTACATGGTAATGATAGACGACCATGTATGACTTATATGGTCTATTACAAGATCGTATGCCTGATTGCGTAAGTTTGAGAAAACTCACACGCTCGTGTCCCTTTCAAATTCAAACATATGTGACTTACACTGTCAATTACAAAATAAGGTTTTTAAATAAGCTGACACGGACTTACACGGTCAATTACTCAATTCCTCTTCATTTTCTTCATTCCTTACGCCATCCACTATCGCACCCTCTTATTCTCTAACCCATTTTAGTGTTTTTTGGGCTCAAAATGCGACACCTAAGTAATTTCTTTCATTAATTTGACTTGATTTATGCTTGAATTTTTTGGGTATTTTGCTAATTTTAGGTATTTTCACCCCCAAAATGGTAAAGATAATGTTTTTTGCATTTTAGTGTGATTTACATTGATTCTGTGCTTATTTTTTATTTACAAGTTGAATTTTATCCTTTTCCATACGAATTATTGGTTTATTTAGAATTGGATGAAATTTAAATTGGGGGTATATGATATTGCTCACTAAATGTTGAATTATGATGATTTTTGTGCAATTAGGATTAATTTGTTATTTTAGTAGTCAATTGATGTTGTTTTCTAGTCTAATTTCATTTCAATTTTAAATTTCACATGAATTAGATGTTTAGTTTTGTCAATGTTAGGCAATTGTTAGATTAGGTACTTTACTTTCATTTTTTGTAATTGGATTGTCACAAAAGTTTTACTTGTTAGTTGTATTTTAATTTTGATTTTGTTATTAATTTGGCTATTTATTTTTATAATTATTTTATTTTATATTATTTGTTTTTAATTTTTTTGTGTTCAATTTTACTTTTAATTATGTGTTTCCATAATTCCACAATTTAGTGAGCATACGAACAAACTTTTTATTTGTACTTTTATTTGTTATTTTTTCACACTTAATTTAGTTTTAGTAAAATGATGGGACATCGAAGAGTGAATGAGGTACATATCAAAAGGTAGAGAGAAGGGTCATCTAAAGACCCAAGTGAAACTCGTCAACCATAAGAGTGAGAAAATGTAGTACATCCACCAGAGCGATACAACTTATTAGACTTTAATGTCAGGATCCATAAGGAGCAATGCCAGAGGCTTAAGGAGAAGAGATTTGGGACCAGTGGCGAAGCCAAGAATTTGTTTCAGGGGAGGCAATGTATATATATATTAATAATGGTAAACATTATTATACAAAAAGATTAAATAAGAAAAAAAAGTTAGTCAATCCACCATGGGCAACGACATTCTTTTAGGGTGGGCAACCTCTATATGCATATATATCTTCTTAAAGTTGCCCACCCTCCCTTAGCAGTAGCTTCGCTACTGTTTGGGACCGAAAAATGTATTGATTGGAAGGCATTGGAGCAAATCGACTTGGCTCAACAAGTATAGGACTTAATCAATATTTGAGCATAGTCTCATTTCTTTAAGATTATGGAGCCTTAGTATTAAGCTTACGCTCGAGGTGCTCTCCACGTTCTTCATTAAAAAAGGTTATTGTAATTGTGATCGGCCAAACACGATCCAGTTTAGGATGTTGGGGGACATGATTACGACTTATATATGATGATGGGTCTTTACGACTAAGAGTTCGTTAGGCACAAGAGTACATAGCCTTTTGGCTAAACTTACTAGACGGGATGTCTCCTCGTGAAGCCTGGCGCACCATTAGTGAGGGGATGAGTAAGACCCAAACAAATCTAAAGCGTCCACCTTTTGGCACCTTGCACTCAGATACATCCACGGGATTCTAATTCATATACTAAATAAGCGGGGTGACAGCTTCAGAAATGTCAGCAATTTGGATATCTACTACTTATGGAGTATAAGCAACACCTAAGACATGCCTTAGCCTAATTCTTCATGCATCAGAGTGAAGAGAGGAAGATAGGGACTATCTGCCGACTGATATACTAGACCCATCTGACAATTGACACACCAAACCCATCGAGAGATTGATTGATATGGAGACAATATGGATACTATATTTTGGTTTTTCTTTTCTTTCCTTTTATTATTTATTTATTTTTCTTTTTATTTCTTATTTTAATTTGTTTTGTTCGAATATTAGTAGCACTATTTTATTTTATTTTATTTTATTTTTATATTCTTTATTTTAATTTTTATTTTCCTTTATCTTTTTATTTTTTTGTTTAAATTATACGTAGTATTATATGAACATCTTGCCGTATTTAGAACTTTGCAAATCTTATTATTCAAGGAAGTATCAATTCCTACGTTTCTTACTTTTTATGTAGAAATGTCAATTTAGCTCGACTCAGGTTGGCCCGATTTTGGCTCGTATTGATCCGATTACAGAACAAGCGTCAAAAATATTATCATTTTAATTAAAAAATGATGTCATTTTTAATCTTTTTTCAATATAAGGTTAAGTTGGGACAGCCCGTAGGTCAGGTCGGGCTGGGCTAGGAGCAACCCGGCCTGGCCCGCACATTGACATCCGTATTTTTGTGCTTTTGTCGATATTTTTCTTAAACCATCCATTAAATAGGTCAAGGTCTAAGCGGCAATTTCATTTTTGAATACAAGGATTCTTCCGGGCAACGGCGAAGTGCGATTGTGCGAACAAGTAGACCTAGCCCTCGGTCAGAACTCAGAAGTTGAATAAAGTGAAAGCCTTGGCTTGCCCCCCAGAAATGTCTTCGATCCTGGAAGTGCTATTGGATCCGAGGAAGAACTGGTTCGCCAAAATGCACATGAAAGCTCTTTCCAGTCGCCTCCGCAAGTTCGGTTGGTCTCCGAACCCCTAATTCAATTCCATCTTTTCATGTATATTTTTATTCATTTTTCGGTTGTATTTTGGTATTAGGTCTCCGATACGACGACCTCTACGATCCATATTACGATCTGGATATCAAGGAGGTCCTCAATCGGCTTCCCAGGGAGATCGTGGACGCGCGTAACCAGCGACTCAAACGCGCCATGGATCTCTCTATGAAACACCAATACCTTCCCGATAATCTTCAGGTACATGTTGATTTGTAGACATCTTAAATGTTCTCTGCCTACCCTCAAAAGTTCTGGTTGTTTAGGGGTTTTTCTTTGTGCAAATTTTTTGGTTGTGCGTGATTTATTACATGTCAATTGAAAGTGAAATAGGTAATTAAGATGCTGATATTCGAATATAGGATAAACAAATATTTTGTAGGTTTAAGAAATCTTAACATTTTTTATTCTTTTACTTGTATCATAGGGAACTGTTCTACTCTACGATGTTCTCGTCTTTTCATGAAGCTTGTACTTTTGGCTACAAGTTCAGAGACAGCACTTACTTTGTTCTCAATGTTTTGAGTTTTGTGGTCGTTTGAAATGTTTCTTTATAGTTAAAATGTTTGTTTACTTGAGCTTGCGTTCCTTTTCTACTGTTTTCTTTTTCTCTGGCAGGCAATGCAAACGCCATTCAGGAACTACCTTCAAGACATGCTGGCTCTTGTAAGTCATTCCCTATGAAATATTTGGTGCCATCCTTGCAACCTGATTTACCTATCTATATTATAATTATACACTATTACCGATCTGCCAAGGTTTAATTGTCTTTTTTTCCTGAAAATTGAAATGAATTCATTGAATTCCTCTATAAAGAGCATCAGCAAAGTATTAATACTGGGCTGTCCAGATACAAGTTGTTGAAAAAACATCAAACTGTTACAACCAATCATCAATGAAAGCTGCTAGTAGATATGATGAAAAGATTATCCCAGATTCCATCTTCTTTTGAGTGAATTACTCAGACCATCTATTGCTTTGTGAGCTACAAGAATTTCTCTAATCCAGTAGCAAGTCTTGTAAGCAAGAGAATATTTCTCTTTTTTGCAATTCCTAAACAGTCTTTGATTCTTTCCGGTCCAAATTGTATACACTGAGCAGTTCAGGCTTAGGCTAGGACATTTTTGGTGCTTCCCCATTCTTTTGTCCTGATTCTTAGCCCACACCAGTATGTTATCCCAGTCAACAACTGGGCAGATCAGTTTCATGTTATTCTGCATTCTGGTCTAGATGGCGGCAGTGTAACTGCACTAGAAAAATAAATGATTTATCGTTTCAGGTTCATCACAGCATAAAGTGCATATTTGATCAATGCATAACCTTATTCTGTCTTTAGTTTTTAATCTCCTCCTAATAGTTAGCCTAGTAACAAAGGAAGCTTTGGGCATCAAGGATCCTTTCCATACAATGTTATACCATTGAATGATATGATTCTAAGGTCTGAGAGCTTTTAAACAAAAGGTGTTAAAGAAGTCACCACTGTTGTTGATTGTCCAGATTGCTTTATCCTTCCTTGTCGAGTTAGGAGCATAACTGGGGAAATGATTCTGCAATCTATCAAAGCCCCTGAAGTTTGTAGACCATGCATCCTGTTCAATCACTTTCATAACTCGAGCTTGAAGTGGAATTCTAGTTGTGTAAGTTATGTAAGATCCTCCCTTAAAGAGTAAAGGACTTTGAATTGCCTAGTTATCAAACTAGAACCAAGAGTCTTGACCATTTTCCACCTGAATTCTGATAAAGGGGTAAATAGCTTGCCTATTGCTGAGCAATCGGCTCAAAAACTAGTTTTTTATGTTGCTCAATTGTGAGAAAGTTGAGTTATTGTTTCATTATGTTTTAAGACTTTTTTTTTCAATTTCCTTTCCATTGTTTGAATTGAGATGTGAAACATAATGTTAGTTTTCCTCTATTAGCGTTAAAAAAGCAAAGTGATTTTTCCTAGTCTAATGTCAGATAGTAAGAATATATGGTGCAAACGAACAAGGGGTGATTTCAAAATATAGATTAATTTGTGAGATAAATTTAACTTTTTAATCTATATGAATAAGGTGCCTGTAATACCATATTCTAAAGCACGAAGCCACTACTTCACTTTTGAACACATTTTACACTTTTGGATTTACCAGCTACAGGAAGAGTGATTAAATTTATTATTTCTATCCAAGAAATTAGTGCTGCCTCTTGTTTACCATGTTGCTGGATTGTAATCTCCCTGATATTTTTTCTAACTTTTTCTCCTCTTTATTTTCTTTGCTTTTATATTGCTTTTTCTTTCATTTTTTTAACAATATTGGACTTCTAGTAAAAGATAGCAGTAGGAATTGATGCATCTATTGTTAGAAAATGATGACATGCATATATCAATGAAGCTTCCTTGTGTTTTGTTATTGGTAGTTACTGTTGATGTTTTCTAAAGAAAAAGAAAATAATTAACATGTTTGTTTGGGATATTTTTGAAGTGTTTGATGCTGAATGACATTTTGTGATGTATGAGACAAAAGTTTTGCTCAATTAGTCCTGCATAATTTTGCAGGTGAAAAAGGAGAGGGCAGAACGTGAGGCTCTAGGCGCTCTACCTCTCTATCAGCGGACTATTCCTTGAGCATTTTAGTTGCGGTAGTATTGAATTTGATTGTCGATTTTGCGTTTTGAGTGTGTGAAGCAGGAAATGATCATGTTTTCACCCGATTTTTTGTTCTGAATGGTCAATCAGGCCAATGGATAGTGTTTACTGCTTTTGTGGTCATGTGACAATCCTCTAGAATCCATGGTCAATCTGGCCAATGGATAGTGTTTACTGCTTTTGTGGTCATGTGATAATCCTCTAGAATCCAACTATCTGACTTCCATTTCATGTTAAACGCTACTGGGGAGCTCTTTCTCTACAGCTGATAATGTTTCTTTCTTCTATTAACAGTTTAATACTTGTTTCCCAAACAGCCGGTTGTTATCAAATCGTTGGCTATATTCTGAAATTGAGAAAAAAGAAAGGAAATTAAATCGTTGATGTTCATATTATATTGAAAGATGACCATGGAACTACAACACCCCTTCATCGGTTGGCCAAGTATCAAAATCTCTCTTTACATTATCACTTAGCCCTTCCAAATTTTAACTTATTGTCATGTTTCTTTCTACCATCAATGTTAGTTGGTCAACATTGCCTAGTTAACATTACATAGACTAAATAGATGATCTATATATTATAAATTATCCTACATTTAATTTTTTTTTAGTATTTTGGGTATTATCAGTATTATTCTGGAAATGTTAGCGTATAATGTATTACTACAAATAATGGTAAGGACTAACTTAGACTTTTTAGAAAAGTTCAAAGGTAATTTGTACAATTTGCCTATTCAAATCCTCTTGAAATGTTGATTCGTAGAATAATAAGTTAAATAAAGGTGATGATGAGTTTGGTGATTTGATTATCAAAGTTTGTTCTTTTGCTATTCTTGAATCGTTTAAGTTCTATAGTCTATTTGAAGGATTTGGTTAACAATGTTTGCTCCTTTACTATTCTTGACTTGTTTAAGTTTTAGAGTTTGTTTGATTTATGCACTGAATGTGATAATCGATTTTCCTTGTCATTTTCAATAACAATCTTTACATTTTGGTTACACTATTTGTTTATGTGTGATTTGGTTCTTCTGATTCTGTATTAGGGTTTATTTAAAGCAATGTAACTTTTAATTCTTATTTATCAAGCCTTAATTTATTATAAATTGTGATTCACTTATATGTTAGAAAACAATTGGAGATGAATACTTACAGAAAGATGTCAGTGGCTACATGCGTTTGAAGATGTGGGCATATCAATTCTATAGTAAGAAGATGTTTAATTGTAAACTGAAATTAAAAATAAACAAATAAGGTGTGACAGTAAGAGTTCATTTTTTAAATAATTTTCATCTAAATTGTTTTAAAGAATGTATCATGTTAGCTTTTTTTATTTGAACTCTTCAATGAAGATATTTGAAGTACGATCCTATCGTTTTATGATGGCATGTATTTATAGTTGGTGTGTTCATATCAATTTATGATAATTCCAATGGTTTTAAATTTTTTGAGTAGTTAGAGCACTTATAATGGTTTGAAACAAATATTGCTATATGAAGGCATTATATTGGAAGTAAAACTAACTCAAGAAATCTCTTATTTTCACAATTCTAGTCTTAATTCTACTATTAATTGTAGGATGGGGTAAGTTGGTATGTCGTCGTTTTTGCTTTGGGACAACAAATGAGTTGAGGATGGAGGTTAACATGAAAATATTGCAAAAGTTTAAGGTACTGACTGATAATTTTAAATTCTTAAACAGATTTTTGATAATTTTCTAAATGTAGAGCAATTAGCACTTTTATTATAATCTTGTGTACCAAATGCTTTGCTATAATACTTAGGAAATTATTGGTTTATTAGATGCACACAAAAGGGATGAATTGTGTATGTATAATCTTTTGCCTATTTAAAATTCAAATAAATGATTTGCCTATACTAATATGATCAATGAAAACCATAAAACTATCATAATAAAGAGATAAGGGAGAGAGAGAGCATATAGTATTTCAACCAAACAATTATTAATATATAACTACTTTCTAAGTTTCACTCGAGAATTCAATATCTTTCTTTTATAGGTGAAGAGGAAATATTCATACAACATCTTCTCTAACATGGTAAATAACCCCTATATTAATCTTCCTTTATTAAGCAATTTTCTTATGCAATCCTCAAGTTGTGCTTAGCATCAATAATATTGTTGATGTTTTCCTTAGCAAATTCCTTAATTAAAGATTTCACATTTTGAAGCTTCCTCATAAGTTAATATGCTTTGTATCATATAACTTCTTGAGTCCAGTTTTTGCAAACCAACTCCAAAAATCCCTCTCTTTTTATAAGGCCATTAAAGAATCTAAGGGAGCTCTAGTTAGATTGTAAGAGCAAATCTTCAGTATTCAATCTATGAGTGGTTTGGGAAAACATTGTCCTCAAAGTGTGCATATGAATTCAAGAATTGAGTGAGCCACTATTAGTTAACCATTAGTCTATCCAGCTTTTTCTTGATGAGTAAGTCACCTTGTTGAGATTTTTTCAGGTGAATAAGCTACCTATATACCTCAAATCCACTAGGCCTACATGGTATATAAGTTATGCAAGTTCTTTGCCAGCTCCATTTCCTTTTATTTTTGGTTTGCAATTTCCTCAGTTTCTTCTTCATTGAAGAGGTTAGCAGTATCATTCTACTTTTATCCCACCTATGTATTTGTTGTCTGTGCTAGGAGTTGTCTTTGCTCTTTTAGGATTCTCCATTATAGTCTCTTGTATTGGTGCATAAGCTTCCTTATTCATTTGGTCTTTAGTCATATTATTCAAAGTGTTAATGTTAGGAGGTTTATCTAGCCTCATTAACTCAGTGTCTCTTCCTGTGCTGAATGTTTTCCTTGTTGTCTTCCATATCCTATTGAAATTTTTTAGTTTCCACAGATAGGAGATGGATATTTCCATTCTTACTAGTTTAGCATCCTCTCCTAGCTTCATGACAGGGATAGTCTCTGGCACGTCAACATTCTTTTTGACTTCATGTTAGCGCTGAAGAGCTCACTTTCTTAGGAGATCATTATCATGAGCCTCGTGAAGGAACAGATTCATGGGCTTGACATCGTACTCCAATCCAAAGTCTTAAGACGTTAAGTTTATAGATCATTTTCACTTATATGTCCTTCACTAATTTCTTCTTTTTCCAATGTGAGATTCTC
Organism: Erythroxylum roraimae; assembly: GCA_027568915.1. Taxonomy (NCBI): domain Eukaryota; kingdom Viridiplantae; phylum Streptophyta; class Magnoliopsida; order Malpighiales; family Erythroxylaceae; genus Erythroxylum; species Erythroxylum roraimae. The sequence goes on along the minus strand of JAOSBL010000001.1, from coordinate 8,167,372 downwards.
CCTCACACTTGAAATCTCAACAATCTTCCCCTTAAGTGTGAACTTCTACATTGGGCTTGGATTCTCCCTTGAGCAAAAACCTTTTTCTTAGCAGTTCAAGTATATGATGTCATTAAGAGCCTTTCTACTCTATTGATTTGGGCCCACCAGGAGTCTCCTTGCTCTTCTATGTAGGGATGGCAACCAGGGGATCCAACTACCGTTTCCATACTCATCCTTGTTGAACCAACAACTGTGATACTACTTGTTCGCCGTGGAGAGTCCACTTTCTTGGGAGATTATTATCATAAGCTTAGTGAGGGAACATACTAATGGGTTTAACACCACACCACACTCCAACCCAAACCTTAAGGCATTAAGTTTATGAATCTTTTCCACTTATATGTATACTAATTTCATCTATTTTCAATGTAGGATTCCCACTCACACTTGAAATCCCAACACTTCCAAACTTATTTTTTCATATCAAATTATTTCAATACGTGTTGTTTGATTGTCCATGCTAATTGGTTTACTTTCGGAGCTTGTTAAAAAGCTAAGCCCTTCAATAGCCCAAAATTCTAGAGGCACACTTCGAAAAGTAGTCCAAATTGGAATGTTGCTTGTGTTACCTCTATCAAGATCAACTCGAGGCCTCCATTTCTATAGGAACATAGGCTGTCCCCTAACATGCCAAGGTCCTTATTACAAAATCTGATTAAGGCATGCTTGATTGATGGATTTAAAAATAAATGTTTCATCCTCCGTAAGCATTATTATCT
>JAOSBL010000001.1:8151763-8166511 GCA_027568915.1 Erythroxylum roraimae | reverse complement strand
ATAATAATAATAATAATAATAATAATAATAATAATAATAATAATAATAATAATAATAATAATAATAATAATAAACAACAACAACTTAATAATCATAATAATAACTTATTAAAAATTAATAATAATAAGAATAACTTATTAAAAAATAAAAATAAAAATAAAAATAAATAAATAAATAAATAAAAACCAAGCATATTTTTGTTTTCTGTTTTTTATTAAAAATTTAACTAAATATGTTTTTGTTTTCAGTTTTTATATTGCAAATTTCAACCAAACAGGCTTTTGTTTTTTTAACAGAAACCAAAAACAACAACAGAAAAATAAAAGTGGAATCAAACAGCCTCTTAGCTAATATCAAGATAAAGATTACGCAAATAAATCAAATTTAAAAATTTAAATACTAACTAAATAATAACTTTATCTTAATAGATAAAATTTTATTTTTAACAAATAACTTTTACTGTCATCTAAATTTTATCTTTAAACAATACAAACCTATGCGTTTATATCTCATGACAAATTTTTTTTTGGTCAATGTCAATGATAACTACTGAAAATCGTGGTGATGCTGACTCCATAGCTATTTCGGTTATACTGGAAGCTTGAAGCGGGGTCTGACACATTCGTTTTCTTTCAAGGAGTCAATTTACTTGTCAAATATTCTCTTCCGAAATTCTTGGAAGGATAATTGGGCCAAATAATATTTACTTTAAAAAAGGTTAAAGAATTGGTGGATCAGACATGATTTGAGAACGACAAAAGTTTGGGGAAAACTACAATAAAATTGATGGGTAAAACTGAAAGGAAAAGGGAAAGGGAGAGGTAGGAAAAAGAAAACAATGATTTTGAAGGGAACTTGCCAAGCGTCCTGTCCTGCACTGCAAAAGGGAGAGGTAGGAAAAAGAAAACAATGATTTTGAAGGGAACTTGCGGAGCCGAGCCGAGCCGAGCGTCCATCTTATTTTGAGAGTCACATCAGATATCCCATTTCTTAGATAGCTGCATGCACATGTGTAATTTAGTTGGAGGAGTTTTTCTCGGTTTTTGATTTTGACCAAGAAAATGAGTCATATATTTCCAAAAATAAGCAATTAGAATTAGAGATCCTGCTAAGTCGTACCATTTGTTTCCTCGGACCATTGACTTCATTTTCGGTTTTTTTTTTGACTCTTTTCTCTTTTTTACGAGAAACAGAATTTGATTGTTTATATATGGTTTTCTTTCTGAACTAAATTTTTTAATTTCTCCAATAGAAAACAGATGGTCCGTACAATATGTATCTTACGTAGTGTGGTTGGTGGTAAGATGAAGCAACGCTGCATGAAAGTAAGCGCAAGAAGCGAGAGCACAATGGTAATTGAACAACACGAAACTTTAGGAGAGACGAAGAGAGGGAAGCGGCTTCTGTTCTGCTTCTGCCACTGAAACGGAAGGAAAGGTGCAGCAAATAGAGAGAACAGCTTTTCTTCATCAAATCTTTTTCTCTCGTCCTGTCCCTTTTATGTTTGGTATGCATAATATTGGTAAGGACTTTATAGATAGATATAGAGATAGATAGAGCGAAGCTCTAGTTATCTCAAAGTTTGAGGGCTTTACCTTACGACCACAGAGGTAGCGATCTCTATAGGGAGAAGCTCCATTCATCTGAAATCTTAATAAGACAACGACGTCTTAAAAGAAATGAAGACGCAAAATATGAGGGTTGAAGACAGACGTGTAGAGCAATACTCGTTAGACGATGGAAGCAGTTTTAGTCTCACCGGAGAAGTTCTGCCCTCTCTCGGCGCCTCTAACAGCACTCGCCGCCTCAAACTCCGCCCATGGGTTGTTTCTCCTTATGACCCTCGTTACAGGTTTTCTTCGTCTTCTTCTTCTTCTCTTCTCTTTTCTCAAATTACCTTTTTTAATTCTGGATTGTCGGCTGTAGAATGTGGGAGACATTTCTGGTGTTTTTGGTGTTCTATACGACGTGGGTGTCTCCGTTTGAGTTTGGATATCTTGACAAACCACCCTTCGGTCTCTCTGTAGCTGATAACATTGTCAATGGACTTTTTGCTATTGACATTGTTTTGACTTTTTTTGTTGCATATCTTGATAAATCTTCATATCTCCTTATCGATGATCAATCCAAGATTGCCAAGAGGTACCTACTTTCCTGGTTCATCTTGGATGTCATCTCCTCAGTCCCATCCGAAGTTATCAGGCTTATATTACCTGATAATTTACAGTCCTATGGATATGTCAGCATGCTTCGTCTATGGCGGCTTCGCAGAGTTAGTCGTTTTTTCTCAAGGTTGTTCTCGCTTATCCTTTAAATGTTCCAGCAATTTTTGTTGCATATAGTAATAATTTGTTGTTGCTGATGACTATTGTATATCTGTTGTGCCTTGGTAGACTGGAAAAACATAGGGATTTCAGCTACTTTTGGGTTCGATGCTCCAAGCTTATATGTGTGAGTATATATTTGCCCTAAATATTTCGCGAAATGATTTCTCTTTTTACTATTAAAACAATCCAGCTTTGCTTTTAATGTTCTTGCAGGTCACTCTTTTTGTAGTCCACATGGCTGGCTGCTTCTACTATCGCCTTGCTTCACATTATAAAGATCCAAAAAAGACATGGATTGGTTCTGTATGGGAGGACTTTCACGAAGAAAAATTGTCTGTCCGTTATGTGACTTCCATCTACTGGTCTATAACCACGCTTACTACAACTGGCTATGGTGATTTACATGCTGTGAATCAAGGGGAGATGATATTTGTCATGGTGTACATGATGTTTAATCTTGGACTCACATCTTATTTGATTGGTAACATGACCAACCTGGTTGTCCATTCAACGAGCCGAACAAGGCAATTCGTGAGTAGTCTTCTTAAATTGAGTTCTTACACTATTTTTGGAGATCTCAACTACCACATTTTACTATACGCTTGTGGTTTTTTAGTAACATCTTAAACAGAGCCTTCCTATGTTATTTTCCCTTTGGACACTCATGGCTGGAATATTTAAATGAGCCATAAATTATATGAACAAATATATACGTGAAGCTTGTTATTCAACTGAAAGCATCACATTTCGCTTTACATATTTACATATCTATATATATACATATATATATAACACGCTGTTCCTAAATATAAAATGCCTCTTTTGAGCAATCCAAGTTGGTTTAGGATAACCAGACTACAGGTACCGTTTTTCTATTGTCCCAATTTGAGCAATATTGAAATTTAAGTACCAGAGCATGCATCTTTAGATTTTTGTCAATCACAGTGGTTGTTAAATGCTTTCTAAAGATTTTATTTATTTTATTATCTTAATCTCTTTTCTGGGAAATCACAGAGAGATACAATCCAAACTGCCTCAAGTTTTGCACACAGGAACAAGCTACCTATGCGCTTGCAAGATCAGATGCTTGCTCATTTAAGTTTGAAGTACAAAGCTGGGGCAGAAGGACTCCAGCAGCAAGAGACTCTTGATTCCCTACCCAAAGCCATACGATCAAGCATTTCCAGTTATCTCTTTTATTCACTTGTGGATAAGGTGTATTTGTTCCTTGGGGTATCAAATGATTTGCTCTTCCAGCTGGTAATTCATCTTCTATTATATTTATGAAAAGAGTTGAGATTTTTTTTGATCTTGAACCTAGGAATTCCATAATAGGTAATGAGCAAATATTTTGCATTCGGGTCTTTAGAAATGCCAACCTAATTCTGTTGTGCAGTTATTTAATATCCAAGGTTCCTTATAAATTTCCAACATATTCAAGTCTAGCTATGTTGAAGAAAAATTTTCCCTTGGGCTATAAATTAAGAATTGAAGTTCTAAATTACTCAAATTTGTGTGAATCAGGTTTAGAATTTGTTGCAAACCTAAACATTAGAGTTGTGTTCTCATGCAACTTTATATTCATTAGAGTTTTTCAATTTCATTATTACAAGAACCTTGTTTTGAATCCAAAAAGCTATTTTTCTGGAGAAAGTTGCCTTACTGCTGGGTTTGAGAAACAAAAACTATATTTCTGGAGAGCATTGCCTATCATTTCCATCCTTTATCACTTTTTTATTTGATCTTTGCTTGATCTCCACATGTTAAATTGTTCAAGGTCTCAGAGATGAAGGCTGAGTACTTTCCTCCTAGAGAAGATGTGATTTTGCAGAATGAAGCACCCACAGACATGTACATATTAGTCAGTGGTACCGTGGTATGATTTTAACGTCATCTGTCCTATTTTCTTGTCATTGCTCCTTGCATGCATGTCTGGCTATGAATACAAGGAACTCAAAAGATCTATTTGAAAATTTAAAGGATTCCATACTTAAAATCCAAGATTAGTTGAGCAAGAAATGTTTTTTGCCCCTCCACTCATCACGCAAAGAAGGGGGAATAAAGAAGTTTTTATCACAATTCTCTTTAGGTAGAATGACAGACCAAAAAATCTTTTCTTCCTTTTATCTTAGTTATTGTTACTTGGAAGTCAAATGCTCATGTTCTGGGGGTCATAGTTGCTTATTCATAGCTATACTTTTCAGGAATTCATCATGCAAAGGAATGGAATAGAACAGGCAAGTTTAAGGATTTGAAATTTGTGTCAGTAGGTTGGCTTAACTTTTTGCTAACTGTAGCTTGTATATGGTAGATTACTGATTTTCTGATGTTAACCAAAGATTTCAGGTGGTTGCTGATGCTAAGACTGGAGACATCATAGGTGAAATCGGTGTGCTTTGTTACAGACCACAACTATTCACAGTTCGCACTAAACGGTTGAGTCAACTGTTGCGTCTCAACCGTACTGTTTTCTTAAACATCGTTCAGGCCAATGTAGGAGATGGAACAATCATAATGAACAATCTTCTTCAGGTAAAAATGACTGTTTAATGAACATTCTACCGTTGTTATAACAATCATCTGTTGATTAAAATATAATTCTTCAAGCAATATGCCTAGTGAACAAAACGTCATTTCTCTGTTTATGAGCAAAGTATATCATTTGCAAAGGTCTGAAAACGAGGTTTACCTATGATAATAGTTGATTTGGTTGTTTAATTCTCGTCAAGCAATTAATTGTTTGGTAAATAGGAATGCAATATGTCGATGCCGTATTTCCTATAAGATATAACCCCACCTGATACATTTAGCATGAATTTACTGTGTTTTAGTAGGCAAAAGCACACGAGAAATTGTTTTTTTGGTGAAAGAGAAATATGACTTGGCCTGGGACTGGTGTGTTCTATCTGGGATTGATTCTTCAAACTTGTAGACCAGTAAAACAGGGATGTATTTTCCAGAGTGGAGATTCTGATGCGGAAGTCAGCTTTCCATGCTAGGATTAAAAAGTGAAATGCGATCATTCCTTCCCCCTTTCTATAGGAGCGACTGTGATTCAATATCTTGGCATAAATTTAACTTATTTTTTGGTGCATCATTTTATATGCTTGTCCTTCCCTTGAATGCCTGTCCCCTGTTATGTGTCTTACGAGGATTAATGTCTTCTATGCCATAGTTAGATGCTTCAGTTATGTCTTGTTTCAGTTAGGTCCCACAGATTCATTTGCCAGGAGGCTGAACCGTATACTATTTGCAAAATAGTAGTAATATAGCAGTGGCATAAAAATCACTACATTACAACAATTTTAACTCATTTTACGGCAATCTGCTCTAACTGGAACTTTTAACAGATAACAGCCACATAGGTTAAGTTTTATGGAGAAACCTCTCTTTTTATGATAGTTTGAAAGATAATTTCGACAACTCGACAATTCTTGTGGTTGATGCAGCATCTGAAAGAAATGAAGGATCCTACGATGCAAGGAATTTTGGCAGACACGGAGCAGATGCTGGCCCGGGGCAGAATGGATTTACCTCTTACTTTATGTTTTGCAGCGATGAGAGGCGATGATTTAATGTTGCAGCAATTGCTGAGACGGGGGTCAGATCCAAATGAATTGGATAACAATGGGCGGACAGCATTGGTGCGCAATGACTAATTGCATTTGTAGTTTGTCAGTATATGTATCTTAAATATATGCAATACCTCTCCTTAAAGAACATATTGATGTGCCTATTATTTTCCATTCAACAGCATGTTGCTGCTTCAAGTGGGAGTGAGCATTGTATAGTTCTACTTCTCGAATATGGAGCAGATCCTAATGCAAGAGGTACTTCTAGCAAATTATTGAGTCTATTATTGAGTTATGTGGAAATGATATACAAGTAGTTTCATCATCATTCTTCTCTTCATGATCTTTTTGTTTCTTGACCAATGACAACTCGTTTCTTTCAATGTAATCATTACCTTCAAAACTATTAAAATGTAATCATAGTCCCAATGTCATTTATTGTTTCCTAGAGATTGATGCCTTACCATTAATTAAACAAAAGTCTTCTCATGTACACTTTCGGTCCCAAAGAAGCTTCTATCTAACCTGTTGAAATTTCAGTTTGTAATTTCAAAAAATAAGTAATTGTCTCTGCTCACATTTGCCCTTGTACATGGCTGGCTAGGGAATATAGTTTATTGCTGCAGTTTTATGCAAGCAACATTTGTTCTCTCCCATCATGTTTGTGATGAGGTTATTGTTTCTTGTTGTGCAGTAATTATTTCATACGGTTAAGTAATGGAATGGTTCTGTACGTGATGCAGCTTCCTTTGTAGCTACATAGCTATGCCCCATGCAGTGCTGCTAGTAGCAATCATGCATTTTGGTTCTGAAAATTTCGACACAAATAGTCTACAATGTGTTGATCCTTGGTCTAGATTAGCTCTCTTGCATGAATATGCAGTGTGTTGTATGAAAGTTGCAATTACTTTTTGATTCTTGAACTATAGAGCATTATCAAGAATTTGATATCAAAACCCTGCATATTTGACGTTAGTAGAGTAGATCTCAGTTTGTGCAGAAGTTCAAATGAACGCTTTAGATTTCTCCTGCTACTAAAATGCATCCTATTGTTGACTAATTGGTAATTGGCGTTCTATCAAACCCTAGTTCGTGAAAATTGATGCATTTGCAATATATTGAAAGTATGTTGATTTTGGTTGTCAGAATTGTGTTCAACTCTACAATAATATAATAAAACAAGCTTACTAGTTCAGGATTCTAATCAGACATATTTCTCAGTATATTGGCATAATTAGTATTGATCATGTTGAATTTTATCTTCTTAATATCATGCCTAGTAACTTGCAACTCGAGTTATTGATTTCTGAAATCTCATGTCCTAATTTGTGATGAACGCAAGCTTTCTTTAAAAGAAATTATATTTTCTCCATCATTGCTGTTATATGTTTATCACTTCAAGTTTCTTTCAACCTTGGTTTGTGTTGATTGAAGAAGAGAAAAAAGAAAAAATAAACGGGAGAAGAAAGGGGGTTCACTGTTTTGTACTTATACAGATTCAGAAGGCATCGTTCCTCTATGGGAAGCATTGGTTGGGGAGTACGACTCTATCGCTAAACTTCTCGTTGATAATGGTGCGACTCTGTCTTCTGGGGATGTGGGTCAATTTGCGTACACAGCTGCTGAACAGAACAATCTGAATTTACTGAAGAAGATTGTTAAGTATGGTGGGGATGTTACATTGCCTTCAGTTGGTGGAACCACAGCACTTCATGCAGCAATATCTGAAGGAAACACCAAAATGGTTCAGTTCCTTTTAGATCAAGGAGCTGATATTGATAGGCCAGATGCTCATGGATGGACCCCAAGGGCGTTAGCAGAGTATCAGGGCCATGAAGATATTAAAATTTTATTTGAAGGCCGACAAGAGATGAGAAAAATTTCTATTCCATTAAGCCCCCAAAAGGAGGGAGAGTCACCTTTGAAGCGTCTTCCAAAGTACAGCAGCGAACCTTCTATAACTCCATATTTACATCATGATACTATGCCGCGTATTCCTGAAGTAACATGGTCAGCAACTCATCAAAGACGAAGGGTTAACGATTTTAGTAACTCACTTTTTGCCATAATGTCAGCGGCTAACACTGGTGAGAATTTCTCTGCTTTTTGAATCCTTCCATACGATGTTCTTTGTTTTAAGGATTACTAAATCATCCTTATACTTTGAGATTAAAAGACCGTAGTGGTAGGACACATAATTTATCTTTTGAAAATGAAGGGAAGTTATTGAATAAGAACATATCAACAAGAGTCAATCAGAATGTCTTAGCAAATTTGTTATCTGTATAATAGTTCTATTATATTGTTAGATTTTTACGCCAAAAGAAATTTACATTTCAGGAGCTGTTGAGAATGACCCAATTAGATATGCCAGTCGTACTTCTGGTTTCAGAAATTTGAGCTCACCTTGCAGAGTGACTCTTAGTTGCCCTGAGAGAGGTGAAGTTGCTGGAAAGCTTGTTTTATTGCCAGAGACTCTTCACGAACTGTTTGACATTGGTGCCAAAAAGTTTGGATTCTACGCCAAGAAAATTCTATCCAAAGATGGAGCTGAAGTTGACAGTATAGATGTTATTAGAGATGGTGATCACCTTGTTCTTGTTAGTGACGCTGGCAGATGAAAGTAAACATACTACACCACTGGATATTTTATAGAAATTATAAAGTTTAGTGTCATAAATGGTCTCTCTAACGCTGAGGATGGCTCAGGTTAGAATTTTTTCACCATGTCATATATATATATATTTTTCCTTTTGAAGGTTCTCTAAGCGTTGGCGACAAATTGATTTCAAAATTGGTTCCTTTCTCCAAAAGTGAACTTGATGGTCAATCTGCACCTTATATATCTCTGTTTGATTTTAGATAGTCTTCATCTTTATTACTTTGTGTACATCATTCACCTGAATTTGAAAGCCGGTGATAATTTTCCTGTATATTATGGAGTCCAAAACTAATCGATTGTTTTTTTTTATTATTATCAAAGATTGTAATCTGAAGATCTTGAATTATGAATGAGACTACATTGGAGTTATATTGCGTTAGTTCTGTCATATTTATCAAGGGTATGCTTAGATGTCTTAACAATGATTTCTTTGCTCCCTTTTTGAGTTATCTTTTTCTTTGATCGAATTCGGTTGCTATGTTATATTATGATTTTGAGAGGTTACGATTATGATGTTCTAGTTTAAGCTTTTTCAAATACAAGTAATTATGTTCTACAAAATCTAATTATTTTTTATGAAAATAACTTCTCATCTATCCAAGTTAAACTCTTTTCTAATGTAGTTATAAAATTACTTTTAAAAAATGCAATAACAACATACAAGTGTATCTTTGTTTTATATTTCTAACTCATGATCTATTAAAAAAAATGATTATTCTAAACTTGTTTTGTTTCTTCTATATTAAATATTATAGGAGAATGTTAACATTAACACCTTTTATTTGTAATAAAAGTAATTCAAGCATGAGGATGATTTTTAATACTTATCCTTACATAAGTAAATGAGGAATCAATCTCACAAAGAAATACAAAACCTCATTTAATGTGTGTTTTTATATTAAACAACCTTATTAATTTTTGTTTCTCTGTCTAAAGTTAGTTTCTTTTTCAGAATGAAATAAAATTTAAAGTAAAAAAATGTCTTAGTTATCAATTCCTTCTAATATGAAGTTGCAACCTCATACGTGGAAATCAATCCTTCATTCCTCTTTTTTTTTTTTGAAAAATTAAAAGGAATGTATTAAAAGACAATAAAGAAGATTACAAATAGTCCATTGGGAAAATCTCAAACACTAGTAAGGAAATTGGAGTAATCTCACTACTAAAATATAAAAAATACAAATAATAAGAGGTTAGCAACTTAATCTTCCATAGAGTCAATTGACTTAGTTCTTAAGAAAAGGGTCTCCTTGATGGTTTATAAAATCATTGTTGTCTCTTTTGTAGCTGCAAATTTGTTTTCGAATCTCCTATTATTCTTTTCATTTCATATCCCATAGATACAGGTCTCCAAAATGTCTTTATGATTGTAAGAATGATCCATCAACCATTGAATGGTTTCTGAGAATGAAATCCTTGTGAGGTCTCATTAACAATATCTTTCAATCTTTTTCCAAACACCAGAAGCAAAGTGGCACTCAAAAAACAAGTGGTCCTTGGATTTGTGACAATCCCCGCATAAGGAACAACTCTTATCTACTACTAGAAAATGCAACTTGTCCACTGTGCTTAGTCTATTTTTCATTATCAGCCAAATAAAAACGAGTTTCTAGGAATCAAATACTTATTCCATACAATGTTGTACCAATATATCTTAGAACCCAGTGGTTGCATCAATCTCCCGATTAGCTTGCTAGAAATATTAGTAATTGGTTTTCCTTCATTCTTTATTGTATGAGCTTCTCCCTCTTTGCTAATAAATTCCTTCTTTCTACACTTTACTTGTGTCTCTAACCCCAACCCCACTTGCTCCAAACGCTGCTCTCCTCTCTTATATGATCCTCTTAATCTTAACCCCAATTAGGATTCCTTTGCTACTATATGGTTGTAAAGCCCACAAAACCCAACACAACCTATAAAAATAAGACAGAAGAGCATATATATAAAGAGAGGACAGAGGTAAGTTGGAATAAAACTAACAAAAATAACTTATTCTTATTCTCCATATTTGTAGCTGGTAAGTGTACACCAACACTATCTTTCTCCTACATATGAAGCTTTTCTCTTGTATTTTTTTAAAATTTTGTTTCTCTTGTAGTAGATTAAAGAGGAAATTTTTAAGATTAACAACCCAAAAATCTATTGGAAACGCATAAAACTTCATATAGGTAAGATTTTTAACAAAAATTTATCCCTTCTATTAGTGATTTTCAATCATCCTAAATTAGTTTCTAATTGAAGGCATAATTTTCCCTACTATTTCTCCTCTTATATTGCTCGAACAAATCTTGAGCTAAAGTTATATTATCTCCAACGTGTCTATTAGGAATGTATGCACATTGAGTATCTCCAACGTGTCTATCAGGAATGTATGCACACTGAGTAGGATCAATTAGTTCAAGAAGGGTGTACTTTGACCTCTTTGCAATCAACTTAGATATGATTTTATAAATTGAAAATCAACATTAAATAGGCTTGGAGTCTATTAAGGACTTGTTCTTTTTACCCTTGGGAATTAGAGTGATGAATGTATGGTTGAGCTCTTTAAGGAGTTAAGAAAAGAAAAGAAACTCCTAAATTGCTACTACAATAGTTTTCCTTAGGATGTCCTAATTTTCTAAAACGAACAGGATGTTGAAACCATCAGGATTAAGAGTTTTACACTGAGCTAAAGATTTAAGGCATTTTCAATTTTAGTTGTTACAAAGACAGAGAAAGATTCTCCTTAACATTAGCATTTAGCTTTTGTTGAATAATCTACTCCATCGGTCTTAAAGATGAAGAAGTAGTGGAGGAAGTACGAAGCAATTAAGTGAAATAGATTTGAACCTCAAATATAAATTCAAATTAAATGTGAAGAATTGATCCATTTGATGCCAGGGTGACTATTCTGTTAGAGGCCTTTTTAGGTAACACAAATCTGTGAAAGAATAAAGTATTTTTATCTCCACCTTGTAACCATTTGATTCTAAATCTTCGCTTCCAGAATGAGTAATCAAAGTTAGCAGTCTAGATGAAGTTGCTCAAAGAGTTTTTTTCTACTTTTTGGAAGAGGAGTTGTTAGGGTTGAGTTATAAGTTAGTTTGGGCTTTCTTAAGGTTTAATTTTACAATGTTCAGGAGATGATGGAGGTTTCCATCATTAGCTTTATAGAAAGCCTTGAGTTCATCATAAATACGAATCAATTTTTTTGTTAGCATTGAAATTGCTTAGTGCCTCTGAAGTTAGAGCTAAGCCCTCTCTTAATTGCTTCCTTAAAACCTAGAAATTCTATAAGGAAGTTGTTAAAGTGAAACAAATGTCAAATCTGAGACCATAAAGAGTCAAATGGATGATCACTAGAGAATGATAAGATATTCTAAGATTGGGAAAGGAAACACTTAAGTTAGGAAATTGTAGTAGCTATAAGAGGTTGGAGAGGCCTTCGTCTAATTTCTTTCTCAAGAAAGTGTTGCCCTTGTGCTTGTTATTGCAAGTATAGAAATGACCTCCACTAAGTAAGCCAGTTACCCATATATTGTTCAAATCATTTTTGAGATCATCACAAAGTAGCTTGCTAGAATAATAGCCTTTTGCTTATTAAGATGTATTATGGATTTGAAGTCTCTTACCAATCTCTATGAAGTACTAATGCATTGTCAAATGTCAGAAGGTTTATTCCATAAAGATGTTCTTTGAAAGCTATAGTTAAGGACATATATGAGGATATTTCAAGATGTAAGTTTAGATCTATAACTTTTTTATGTAAATGAATCAACTGACCACTTATGATTGTGTTGATCAGTTCCATTTTGTCATTATTGTACAAAACCAAAATTCTCTCGTTAGTATAAGATTCATGATTGGAGATAACTATCCAATATAAAGGGAACATAGAAAGAATTTCATAATGATTCTTTTTTAATCTTATTTACAAAATACCCAATCGGTTGAGTTTATTCTCATCAATAAAATTTTTGATTGTTTGTTTCTTATAGGGGTAGACAAACCCTTTACATTACAGGTTGAGATTGTCATGCTTTTAGAGAAAAAGAAGATTGATTCTGTTTTATGCCAAACGTCCTCCTATTGAATGCTTAGAAATTCTCTTCAAGGCCTGTCTCTTTACTAATGGAACTAGTTTGCTCTTCGTTGGTAAAGACATCCTTACTAGCAGAACATTAAGCTTAATCCAGTATGTTAAGATTATAAATTTAAGTATTTCCTGAAGTGAGGTTCACAGGTGTGATATTGATTGTGTTGTCAAAATCGTCAATGGTGTTACAACACAATTAAGTGTTTTTTTGACTTTTAATTTTTAGAAGGGGAGTTAATGGTTTCTTGGATTGGATTGGCATATGGAGGAATTGGATTGTCATTTTGGGGTGCAAATGGTGCTTCCTCTTGATCTAGGTTATTCTCTTCTTGCATGAGTTCCCGGTAGCTACTTTTTTTTTTGAATATTCTACATATTGGTTGCCAAATCTCCTTAGGTTTCAAATTAGGAGGCTTCCAAGCGTATTTTACTTTGACTTTATCCTTAACAAGTTCCAAGTTGTCACTGAATTTCATAATGGGAACCTCCTTAGGCAGGTCTGCAAATGCATTAATAGCAACATAAATCCTTGTGAAGTTATTCCTTTTGGTTTTAGTTGTTATTTGATCAATGCATAGAGGTCTACAATGGAGATGGTTAAGTAACTCAAACCTTATGTTGTCCAATATTCAAAGGAAATATTATGGATACAAATCCATATGTTGGTGAGCTTAATTTCTTCAAATTTCACTCTAGGTCTTCAAGGCTAAGCCATCAATGTTTTTTTTTAAAAACATTCTAGGGCCTTGATTTGATGACTTTTGAGATGGATTCATGTGATTTGAATTTGAAAAAGAATATATCATCATTGTTCAGGATAATGTCAAGGAGATCAAATCGCTTCCAGTTGGTAATAGCCTAAGTTTTCATAACTGGGAAATGGACTCTTTTGTCAAGAAAGACTCCGATAATGGTGGATTTCCTACTTCCTAAAGAATGAAGATTGATGGGAAAACTATATGGAATTCTAGAGTGGTATTAGGAGGGCAGAAGGATAGTTTGTATTAAGGGTTATGGTTTCCAGCTAGCTACACACAAGTGTGTTTGGTTGGAGGTTCTACAACTATAGTAGCATCTAATGCTCGAAGAGGATCAGTAGTGAAAGCAGAAGTTGACAAGGTAAAGGGAGGATGGGAGGTGACTGAAGCATCAGAGAAGAGGGGGATGAATGAACCAAGGGTGGGAAAAGTTCTAAAGTTGAAGACATGGTGAACGACTGGTAGTTAATGGTAGTGACTAGTGGATAAGAACATTTGATGAGGGAGTTAAACTAAGTTACAGTGTAGAAGGTTGATAGCAAAAGAAGAGAGGATTAAAAGGTTAATTAGAGGAAGGAGCATGCAGGTTTGACATGGAGAAAGGAAGTAGGAGCCAAATGGGATGAAGGGTGGATGAGGAGAAAGAGTTATTGAAAGAAACTACATTGTATAATTGTACCCTTATAATAGTGTATGATTCATAAAATTGTGAATTTTGTTATTAATAAATTATTTAAAGGTGAATCATGCTTTGAATTAGTATTAATCATTACTAATAAAGAAATTTTGGATGTTTATTGAGTGTTTGAACATGCTAAGTATTTTTTGTGTATGTTAGTATTATATATATATTATCATTTGACTGATTTTAATATGTATTGAGTTACTTGATTTTATGGGTACAGTTAGATTACCCTTACTGAGTAGAGAACTCACTTATTATTCACTATATTTTTTAAGAGATAGCGAGATTGTCGATAACCCCAGTACACGTGATTGACAGTATGGAGTTTAGGTGACACCAATAAATCAAATTAAGTACAATTATTTTATTATACATACTTTTAAATGTGACAATTGTTAAGTCAAAATGACTTTACATAAGTAATTTTGATGAAGCACAAATATTAATGGCAAAGCAGACGGAAGCAAAAAGAAAAGCAGACGCAGAAAAGTAGACGCTGAAAAGCAGATGCAGAAAAGCAGACGCAAGAAAAGCAGACGCAGAAAAGCAGACGCAAGAAAAACAGACGCAAGGAAAGCATACGCAAAAAAACAGACGCAAGAAGTAAAACATGGATCAGTCTGAGTTAGTTACAGAACTCAACTGAATAACCGTTTCTTTGAAGATTCA
>JAOSBL010000001.1:8126622-8138518 GCA_027568915.1 Erythroxylum roraimae | reverse complement strand
ACTTGAGCGTCGGAGGGGCCTTCCGGGAACCAACCCCCGGCGTGCCTTCGTTTGTTTTGCAGGTATCTCAGAGCCAGGATCAACCTACCTCATGGATCAAAGCAATAACGTCCAGCCTCAGCAAAATCAGGCTGAACCACATATCAAACAAGGACGATTACCCTTATCCTAATGCGAGTTTGAGCATTACCATTGAGTGACGATCTTCTATGGGTATAATAATATCGAGTTAAGCTTAGAACATGGTTATGATAAAATGATACATCTGTGATTTTAAGGTGTGACTTTTTAGTTGTTAACTATTAAAGAATAATTAATATTGACATCGTCTACAAATATGAGATAATGATCGATTAAACAATTAATGATAATCATTTGAAAATCACAAATTATAAGTAAAAATAAAGATTTCCTTTAATATGTAGAATCTAATCAAATCCAAGTAAATGGTTTGACTACGTGTTTAGACATTTTCCTTTATTTGGTATCAAAGCATGTTTAATATGAATCTTAATCACGATCCTTTTATCTCGTTAAAATTGAAATTCTATTTTGGTTGAATTGGTCATCTTCAAATTATGATAATGATTAATGTGAAACAAAAGATAAATTATTGATTATTTGTACCAATTTTTTTTTTAACGTTTTTGAAATGTCCTTACATGCATGTATTATATTATGTATAATTCATCATATATGTTTGAAAAGTGTTTGCCATGAATATATGTACTGAAGAAGTGTTTGTCATGAATACACGGGATAATACATAATCCAAATGAGAAGAAAACAGAAATGTCAATTTTAACCCAGCCTGACTCAACCCAATTTTAGCCCAGATTGATCGAGCTATGAATGCGCCACAGGTTAACCTTGTTCGGCTTGATAAAGGTCGGGGCGAACGTGGTAAAACGATGTCATTTTATAATTTAAAAGAATATGTAAGGTGGGCTGGGCTAGTCCGACTCACCCTTAGCCCATCCACCCACAGGCCACCGAGCCCATGGGTCGGGTCTCCCGGTCCATTGACAACCTTAACATAGAGTATTATGTATTCCATATGTGTATATATATATGTGAAGGCCCGACAAAAGAAACAAGAAGATGGTGGTCTGGAAGGCCCTATCAACGGGCCATGCATCGGTGAGTGGTGGTAAATACGAGAAGCATCTTCTCCGCTCTTCGAGACTCTCTACAGCCACCATTGGTTCTTGGTTGGGAACAAAAGCTTCACTGTCGTTGCCATTGCCCAATGCCAACCTGTGTTTGCTTCTATAAGATGTTAGCATTTCCGCCAGTTGCAGAGGGGGAGGCGACGTGAGTTCTCCTTTCCCTGCTGACGCTACCTTCCTACGGTGGCCACTATTCTCTCCCCTGCTCAATGAAGCAGTGATGGTGCGACATCATTGGGTCTTCAATATTCTCTCCCCTGCCACTTGTGCTGGTTTCTGTCAAGTGAAATTGGTAGGAGAGGACATGACAAGTTGACAAGGGTGTCTAACGGTTACACACATGAATATATAGGATGGGCCCATTTGGTTTTTGGACTTAATTTGGATCCATTCAAATGGGCCGACGAGAACAACTTATAGCCTAATTACAATAATAAACTATGGAACAAATCCTTTGAACATTTTCGGGTATAAAAGTGTGGAGTTAAATGGGTTAAAATGAGTTAATATTTGGACTTAAATGAATTTCGGTATGGGCTTGAATGATTTAATGAGTGAAAAAGAAAATTTAGACTTGTATATAACATGACTAGCTTTATTTAGAAATAATTTTCTAAATTTACAAGTGTGAATGAATTTAGCAATTTTTTGAAATAAGTTTCTAAATCAAATTATAAATTATAAATTGATTAGTTTAATTTTAATTAGAAATAAGTTAATTTACAATTAA
Source organism: Erythroxylum roraimae (assembly GCA_027568915.1). Taxonomy (NCBI): domain Eukaryota; kingdom Viridiplantae; phylum Streptophyta; class Magnoliopsida; order Malpighiales; family Erythroxylaceae; genus Erythroxylum; species Erythroxylum roraimae. Next base: position 8,136,619 of record JAOSBL010000001.1, on the reverse strand, counting down.
ATTTAAATTATTGTTTTTATAAGTTGAATAAAAAATTAGAAATAAGTTTCTAATTGAATAAAAAATCATTACTCAATTTAATTCAATCAATGTATATAATTAAAAATAATTTTCTAATCAAATTAAAAATTGATGATTTAATATAACATTAAAAATAAGTTTCTAATTAAATTGAAATTATTACGATTAGAAATAAGTTTTTAATTAATAATTCAATTTGATTAGTTTCATAATAATTAGAAATCGATTTATAATTATAAATCAAATAATTATAATTTTATAAGAATTATAGTTATTTATGTGTGTTAAGTTTGAAACTGGTCAAATTATCAATACATATTATTTGGCAATTACTTGGCAATTCTTCTTAATTATGATAATTGGTACTTAGTTGCCATACGAATGATGATTGAAAACATATACGCTCATGCAAGTGTTGTGGGTAATTGAAAACCAATTATTCACAAAATATATATACATGACATGACATTTACGTGCATGTATACTATTTCTTTTTATAGAAACTTTGTGTTTCAATTATAACTATTGCATCAAAGAATATTATTGTTGAAGTTAACAAGGGTAAGAAATTAAATGACAACAATTATGAGATTTTGAACATGAAAACATTATATGTATTAGAGGAGTAAGAGGCTCTTGAACCACTAAACATAACTTTGGACATTCCTAAGAAATGTAATATGGCCTAACATAAAAGGGTCCATACTGCTTATGAAATATGGTGAAAAACAACTTAATAGCTCGCATTATTTTACAAAGCAACATGGATAATAATATCATGTATGAGTTCCATAAGTATGAAAATGCTAAGGATATATGGTCACTTTAGTTGCACTCTTTGGAGGAACCTTAATAACCAATGTGAGGTCACTCCCTATCAAGTTTGACATATATAAGAAATGATCAGATCATACAATACAAAAGCATTTGAGGCATATAACAAACATGATAATTATGTTGTGTGATGGTGACCATGAATTATTAGATGAGCAGCAAATACACGTTGTGATCTGTTTGCTACCTCAAAGTTAGGAGTATATAAAGATGCATCTAACTTACATGAGAGCATCAAGACAATAGAAGATGTTAAGAGCCATCATATATTAGAATAAGAATGTCTTGAAGCCTCTAAAACATCTTCTGAGGTATATCTAATTAGTTATAGCTTACATGGAGCTATAAAAGAAAGAGTATGCATCATAATGAGCCTAAATGGAAAAAGGATAAGAGAAATACCCACTATACTCAAGACTTCAAGTAGGAAAAGTGTAATCAACATGGAAAAGGAATACATCCTTTTAAAAAGCAAAACATTAGACACATTAAGTGTTTTAATTATAGTAATAATGGTCATTCGTAAGCCTAAAAAGGTATAATCTTATCATACAGACATTTTTTCATAAATGCCTCTTGTTCTGTGTTTCTAATTGAATCACATCCTTTTTGTATTGTAGATTTAGAAGCAACCAACCATGTAGCAAAATATAGAGATTCCTTTATGAAATTTTATCATGTATGGACAATGATGGATTTTTGTAGGAGACAGCTCAAGATTTATTCTACAAAGGATTAGAACATGTAAATTAGAAATGCGTTATGGTCAATCCCTAATCCTATATAAAGTTTCGTATGCTCTAAAGATTTGATGAAATCTTATCTATGTGTTGCTTTTAATAAGTCTTGGAAATTACCACAGTGGTGTTATGGATTTATATCATAGACACATTTATTATGGTCATGGATTCTTGTTGGATGGTTTTATTATTTTGGGTGTTGTTTCTTAAAATAATAATGAAAGTTATATTTTTTTACATTGTTTAGTGATTCCAATAATGATGCAATTTTATGACATTCTAGATTATATTATATTAGTCAAAATTGAATAATTTGATTAGACAAAGAAGGCCCTTTAGCTGATTTACATCAAGCATATTTACTTATTTGTGAACATTGTCTAACTGGTAAAATGGTGCAAAAGCTATTTGGAAAGGAAACATAAGCTTACAATTAATTCACTAAGACATTTGTTGTCTAATGAATGTAAGGGAAGAAGGTGGGGCTTTATACTTCATTACTTTTATAGATGACTATACTCATTATGATCACATCTATTTTATTTCTCACAAATCAAAAGAATTAAATTGTTTCATAAAGTATATGACTTAGTAAAGAATCAATTATCTAAGAAAATAGAAGAATTAAGAATTGGTCAAGGACAAGAATACTTTTATGATAAGTTCAAGATATTATGTGATGGAAAAGGAATACAAAGATAGTTAACTATTCCATGAACCCCACAACAAAATGGCGTTGCAGAAAGATGTAATATAACATTACTCGAAATGGTCAGATCCATGATAGCACAAGCAAATCTACCATTCACCTGTTGGGTTAATGCATTATTTACGACCACTTATGTATTTAATTTAGTTCCCAAAAAATTAATTGTGAACACTTCTTATTAGTTGTATATAGGAAGAAAACCTAATATGGAACATCTAAGACCATATGGGTGTACTTCCTACATTCGTGATCTCTTTTATAAATATAGGAAACTAGGCCTAAAAGGGAAAAAAAAGTATCTTTATTAGATACTTTGTGAATTCTAAGGGTATGTGTGCATAGGTAAACTAGGTAATGAAGGAGTAACTAAATTTGAATCACGAGATGTTATATTTTAAGAAAATGATTTTCTAAAGTAGGGTGAAAAAGGAAAAGATCTATTTCTATTTGAAACTCTTGACTAGAATGATTCCATTATGGGGAATCATGAAGAGGGACTTTATTCGAGTGAAATTAGTCTTGAACTTGAAGACTGATATCAAGGATAGTTAAGATTACAACCTATTAAAATTTTACCTACCATATCTGATTTGAGTGAGAGAAATCAAGATGTTGATGAATTTGTTTCTTATAAACTACATTTATGTTAAATTAATCATGGTACGATTCTCAAATATTATTTTGAAATAGAAGTGGAAATTCACATTATTTTCCCATATGAAGATGGTGAACCAAAGAATGTAAACAAGGCTCTTGTTAGTCCTATTAAAGAAGAATGGATACAAGAAATGAAAGAAGAAATGATTTCTTTAAGCTATAACCATGTATGGGACTTGGTTGACTTCCCTAATGGTGTAAAGATATTGGGAACAATAAAATAAAACACTAATGGCAGTAGTGAAAGATATAACACATGCCTTTGTGGCAAAAGTAAGTATACAATAGCAGGAATTGATTATGACGAGGCATTTTCACCTATTATGTAATTTTGGCTATAGTAACTAGTTTGGATCTTGAATTATATTAAATGGATATAAAGACTACTTTCTAAATGGAAAACTAGAAGAAAAAGCAATCTATATAGAACAAATTGTAGGTTTCATTGAGACAAGCCAAGAACATAAAGTATGTGAAATTGTAGGTCTCATTGAGACAAGCCAATAACATAAAGTATGTGAATTATTAAAATCAATTTATGGTCTAAAGTAGTCTTCACGGAAGTGGTACATATGTTTTCATAATTTAATCTTTTCATATGATTTTCTTACGCTTGATGAAGAAAATTGTGTATATATTACGATATCCAATGATGAATTTGCAAATTTATCTTTATATGTTGAAGAATTTTTGATTGCTTTTAATGACTATAAGCTTGTCATGCAAATCAAAGATTGGTTATCATATGAATTTAAGATGAAAGATATGGGTGAAGCTGCATATATTCTTAGAGTTACGATTTCAAGAGATTTTTCAAAAAGATTATTATCACTTCTCAGGCAACTTATATCCAATATATTTTATAACGTTTCTGTATGCATGATTGCAAACTAATAGATAATGCTATTGGTAAAGCCGAAGGTCTCAATAAGAGGTTTTGCCCATTAACACCACAAAAAGGGAAAAAATGAAGAAAATTTCCTATTCCAATATAGTTGGATGCCTCATGTATGAAATGATGTGTACAAGGCTAAATATTTGTTATGTTATTAAAATGGTGAGAAAATATTGGTCAAATCCATAATAATCACGTTGGAAAGTAGTAAAGATAATATTGAGGTACTAAAAGGTATTGTTGATTATTTATAGTTTTATCAAGGAAACAATCTATGTATACAAGGGTATATATATCTATATTAAGGAGGACATTTAGATGAAAGCAAATTTACCTTTGGATTTTTTTTCTTACTTTACAATGGTGCTATATAATGGAAAAGTGAGAAATAATTATGTATAGCTCTTTAAGGAAATGAACTATTACCGTTTTAGTCCAAACTGAAGGCCATAAATCTCAGGCTTCTTAAAAATGCTTAAGGAGTTTGGGCTCAGGTAGTTTTGACTTTGGAGTTGTGGAACTCAATCCACTTTTAAAAAGTTGGATGGATTCAAAACTAGGTGGACTTCGTAGTTCTTTCGCCATAATGTTAAAACCTATATAAGTGAATTGGTTAACAGAGGACCAATATCTAGCAGTTAAAGAAATGGGCTCGTGAAGCACAAAGTCTCTTGGGTATGGACCCAGAGATGTACATGTAGTTGGCTTGGTGCTTTTTAGATGATATAAGAAATGACAGAGATCACATAGCAAGTCTTTATGATGTTTTTTCCAATAACTAGAAATGCGCCAAAGTTAGAATTAATTAATATCTATATGGGCGGTGGATGATGAAGATAGACTGATCTTTTTGATCAATCAAAGGAATATCTCATAGCTGGTATCTATTTAGGATAAGCGTAAGTTGAATATGTCGTTTAGGTTGAGCTTGAAACCATTATAGGAATGACCATAGGAGAAATAACTTTAGATTTGCAAGATGTTTATGCACATGCAAAAGAGAAAGGGAAATGGGACATACATACTGGGCATATAATGCCCATAGGTGCCACATTGTTGGCTCAAAAAAGGAGTCCTAAAGATGGTAAGGTGCTTGTAAGGTGTTACTGTATCAAAGTGATGGGGATGTAGTGGAATCTTAAGATGGAGATAGTAAAACAAACTTTTCCTAAGGAGAATGACAATGTCATTTAATATGGTTAGAGAAATTTTGGTGATTGAAGGGAAGGATTTTTTTAATCCTAGCATAACGGGGAAATTCTATAATAGGAAAGAAGAGAGAAATTGGATTTTTAAGTATGAGAGAGAGCAATTAAATTGGTTTTCTTGGTTGAGAGAGAAAATCTGTAAGGATGTTTTGGTGCCTTTAATATGGTTGATGGTGAATTTATGGTGTAAAAACTAATCTTGTTAACGAAGTAATTGGCTATAAGGTAACGTCCTTTTGGTAGGCTCAAAAATCTTTGGAAAATATCTGTTGTTCATCTCAATCAGAAAATGATAAGGGATGAGGTGGGAATTGAATTTCTCAATGGCATTTTATCATCAAGATTTCATTATAAATGGTGTGGTAATGTTTTTCTGACTCATTGAACTGTTCACTAGCATGGCCACAGTAATGTCTTTTCCTATCAATCTCTTCCATTAGGATGACATCTCAATAATGGTCACTAACATCTATTTGAAGAATGTGATGGCTTTTGTTAGGAATCTTTAAAGGTAATAGATTTTGACAGACTTGTTTTAAGTGTTAAATAGTTCTGATTTGTTCTTTACTTCATGGTGGTGGATTCTTTTTCATCAATTTGGATAAGAGAGTGGTGTAATAAGCCAAATGGAGGATGAAATCTCTGATGTAATTTGTGGTCTAAAGAGAAGCTAAAGGAATTCCATATCTAAAGGAGGAAAGGTGTATTAGACATCTTTATGTAAAAACATTAGGTTTTAAATATGCTAAAAATATTTTATAAGTTCCAATATTAATTATTAGTTAAGATTTGATAATTGTAAAATTTTTTAATTTAGCTTTAATTTTCTAATTAAATAAATTATAAATACAACAATAATAAGTCAATGAAAGTTTTAGTAATATGCAAGGTCTGAAGAGGTTTAATAATAAGTAGCTTTACCCTAAATAGTAAATTTATAATACAGAAAATGATAAATTTCTAGCAATACATCATGATCACTTAATTATTGAAAATATTAAAGTGGTTTCACTAACCTACGCATGCATAATCATACTATTTAATTCGCAATTAAATTAAATGTGAAGTATAAAGTTAGGATACACTATATTTAAAATGCACTTTTTTCTTATAAATGAGTAATTAAATTTATTATTGATACTTGGAAATAATCTTTTATCTAGCGGAGATTTCTTAAATCAATTAATTTCAAATTATCTAACGTCTATTTTAGAAGTGTCATCTTTAGTATTTCTTGTCAAATATTAGAAACAAATTACATAAATAGAAATATCTCTACTGAACAAATAAACAGCATCATAAATCAATTCCAATTAATTAATTAAGTCCAAGGACATAAACTAACACTTACTTGACCAATTAACATTTTCCCTTGATGGATTAAGAAGACACGCGACATAATCGAGCTCAACTTTGCAATGCAAGTGTCGTGGGCTCCAGGTTAATTAATTCGTCAGCAAACCGAGAGATTGCCTCGTCAAACTCACTGTTTTGGCGGTCTGATAGTACGCATGACACTGTTATTTTCCAACATTTTTTGTGTGAACGTACGTGATTTCGAGAGATATGATTTCGAAGCTATAAACTCAAGAAATGGCAAACATAACCTACTAGGTTACTTTACTAGTTTCACGACTAGATCATGAAAATAACATTTCAACAAGAAATCAAGGGTTTGTTTTTTCTGGTAACCATGAAATAAGCAACTCCCTTTTTTTCTTCTAACTCAACCCTATATAATGCATTCTCAAAAGCGAACACAAAAAACAAACAACCATCTGCTGGTGGTGCAACTTCTAGCAATGGCTGAGATCACATATATATGCAAACGTACCGTTGTAAGCACAAAACCAGTGCAGACAGAAAAATCTTATATCCCATCAGCTCTTGACCGAGTTATGGAACAAAGTCACTTGAATATCCTCTACTATTTTGAGATCCCAAACCGTGGAGATGTCGGTGAAATGACCAAAAAGCTCTTACAATCTCTATCAGAATTGCTTACTCATTTCCCAGTAGTAACAGGGAGGTTGCTTAAGAACAAAGAAGGCCTTTGGACTATCAAATGTAACGATGCTGGCGTTCGAGTTGTGGAGGCTAATGCCAAAGGCAGTGTGCAGGAGTGGCTGAAACTTGTAGACAGGGAGATGGAGCTTAAGCTTGTTTGCTGGGAGGAAATGTTCCATAAGCCTTACTTTTGGTCTACTTTCTATGTTCAGGTATCAAGTGGAGCAGATCCACGTTTGGAATCTATCCAACCTTTTCTCCCCCTTATAATAATGGAGAAACTAATGTAAACGGATAAGCTTGACTTCAAATTAGGGAATATCGTCACCAGAATTAATTACATAATTTCGGTCGTAGGGCTTCAACTAAGTTTAGAGTATGAGAGAAGTTGAGAAAGTGACACGATCTTGATACATCTGGATTGTTCAGGGCATAAAATTTTTGGATAATGTGGTTATCATCGTTAAATAGTTGGTATTGTTTGAAAGAGAAAACTAGGTGTAATGCAACAGAGCTCGCGCACATTAGAATTCGAGTCAAATTTCCAAAAAACTCCAATCTTAGGATTCTAGTTCTCACTCTAACAAGGCAATTTGTGCCGCTAGAATTCATGCATGATATTCGATCTTAAGTCTCAAATCTGAAAGCCATAAATGTAGCTTAATATAATTCGTTAATTTGCTTCAGTTGACAGAATTTGAAGAAGGTGGCTTGGCAATTGGATTGAGCTGCTTCCACCTCCTGGCTGATCTTACTTGTGCTACTATGTTCATTAAGGCCTGGTTTGACATAACTTTGTCCGGAAAAATGCCTGATCCACCACTCTTCTCCACATTGCCTCGTCGAAGACCTGACAACTGTCCTAATCACAAGCCCTATACTGAGTTAATTGATCACTACAAATCCTCTATCCAAAAATCCCATCTGCTCGCTGACACAAAGTACGCAACTGTTACTTTATCATTTTCAGATCCTATGGTCCGTTCCTGCATGGCCGAGGCTAGCGGACCTGATCACACAAGCCCATCACCGTTTGATGCACTATCAGGACTCTTGTGGTGTTGCACAAGTAAAGTGAAAGGATTAAGAAACGAGCTCGTTGATATGTCAATATGTGTAGATTTGAGAAAAATCCTAGGCTTAGATAAAGAGTTCTTTGGAAACTGCATGGTGTGCAACAAAGTCCAGACAATGTCTCTGAAAGAAAACAAATTATCAGATGCTGCTAAAGCTATTGGAGAAGCGGTAGCAAATATGGATATTGATGGGATTATGGATTTGATTGAGTGGCTTGAAGGTAATGACTGCCATTCTTCTCCATTGATGAATGGTTTTAATCTCATTTGCACTAGTTTAGAGACTGTGAACCCGTACTTAGCCATGTTTGAGGAAGGGCACAACCCAACTCGGGTTTCATACAGTTGTGAACCGGTGGTTGGATTGGGGCAGTTTATGATCCTTCTTTCACCACCATGTGAGGGCCCATTAAGTAGAGTAGTCATGGTTACTTTGCCAGAGGATGAGATAGTTAAGGTTTGCGGAGATGATATGATTCTACGCTTCTCTCCAACTTTCTTGATGGGAGCTGGCAGAAAGTAGATTGTTTCAAGTTGTGATGTTCAAGAAGCTGGATCATGTTGCTCGCTAGCTTCTAACAAGTAATAGTTCCAGATTTTGCGTGGAGAAAATAATATATTGTTTTTCCTAACAGGGTAAGTTCACTATAGTGATTATAATGGGTGACAACATTATTATACGATGGTTACATTCTGTGTCCCTTAATATCAGTCATGAAGATTATTGCAATTCCATCGTTGCTGTAAAAAATTAAAACCTTATATTCAAAGTCCTCTTCTTTTTTTTCCAATGTTGTAAGAAGATAATAATGTCCAGTACTCATTTATATGTCCCTCTCTTTTATTTCTCATAACAAAGCTTTCAAGTCCATTAATTCAATCTGTAAAAATTTGGACCTATTGCTTAGTACATGATGAAACTTCTGTCCTCTCTGTAAATACACATACTGATGACCACTCAGTGCTGTACTAAGCAGTATTCTCATCAAAGAAACGAACTACCTTCTGAAACAACCCTAGTTGTCCGGTTAGATGCGGTCCTTCATGCCACCAGAATGAAGTTGGTGTTGAGAAAATTGAAACTGAAATCATAACTAAAGCACATAAGTTCGAAAGATACAACAAAATGAGGAAACCCAACCAAAACAGAAACTTTCGGAACATCCTCACCGTTGACGGTGACCGAGGAGTTTTTCGTTTACAAAACTCACTACAAGAAATTTGGTTCCCAGCAACCGTAGTAAAATGGTTGCTAATTATATACATTTTGTAACTAAAAATTATTTGGTTGCAATATATAAGTTACGTATATTTTTTACCGACTAATCAATACTTGGTGGCTATAGATGGTCACTAAAACTTACAATTTATGGATAATAATATGACTAAACTTAACAATTTTAGCGACAATTTTAATGGTCACTATAGAAATTTATTAATAACAACCAAATTAACAACCAACTATTGAGTGGTCATTACAAGTATTTTAAATTTTCCATTAGCAACCAATAAATTTGGTTGCTAAATTTACATGACTTCTTTATAGCAACCACATTATATCATTACAAGAAATTAATATAATCTACGGCATTTTATTAATAAAACGTCAAGAATTATAAAGACTTCCCGTAACGTCTAAAAAACGTCACAAATTTCTCATACTTTTTGTGACATTTTTTTATTAAAACGTCACAAAAAATAACTAGCTTGATTTGTTTATTTAACATTTAAAATTTCGTCTGGCGCGTTCCTTTCCCACTTTCTTCTCTGACGTTTCTTCTTCGCTGGTTTTTCTCTGGTTTCTTCTTTCTCTGCTTTATGTTGTCCACGAATCAGTTCATTATGCCTCT
>JAOSBL010000001.1:8078982-8093786 GCA_027568915.1 Erythroxylum roraimae | reverse complement strand
TGGGGAGGAGAACGAAGCACTCCTTATAAGGGTGTGGAAACCTTCCCCTTGTGGACGCGTTTTCATCCCTTCCCTACAAGTCAGAAGGGGAAAAGCAAAACCGTGCGGGCCGAGGCCCAAAGTAGACAATATCTGCAAGTGGGTGGACTAGGCTGTTACAAATTGTGTATAAAACAACAAGCAATAACGATGTATTTTTGTTTCTTTATATCATAACTCGACATATTTTTAAGTATAGGGAATCGTGCTTTTAGAACACCAAAACATCTTTCAATAACATTTTTTAATGAAGAATGCTTCTAGTTAAACAATTCATGTGGACTTTAAGGTCTTCCTTTTCTTCTATAATCTCGCAAATGATATCTTTCACCTCGATATGGTAAAAGAAATCTATGCATATTAGTGTAGCCTAAATAAACTAAATAGAACTTACCTAACATATAAAGAACATAATATTAACAAAAAGATATTAAAAATAAACTTTTTTATTGTTACATCTGCATGCGGGTCTACCGAAAACAGTCTCTTTACTATGTAGGAGAAAGGCTGCGTACTATCAGACCTCTCCAGACCTCGCTTTATTGCGGAACTTCGGACTGGGTGTGATGATGATGATGATATTGAAAATGAATCATAATTACTATGTTTATTTAAAATAATATAATACCTTATGAAGGCATAGGAAATTGATTTGCTAGATTTGTCATTATTTCTAAAAGAATTCAAGAGTCATTTGCAATACCTCTCCATCTAGCTATTACATATGTAAAATACATGTTAAATGAGCAACAACATATAATATTTTGGGTTAGATTAATTTTTTTACCCCTGTATGGTATTTGTTCATTAGTCGGAACATGTGCATCAATATGTATATTATCTAATGCTCTTATACAATCCTAAAATTAAAATATATATTAAAATAATTATTAATCATAAGAAAATAATTAAAATAGTCTTTAAATATATGAATGTACCTGAAAATATGAAAAGAATTTTGAATTATGTTGAATCTTAGGAGGTGTATTATTGAAAGATGGTGGAGTAATGACTCTTTTTGCAAGATGATTAACTACATATAAGACTATATGAAAGTACTTCAAAATTATCCATGTCGAATGTTAAAAACATTCTGCATTGACTCTAGTTTTCTCACTATGCCCTATAGTCACCAAAAAAAGTGTTACTTGTTCCTTTACAGTCAAATGACTTGTTGCCTTTAAGCCTCCTTAACTCTTCAACTCATCACATAAGCTCAAAAAGATTATATTTCTCACTCTTAATTTTTCATAAATACTTGTAGGATTCCCATTCAAAAGTTCTAATATCTAATCATGACCTGGTAGAGCGGAAGTTCTACATGGTTGCTTTTATAAATGAAAATATGTATTCTCTCTCCCAGCTCGAGAAATAATGATTACCTTCTTCCGTTCATCATTATAATCTAATTGGAAATTTGATAACAAATCCATGTATCTATAATGCCAACATTAAATAATTAATAAAACATTCAATCAAAAGGTTTAATCAAATATAGACAAAATATTCATACAAAATATATACTTAACATTAAGTGAAACATTCGTACAAAACATAAATTTAAAATGTTCAAACTATGGAATAGTGCTTAATATAAAAGTGCCAAATTAATATCGATATGCAATAAAATGAAATATAACTAAAGCAGCAGAATCCAATCCAGTTTCCTTGTGTCTATCATTTTCATAAAAATATCCCTATAAAGTGAAGAATCATGTAAAGCCTTCACAACTTTTCCATATTGCACACTGTCAACCTCTAATTCATCTAAGGAATTTAGACATTCCATCATTATATTAGACTCTTAAGATCTATTTTCTGCAGTGGATGATGTTTCACTCAGTTTGTTCTCAAGTAAATCATTCTTCTTCTTTTTTATTATTCACCAGGTATAACCAAGACCTCTTCGACAATATAGAATGTGTCCTTTTTGCCTTCTTATTCTTAAGAGATTTCTTTCTCTTAGATGGAAAACTTATATCTTGATTTTCTTTTTCATTATACAAGTAATCTTCATCAACATCATTTCTAGGTTCATCTTCTGTACTATTCGATGGAGATTTAGTTGATGGATGTGCATGCACATCAATTGCAGTGATATCTCCACAAATATGACACGTCTTAAAACTCCTTACATTCTTTTTTTTTGAATTTGTAAGCCATTTTATGCACCTATAATGATGAAAAAGGAATATGAGAATAAATATTATATAATATGATATATTAATAAAGCAAAGACATTTTTACCATAAATAGATTTTCCCAACATTTATTTGTAGCATTAATTTCACCAGTAAGTTGTAACCGATTCCTATTCCTTTGAGTAAGTTCTTGTAATTCTTCAATCTAGCCCTTAATCCATTATACTTATTCTTCAATTGAATATCAGTATACTACTAATTGAATTTTGTTTGAAGCCCTGCCTTAATATACTTCCAACCAGATTTGGAAAAGGCAATAGTGGTTTAATTTACCTTCTTCACTTTTTCAACCATCAAGGAGATTAAATACATCTCTATGGTATCATTCCATACCCCCATCTTTTTCATTTATTTCCACACAATTATTGGAATCGTTCATATTGTTCAAACCTTCCATCACTAAATGTAAACGCATATAAGCGACATCAATCACAACAATTTCTACAAAGTATTAAATACTAAACATGGTTCACAATAAACATGAGATAACCATATTAAATGTTAAATTGCATACAAGTGCACGTAAATGATAAAATACAAATAAAGGTGTAAAAGAAAACCACACCACAGAGTATGGGACAATGGCCAGAAAATCACGTAAAGAAGAAAAACCCACCAAAGTCAATGAAGGATAAAGAAGATAAGATTAAAAGCGTACTTGTTTTCGTCACAACTGATTGGTACAACTGTCAATGTGTGATTTCAACAAGTGTTTGGTTTGAGAGGACCTCCTCTGCATTGTTGTGTCTAGTCTAGCTTTTCCCAAATTCTTTTCCTCAAATATATTTTGCTTTTTTATATATACATGCGCACAACAAGTAGATGGTGTTTAAGAGTGGAAAAAACGAGTCCAGATCCTTTGTCCAATATTATGGTGTCTTATTGTGTCCAATAAATCTCAGCCATTTATTTATGTGGGTTCCGCATGAGTTTTGCGTGGGTCCCGTAAAATAAATGGCTGAAATTTTATGAGACAGAATAAGACAGAGTAATATTAGACAGAAGATCTTGTTTCGAAAAAAACCCCATTTTTCATGTAGGATACTGCATCAGTAAATCCTTACACTCCACTGTTTAGTGATTTACTTACTTTGTTTAGATACCAACTAACATTCCTCTTCTTTGTCTGCTCCAAACCCTTTTTTATTTATTTTCCTCGTCAAATTCCTCCATTTTAGTTTGTCTGACTGTCACAAGTAAAACCTCACCATTACACATTTTCCTCACTCCACTCTCTATTTTAACTCTTAACCTCGTTTTCTTCCAACGAGCAAAAACAAATCCATAATAGAATATGGAAGCTCCTGAATTCTATCAACATCAGACAGTCGAATTTGCAAATGAAAAGCACCATTCTTTTGAGTCCAAGTCTAGTGGCGGAAGGGGAGGAGGCGACCATTTCACCATGGAGGACCTTTTAGACTTCTCCAATGAAGACATCGTCGTCACTAAAGCTAGTGGTGGTGGTGGTTAAATTGCCTTTAAGAGTACGGCCACAGACTCTTCCACTGTTATTGTTGTGGATAGATGCAATTCCTCCGCATTCTCGCAACATATACGAAAACATACACAAGCAACAGATACATGGAGAAATCACATAAACACAGAGATATGCTACAGTAACAAGCAACATATACGAAAACAAACTTGGAGAAATCGTAGAGAAATTGCAGCACCACTAAAGACGCAAAAGATGAAGTGCAAAAGATGAAGTCGGCGTAGAGCGAGAGAAACGAAAAAAAAAACTATTTTAAAAATACATGAAAGCTTGTTTTCAAAATATACGAAAATACACGAAAATATAAAAACGAAAAAAAAATAGTTGTCAAAAAAATATTGTTCTCAAAAAAATACACAAAAATATGGTTTTTACGTTTTTGTAAAATAGTTGTCGTTTTTTATTTTTAAAAACAAAATATAAAAACAAGTTTAATCAAACAGCGTCAGTTTCTAATTTTACAAAAACAACAACAAAAAATCTATATAAAAAAAGGAAACAAAGAGCCCCTAAAGTTATGTTCAGTTACATCTAGACAAAAATTAATTTATAAAATAATTAGTCTACATAGTAAAATGATAATAAATAAATCAAAATTGAAATTCAACTAATAATTAAAATAATCAACAAAAATTATTACAGTAAAATCTCGATAAATGAATATTTGATAAGTTAATAATCTCGATTAAATAATAATCTTTTTCGGTTCTGACTTGGGCCAATGAGATAAAATAATAACCTCTCTAAATGTATAAGATAATAGTTAAAAAAAATTTCTTTGAGACCCACTGAAAATATAAAATAATAATTTATTAAATAAGTATGAAAATTACATATATGATTAATAAAATAAAACACTTCCTAAACAAATTTTATTTCAAATTTTATGCTTTTCTAAAGTATGTATCTATACTCAATTGATTCTTCTTTTCATGCGAACTGAATTCAATTTTATCTTTAAATTTTTGGAGGGTATAAACTATATTTGACGAATACTTTGCTGACCTTTTAAGAGTATTTGATATTGTTGATTGACTAATAGAGAGATCAAACTTTTTGTTGAATCCATTGTCGCAAATCTTTTTGACTTGAAGAGGGATGCCTAATTTTTGTACTCACATAATGCTTTTCTCATCTCATCAGTTAGCGTAGACTTTTTTACACCTTTCAAATGAGTAGCCATGGAAGAGAAGATATAATATATGGATTTTTATATTTTGGTATATGAAGTTAAAGTACATGTACCTATTTATAATATCTATACAGTACTGTGTATTTGAAACAATTCACAACATTTCATATTCTAACACTTCATATTATAATGTACCTACATGCACTCTATTTTGAATCACGCTAACCTAAGATTAATAAACTTGTTTTTGACAAGATTAATAAATATAGATACAATGTACCATCATTAATTAATTGTTTATTTATTTTCTTTTCTTAGTTAAGGAAAAAATTAATTGATTAATTTGACAAATATAATGTACAAAATAAAAATTATTCTATAAATTAATAAATATTAATTTATTGATAAATTAATAAAATATTCATTTATCGATAAATTAATAACTCTGTATAAGATAATAAATTTTTAGGTCCCAAAAATATTCATTTATAGAGGTTTTACTGTATAATGAATTCTTTTGTTTGAATTTAATATAGAAACAAATTACTTAAATTACTTGTTTATTTGAAAGTGAATATGAAAAGAGTTGAAAATGTATATTTTCTAATTAAAATTGCAAACAATAAAATATATTTTGATATATAAACTAAATATTAAGTCAAAGTATGATTCAATTGTAAAGCACTATAATTTTGTCCTAAAATAGTATCTATATGAAATCTACAAATATTCACATTAAGACTTTTTTCAAGAAAATCCAACAAAAATAAAATCCTTCGAAGTTAGTATATGCCCCAATGTTGAAGCAGAAATCAAAGTTATTATTATAATCTTGTACAAGTCAACCAAATGTAGAAGTTGAAAGATCTAAAAACTAAAGCAATCAAATCCCATCAAACTCTCATTTTCTTCGTTTCTCCAGATTGAATTTCAATTGATCCTATCGCTTTTTCAGTAGATTCCTCCCTGTCTCTCTGTAGGGTTTATTCAATGTTGTTTCAGCAACTGAAATTTATCTGAATTTCATATATATTTGTAGTGATTCAACGAAACCATACACAATGCCTTTGGGTTTTTTATCCGCCTGAAATCCGAAATCGTTTGATGAGACCCTATTCAAATTAGGTTACCCCTTTTGTCCTCGGTTTTCTCTTGTTTTCGGAGAAAACATGGCTGCTGCGAGGGGTCTGATCGGAGAAACCAACGGAACCACCGTGAGGGTGGCAATGAGAGACGCAGAGATGGGCAAAGATGAGGATTCGCCGAACTGGAAGAGACCAAAGTTTGAGAGGTTCCCTTTGACGAGATGGGAATTCGCCGCCGCACTTGGTGTGTTCATGCTGTTCTCTGTTGGGTTGTTTTACATCTACGTGACAATGCCTGCTGCCGAGTACGGAAAACTCAAGCTTCCCCGTACCATCTCTGATCTTCGCTCGCTCAAGTATGCTGATGCTTTTCTTCTTGTTGTTGTTTCGATGTGCTCTCTCTCTTTTTTTAAATTTTGAATGCTCAAACCGTGTTTTGGGTTATTAGTTTTCCTTTTTTATGGATGTTATAGTTAATGGCTTTGGAATTATTGGAAGTTATCTTGAGAAGTGGAAGATGTAATATGCTCAAAATGGGCTAGGTTCGTTCTGGTATGTGTGTTGGACATGAGTTACTTTGGTAGTTGCGTGTGGACAGATTTTATTGCTTTTTGATGAATGGAGGGTTTTATGGTCTCATATGATATGGATGTTTTCTTACTCTGTAGTTTAAGCTTCCTGCTGGAATAATAGCTTATAGATTTTGATTAACTGGAAGCATGTAGTAGATTGTCTTTCCCAGTAGCTAAACTCTTAGACGTGGTTCCCAGTCAGTAAGTACTCAACATTGCCATGAAAGTGTGAGGCTTAGTTTTAAGTCTGATATTGATCTTTCATATTTGGTTCGACGATGGTTGTACAGTACTTTAATGTCAAACTTTTCTGTACATCACTTCAATCTCCTATTTTACAGTGGTTTTTAATGCCATGAATGTAGTAGAAATTTTAATTTCCTTTATAAAAGCTTCTTCTGATTCGTAACAATTTTAAAATGCTTATTCTTTATACTTCCTATTTTATGCCTTTCCTTCTGCATGCTGCTTATCCTGAATGATTGGCTCTTAATGTTCTTCAGAGACCATCTTGCTACATATGCAAATGATCATCCAGCTCAATTCATCCTGGGTTACTGTTCAACCTATATCTTTATGCAGACTTTTATGATTCCTGGAACGATTTTTATGTCCTTGCTTGCCGGAGCTCTCTTTGGTGTTGTGCGAGGCCTTTTCTTAGTACTCTTCAATGCGACAGCTGGGGCATCTTCCTGTTTTTTCTTGTCTAAGCTGATTGGAAAGCCTATAGTTAATTGGTTGTGGCCTGAAAAGTTGAGATTCTTTCAGGCAGAGGTATGACTTTACCTTGTCAAGAATTTAATGTTTACTTAGTTTTTCTATTTGAATTTTGATTATATTTTTACATCCCTTTTGACGTTGCACCCATCTTAACTTTTTTATTTGGATTCAGATAGCTAAGCGGAGAGAGAAGCTGCTGAATTACATGCTCTTTTTGAGGATAACTCCTTCATTACCCAACCTTTTCATCAATTTGGCATCTCCTATTGTCGACATACCATTTCATGTTTTCTTGTTGGCTACTTTGATTGGTCTCATTCCAGCCTCCTATATTACTGTCAGGGTATGTTAAAGGTTCATCATCTTTTTTTCATTATATCTTAGATTATTTTCAAGTGTATTTGATTGTTTACTGGCTGGATTAGTGATTTCCTACATGTTGTCTTGATCTTACAGAACTCTCTCTCTCTCTCTCTCTCTTTCTCTCCCTCTACATTTTTTTGATATTCAGTTATATTATGCTACTGATTTTAGCAACATAAACCTGATCTTTTGTCACACTTGGAAAATAGAGATGATTGGATCATGATGGAAAGTGGCTTTCCTACAAGGTGACATTGCACATAGTGTATCTCTGGCATTTCTTTAGGACCTACTTTAGTGGTTCAAGAGTAGGCTTTCATAATAAGTAATTTTTTAAGTGTTTAGTTAATTCTTTCAAAGCTATAGTTTTGGAAAAACTCATTTTACATGCTTTTAATGTGAATTACAATAAACTTTCTATTTGACATTATTTTGTCTCCAACTTGTGATCTGTTATTTATGGTTCAAAATTTTTGTTATTATCCATCTAATGCTTATTTATATGTTGACCTCTACCAAAAAAATTAGATTGCTTCTGTTTAATTTCACAGCATTTTTCCGTATGACTGCCAACAAAAACTACTTTTAACCATGTCACTAATACAAAAGTACTCTTTTTCACAACAATTCTACTATCAGCAGATTCTCAAACTGCAATCCCATATAGAGCCATAATCTACGAATAATTCACTTCCTGTCCACAATGTTAGGATCTTAAGATAATAACCTTGTGGTCTCCCTGCTGTCTTCATAGAGTGAAATCTAGTTTTGGCTTCCAGTGCTCCTACTTCCGTTCCATGCTGTGTCTCTTGTTTCCTTTAAAGCCTTTCATGATAGTCTTCTTTATCATCCTTTTTAAAAATAAATGAATGGTAAATCTATCATTTTTATGGACTATATTGTAGATTCTCAGTGCAGTTGGGCTTTGATTTTAGGCTTCCAATTTTCTCACCCTATTTCTGTTATTGTTTAGTCAGTACTTTTTCTTTCCTTTACAACAATAAATCGTGATAAGTTCCTCTTTGCTCCTTTTTCATCAATGAATCGGAATCAGCTATAGCTACACGTCATTTTTACCATTCTCAATTTTCAGTAATTTCCCATGCTACCTTACTAACAAGTGGAAATTCAAAGACATACAAAATTCTAGAATTTTCTGTATGTGCTTTGAATCAACTTAGCTTTCTACTCTTGGACACCAATGTGTTATATCTTAATTGTTACCTGATGTTCCTTATCAATATTAGTTAAGTATTACCGCTCAATTTCATGCAAATCCATATGACCAAATGAGTACTTAGTATAAAATAAGGTCATAAAGGTAAGAACTAATGTTTTTTATCAAACCCTTTCTCTGTTTATGTGTTTTAGTTTGTGGACTCTGATGTGCATATGTTATATTAATCATAACAGACTTTTTTGTTTTTTTAATAAGTTTCTGTTGCATCTTCATGTTAGTCTTTGCAATAACATAATTATGTGTTTTTTTAATAATTTATTATTTCTCAGTATCTACTCTGATTTGCATTGGAAATGAATCATGCAAAGAACTCTACTCATAACGCTCAAGAGAAAGTCTCAAAATGCCAGTTGTTTGACTAGATTTAACACAATTGTTAAAGAGAGCAGTATGCTACGGTTATTACCTTGTTTGAATTGATAACATAAATACAGGGCAGAACTTAAATTTCTTTTCTGTCTCTTGCAAATTACATGTACCAAAGGTTTGTATGGGTTGACTAGTTTTGCTAGAGATCTGTTGCACGTTGTTTACTGACTGAGTTGCCACCGCTCTTCTGCAATCAGGCTGGCCTTGCGCTGGGTGATCTCAAGTCAGTGAAGGACCTATACGATTTCAAAACCTTGTCTGTGCTATTTCTTATTGGATCTGTCTCCATAGTTCCTACTCTCCTCAAAAGAAAGAGAATATACGAGTGAAGTGCGTGTTAGGGACATTTCCACCAAAGGCTGTTTACAATTGATTTCTTACCATATGCTTGATGCAGGATAAGAGAGGAACAGCCACAGGTCACACCTGTCTAATGCCACAATGCTATAGGGATACGCAAGTGTATGTAACTTATGATGATTTCTTGTGGCATAATTGATAGAGATAGAGAACATTTATGTTCTCGTTCACTCTAGGCTTTGGTGTTTAATTGGATGTTCTCGTGCAAATTCTCGTACAAATTACCTTAAACCACTGGGAGTACATTGATGGGGAAGATGTAATATCGACATGCCTCGATCGATCTTAATTGTATTGCTGAATCACCTTAATTGCACACCTATTGTATTTTATTTGGGATAATGAATTACAAAATATATATTTATTTAAATTTATTCATTTGATTCCAAATTTTTTTAAAAAATCTCAATTAAAAATTCATATTATTAGAAATAAAATAATTTAATTTAAAACGTTATTATCATTTAGTTGATATGGTTAACATGTTAAAATTGAAAATTGGAGGGGGTATGTGACATTTTCCTCGCATAATCTTTGAATATTAAATAAGTGATTTTATTTTGAATACGTGGTCACTAATATCTTTATAGAAAGGCGTCTAAAAATTATTGTCGAAGATGAAATGGACCTAACCCTTTTAAATGTTAGTATCATGTGTTGTGTTAGTCATCTCAACAAAAAGTTAAATGGGCACAACATTTTGAAGCAAGTTATTTGATTTTTAAAAGTTTGTACACTTAATTAAAAATTTTAAAAGGCTGAATACTGCTAAATTTTTGTAAAGGTTTCGTTAATGAAGTAAGGCTAAAAAAATTGTTAACTTAAGGGCCACGTTAACAATGTAAACAGTTGACATGGACCTCAATATTATTACTAAATATCTTTCTTATAATATAATTTAGGTTAATATAAGTGTCGATCTCATAAGGACTAGAATTATTAGTACTAAATATCTATTATCTAATCTAATAATTTAGGTGAATATGATTGTCGATCTCACGAGGACTAGAATTACTAGTATTAAATGCCTCGATTGAATCCTAATAGAGCTTATTCATTTGATATAAGGTTAAATTGTTCTCATTTCAAGAATCACCAATTTGGCCCCTTATGACTACTTTTTGGCCTCCTTTACCACTATCCTTTAATTCCTTGTGTTTCTCACTTTCTATCTTAAGAAAATCCTAAAATTTTATCTGACACAAGACCAAAATAGGACCATGTTTAGCTCATGTTCTTCATAACTGCATATTAAAAAAAAATCCTAATTTATGTAAAAATCACTGCCATCATATGTCAATAGTATAGGTATTTGTTACATTTGTGTTAACTTGGTAGCAACTTTTTGGCACGTCTAAGGATTCTCTTAGTGAATGCAAGTTTGAAGCGCATGAATATGGGGCTGTGTTCAGGTTGTGTTCCTTTATGTATCAAGCTATCGAAGAAGCCAAATGTCCTAGTAGCCTATATGAGGTTGAACATAGGTCCATGTCTGATTCATGTTCTGAACATGTGTTTGTCTAAAATAACTTTAAACTTCTCCAACTTAGCTTCAACTTGTTAAAACAAGGCTTATAAAGAAAATATAAGCCATATTTTGTACCAATACTATAGAAACCATTTAAACAAAAGCCAAATGCCCTCAAAGGAATACTAAAAACACAACCTAACTAGCAGTTAACAAATTCCTCCTTGCTTAAACATTTGCCTTTTTTTTTCTCAAACATATTAATTTCATCACTCTTAACTTAAAGAATTTTTAGCAAGATGCTAAAAATGCTTTAAAAGAAATCTACTTCTAACTTAATTATTATGATCAAATTATACAAAAAATTTATAATGCAAATGAAGTATTTATTTTTGAAATTAATGAAACATTAAAATTAATTTAATGATCAGTGCTCATGACTCTTTCCCTCAAATCACTATAGCAATCAAACTTAGAATGATTTTCTTAATCAATATTCTTTCAAAGTTGGAAAATTTTCCAAAATTTGCTCCCTATTAAGTTAATTACAACAAAATTGATATGCCTAAGTAATAATTTCCTTCCCACACTTAAATTGTACATTGTTTTCAGTGTAAAAACATATAAGAACAATGAAAATTTATAAAAGAAGGAAAAGGTAGTTAGGATAACTGGTAAATCCCTAGTAACTAAAAGATCATTAGACTTGTTCAATATCACGAAGATTTATCTTAGGCTAGTGAAATATTATCTCTATTAGAACACAAAGCAATATTTCATATGTGGCCTACAAAACTCTATCAAGTATCATCCTAAATGAAATAATCTTAATATGAAACTCATGACTTTAAAATTATTTTCAACTTGAAACATACATAACAAAACTAACATCAATTAAAAACATACTAAATTATTGCTAAAGATACTAAAAGCTAACAAATTAAAACAAAAATATCTAAATCATTAGGATGGCTTGTTTATGAGATAGTGAAGAAGAGTGTGGGGTTTTAACTGGGATGAGGATCAAGAGAGAGCCTTTGATATATTGAAGGAGAAGTTGAGTGCAAATCATGCCTTACCATTACCTAACTTTACCAACACCTTTAAAATTAAGTGTGATGCTTGTGGTGTAGCAATTGGAGTAGTGTTGATGCAAGATAGAAGGCTAATAAGACAACTTAATGAGAAACTTAGTAGGGCAACCTTGAATTACCGACCTTATGATAAGGAGATGTATGCGTCAGTGAGAGCTTTGGAGACTTAGTAACACTATTTATGGCCTAAGGAGCTTGTGATAGATATAGACTATAAGTCATTAAAGCATATCAATTGCCAAAGTAAATTAACTAAGAGACATGCCAAGTGGGTCAAGCTTATAGAGACTTTTCCTTAAGCAAGGTAAGGAAAATGTAGTAGTTAATGCATTATGTAGGAGGCATACTTTGTTGAGTACTGTTCATAATAAGTTAATGTGTTTTGAGCATACTATACACTTATATAATGATGATCCTAAATTTGGTAATGAGTTTAAATTATGTGAGGCTTTAGCTTTTGGAAAGTTCTATAAGTATAAAGGGTATTTTTTTTATAGAAAGCTGATGTGTTCCATATAATTCTTTGAGGGAGTTACTTATTAGAGAATTGCATAGGCAATGTTTGATGGGACACTTTAAAGTTAAAAAGACTAGAGATCTTAAGGGAGCATTTCTTTTTATTGGTGAAAAAAGAAATTGAATTAATAAATAAGTTAAGAATACAACATGTTTGATCATATTTAACTATTACAAAACAACATGATCACAAAATCACAAACCAGTTAGATTAGACAAATTAGCAAATATGACAAAAAGGAAGGACTTTCAGATTCTCCATGTTATTTTACTTTGTGAGGTGATGTAGGAGTCATTTCTTTAAGCAATGATATGGTTCCTGATCTTGTTGAATAATATCTTTAAAACAACCTCTTTAGTGGATATGGAATGTCCAAAAGTCATGCTGTTGCTCTCTTCCCAAATAGCTGCTACAAGATATATAAAAGCAATTTTATAAATACATAAATGTCCTTGATGCTTCAGTTGCAGCTTAACACTCCAATTAATGATTTGTGACCATGAGTTAGAATGACACAAGCGACATAGTTGAATTATAAGATTCCAAAGATATTCACTAAACTGACATTGGAAATACAAATGGTCGATATTTTTAGCTGAGGATCTATATAAACAACATTAATTGGTGAAGTATATGTAACGAGCTATCCTATCCAGAGTTGTTAACATGTTCCTGATTGCCAACCATGTAATGAAGGATTTGCAAGGTGAATTATGTTTGAACCAAATCATCCTGTACCAAGAAACTTACAAGTTGGAGCCTTTGAATAAATTCCAGCTAGATGGACTAGTAAATTCACCTAAAGAAGTTGGCAACCATTCCATCTCATCCTGTATAAAGGGATCTAGTACAACAGAAGAAAGAAATAAGGTTATAGCTAATGATTTATTCAACAATGAGCCATTTAAGATATACAATGCATCTGCAACTTTGATGTCAGTATGTAGATTGATAGGAAAGAAGCTGGAATCCAATATTAAGGAGAGAGGACCAAATGGAGTCTAAAGATCATGCTAGAAGTATGTGGATTTACCATCATATACTATGTGTTTAGAGTGGCTCTTAATCACTTCTCTGAATTTGAGAATTTGAACAAGTTGCTGAAAAGAGCATAATAGTTGGAAGATTGTCTAATATTCCACACACTTTGATCATCGATGTAGAAAGAGTGGATCTATTTAAGCCATATTGAACTTTTATCAATAAATAATCTCTAGAGTCTCTTAGTAAGAAGCATTAAGCAAAGAAGTTTGATGGATAAAATGCCTAGAACATCACAGCTTCTAGGTAAGCAGGAGTTCCTTAAAGTAGTTCTTTTGATCAGGCTGGTAAGTTCTTTAGAAATTAATGCAAACAGGTAGGGTGAGATAGGATCACCTTGACCATTCACCAAAATTTTGTAAGACATAGTTGAGATCCATTGATGAATCCAATAAATGAAGATACAAGGAAATCCAAAAGATTTTAGCAAATCGAGAATGAAATTCCAATCGACAGAGTCATAGGCTTTTTGAAAATCCAACTTAATTGCACAATTCTTACTAGTATGCCTTTTGTTGGAATATGATTGAGCCCAAGTTTATGATCTAAATTGGCAACACTTTCATGGCCTTTACTATGCTTTTTGATTCCTAATTCTTGATTTTGTGCTTAATTTAATCCTTGAGTGTGCACTTTTATTTTATGCAATTTGATAGTAAAAATTGTCACAATTGGTATTAATTGCATTCCTTGATTTTTCTAAGAACAATTGTTATTGCAAATTGCTATTGTGATTGTAGGAACATCAAGGAGAAGGGAGTCAATGTGCTGAATTGAAGTCAACAGGAGAACAAACCTTTCGGGAAAAGTTTGCCGCGATGAAGAGCGAGGAATCTAGGCTGACTTTTCGGGAAAAGTTCGCTGCGGCGAAGGATCTAGAAAATGCACAAAACCTTTTGGGAAAATTACGCCGCGGCGAAACGTCGAAAAACCCAAACATATTTAGAAAAATCTCTCACTGTTCCGACCCAACCCGCGACCCAACATTTAAAAACATGCCAAATTAGGTTATGAAAGAGACTTTTTTGAGAAGAGAGAGCCGACACTCCATCATACACTCTCTCGACTTTCATCCTTCAACCATTTTTCACGCTTCATTGTCGCT
>JAOSBL010000001.1:8062912-8077440 GCA_027568915.1 Erythroxylum roraimae | reverse complement strand
TGAATGCAATGAAATCTATCAGTCTGACCCAAAATTACCATAATACCCCTGTGCTACCAGTAACGGGATGTTACAAGACTAATGGAAAAAGACAGACGAATGGGAAAAATTGCCATAACTTTCCCTACAGATATTGAATTGGGGTGTTATTTGGATGGTTCGAAAAAGGACTTCAAGATCTACAACTTTCATGAAGACCTTAAGACAAATTCTATCTTCTGAAGGGTCAAAAGTGGAACAGAAGATAGGCCAGGTGAAAAAGCAGAAGAAGTAAAACATAGAAGAAGCAAAAAGTAGAAGAAGCAAAACATAGAAGAAGCAAAATATAGAAGAAGCAAATACTAGAAGAAGCAAAATGTAGAAGATACATCTTCCCTTATAAGGACCATAACTTTCAGCTCAGATGTCTAAAAATTTCATAGTATATACTGTTGGAAAGATAAAAGAAAGACCTACAATCTTCTAAATACAAAATAACCAAAACTAGGAGTGCTGCCTTGCCTCTTGACCTACTCAACATCCTACTCATCACCTGAATGTGTGGGAGGAGATTGGGGGGTGAGCTTAGAGCCCGTGGGTAACAATTTTATAGTTTATAACAAGCAAAAACATTTATAAATTATTTTCAATGAAAAAAATTATGTGTATGCAAATTATGAATGCATCACTCATATCAACTTGTCATGAACACATAAACATATCAAATGGTTTGGGCAAGTCCAAAACATGACGCACTACACATTTCCAATATAATGGTCCTGTGTAGTTGTGAATTCTTGAGGGAGTCCTTGAGGGAGCTCCATGGCACTAGCGGGCAGGCGGGAGAAGCCTTTACTTGGGGCAACGTGCACGTGACAGTTCTTGAGGGACTACCACATAACACATAGATTTCAAAATCTTGTAAGCTTGATGGACAAAAAGGCAAATTCTCTTGAAAACTTGCTTTTCACATGCTTGTTATACCTTAAAAACCATTTCCAAAATTATAGTTTCATAATCATGCATCATTTCAAAGAATCCTTTTAAAAATAACTTTTCGTAAATCATCACACAAATCATGTATAAACATATAGCCCAATCTTGCAGCATTTAAAAACATTAAATGCACATGAATGAGGTAGTTGCAAAATTATTTACTGTCATTTCTTGACAGAAAATTTTTGTTGGCTTATTACTTAACTATAAAATTGAAACCCACCTTGAAGTCCTTGATTATGGTATGTTCAAATATGTCTCTCCTCTTTCTCCTCTTGTCCTTCTTGATTTTCTTCAACATTGACAAAAATCCCAAATCAATAGAATTCAAATTGGAAAACCCAAAGAACCAAATGCATGAAATTGATCTTAGAATACTTATACCCATACATTTCCTAAGCTCTTTGAACCAAAACCTTTCCAAAAAATCCAAAGCCTTAAAATGCTCTTACCTCAAATCTTCACCAAATGAAGAAATGTTTGGTTCAAAAGAAAGCTCTTATCTTCCTCTACCCTTTTCCCTTCTTACACAGCACCTAAATCTCTCTAAAAGGCTTAGAAAAGATGGAACCCTAGCTCAACTCTTTTCTTTCCTCTCAACCACCGAAACCTCTCTTCTTTCTCTCTTTGATTTTTGTTATTTCACTTCTTCCTCTTCCATTTTCGTATTTCCCCCTCTTTAGGAAGAAGACAACACTTCTTTTTCCCCATTTTACCCTTCATGATTGAGAAAAGTCTACCTTGCCCTTCCTTTAATAACTTATGGTTTTTAAACTTAAGTGACTTGCCGAAATTGGCCTTACACTCTCCCACTACTTTAATAGTTCAAAGCTCTTAGCCCATGTTGGACCCCGAACCTTTCTGTAAGCTAGGACTATTAAATGAGAAATTATTGGCAATTAGCTAGGTGTAAAGCAAAGGAGAATCCTTGAAATTGAAATGAAATGGAAAATATGGTTTAGACACAAGATAGATTATATGTGAAATATTGGGAGTTAAAATCTGAAAAGTGCAGTTGAAAAATGTTCATGGAGCATGCTTCGATGTTTTCGC
This sequence comes from Erythroxylum roraimae, assembly GCA_027568915.1. NCBI lineage: Eukaryota > Viridiplantae > Streptophyta > Magnoliopsida > Malpighiales > Erythroxylaceae > Erythroxylum > Erythroxylum roraimae. Next base: position 8,075,412 of record JAOSBL010000001.1, on the reverse strand, counting down.
TATAACTTGATCTCTAGTTATCCAAATGAGATGATTCTTTATTTGGATTAAACTAGATAGATAAGGCTACAAATGTTCTGATGAAATCTAGTTTTAATTCAATCTCTAAGAAAGTCAAGCGCAGGATAATGTTTTAGTATAAGAACAGTCTGAAATGTTTGGTGTATAACTGTCATAATACTAAACCAAATTGAATGATTCTGGTGTCATTAGAAAAGTGAGACAATGAGGAACATTTGTCTAGAAGGAAGTTTTATCAAATTCCTTCAATTTCATGATTAGAAAATGCCTTGATTTTTGGAAAGAGTTAGGCAAGGAATTAAATGAATTTTGAGGTCTTAATAGAGTATTTTGTGGAATTAATTAGCATGTTAATAGGAGTTAATTAACATGTTAATTTGAGTAAGACCAGATGACATGGATTAAATTGAATTAAGGTGGTAAGTTTGCATGAGGGGCAAAATTGGCAAGCCACTAAGCCATTTAAGTTACAAGGCTATTATGTAAGGGCAAAAGGGTCATTTTCCACTCATTAATGGCATTTTTGTAAATAAGACAAGTAGGCTTGCTATATAAGGGAGAGTGATGCACGAAATTGGGGAGAAAAATGAAAGAAAAGAGAGAAGAGAGGGAGAGCTTCGGTGGAGAAGAAAAGAAAGAAGAAGAAAGAAGATGCTAGGGTTTGCTTTTTCATGGATTTCAAGAAGGATTTTGGGTGGATTCATGAAAGAAAAAGATGGAAGAAGATGAGGGCTTCCATTAGAGCCAAGCAACTCCTCATTTGGTGAATGATCAAGGTAAGAGGATTTGTGTTTTGTTGGATTTTTTGAAAGGGTTATGGTTTAGATAGCTTAAGAATGGTATGGGTTTAAGAATTTCAAGATCAATTTCATGATATGTTCCTTTGGGTTGATCAATTCGGATGTCTATTGATTTGGAGATTTTGTGGCTTTTGTTAAAGGAGATTAAGAGAGGATTCAAGAGGAGCAAGAGGGGAAGCATGTTGAATAAGTATAAGCAAGGAATTTCAAGGTGGGTTTTATGTTTATAATAGAATTAATGAGCTATAAATATGTTAAAGCAAGAAAATAAAATGATTCCAAATTACTCCATAATTGTTGCATTCATTGCTTTTGATTGAGAAATTGCTATAATTATGGCATTTATTGCTTTTGATTTGAGTGAATTGGGTTGATGAGTTGTGAAATATTTCATGTTCATGAATAATTGTGTTTTTGAAATATGCCTTAGTGGCGAAATGTCAAGAAAATCATGCTTTCGAAAAAGTGCCATTTTGGGCAATTTGTTTTCAAGTCATGAATTATATGATTATGTGGGTTTGGTTTGGTCCGTTCTGTAAGTCAAGTGCACTTATCTAAAGGCTTCTCTCGCCTGCCCGCTAGTGGCATGGAGCTCCTTCATGGACTCCCTTACGACTACACAAAACCACTATGTGGGATTGTGTTAGTACGTTCTGTTCACGGCTACACAGGACCCTTAGGAGAAATGTGTAGTACGTTCTGTTACGGACTACCCAAGCCATTATGATGTGTTTATGATTTGTGACAAGTTTTGATGCATTCATGATTTATGAACAAGTTGAAAAATGCATGAATTGTGTTGTTTGTGATTTTGATTATATGACAAGAATTTTTGAAAGAAACATATGTTTTACGATTCAAGAGAATTTTTCATGATAAAGAGCTTTTTGAACTGTTTTTGCTTGTTATTTGTTATAAGCATGTTACCCACAGAGCTTTCGAGCTCCACCCCTCTCTTTCCCCATCTCCAAGTATTGAGCACGAAACAGAGTGAAAGAAAGTCAAGACATTACTTCGGATATGCATGTTTTGTTCTGTTTTGAAATTATTGATGTAAAACAAGGCTTCAAATATATTTTGAGAATTATTGGGTTTTGCATGTTTTGTATATTAGATTTTGATGTTGATATTGTATTGTGGCTTGGAAATGCCATTGAAGTTGTAAAAATCTTAATTTATGATGATGATGAAATATAGACTTGTGTATGGATTTGAAATGTAAACTTGTATATGGATGACTATGATGAATGTTGAGCATGAATGGTTGGTATATATGTATATATATATATATACACATCAATGAGATATTCTGGAAACGACACATAGGAATTTTGGATGTTGAGATGTAGCGTAATATGACAAGTCAAATGAGCTGAGATTTAAGAATGGATGATTGTGAAATTGGAATGTAAAATTGTGTATAAATGATGTTTAGTTGAAATTGGATATAATTGAAAAAGCGATCCATGTGAGTTGATGAACTTTGCATATGAATCGATATATATATAAGTGAGGAAATATGGACAAGAAGATAGGAAAGTTATGATCATAATCATGAAATGTTTTTGAATAAATTGAAGTTGAGGGTTGATGAATTCCACTTGGTAATTAAATGGATAAGAATGTGTTGCTTTTGTTAAAGAAGTGAAGTTGAGATGAAATTCAAGTTTTCATTAAGGGAACTTGTGTTTTGATTCAAGGGAAATTCTGGAATCATTGAGATAGAACTGGCCAAATTTGTCTTCTAGGAAGTTGTAGATGATCCTTTTAGCTTTCCGACGCTATAAAGTTTATAAATTTTGGATGTCGGAGTTGAGAGATATGATTGTTACAAGTTGGGATGTTGCATGGAGTGTATGAACATGACAGCTATGGTAATTGATGAGAATTTGTGATTTTGATGATCCAAATGGATTGAGATTTGATAGTTTCATGAGATTGATTTGGTGTTTGAATGTTTTAGAAGTGTTTTTGCATGAGAATAAGTGAATTTGGGAAGATTACAAGTGTTTATGATGTTAGGAAGGTTGTTGGAAGCATTAGAGAAGGTTTGGAGGAGTTTTGGGAAGCCCTAACGGACTTTAAGAAGTCCGTTTAACGGACCTTTACGGGTCAAAAAGGACCCTTTGCATGGATGTCCGTTTAACGGACCTTCTCGGGTGAAAAAGTGCAGTTTGGTCGATCTATATCCGTTAAACGGACATACACAGGAAAGATTACAATTTTTGACAATCTTGGAGGCATAATCAGGATTTATGGTCTTCATGAAAGTTGTAGATCTAGAAGTCTACTTTCAAATGGTCCAAAAACAAAAGCAATCTGACATTTGTAGAAAAAGTTATATCAATCGTGCCAAGACATGTTACTGCATGATTGAGGATTTAAGTATGTTGGATTCTTTGATCATAACTCCCTCATCCGATCTCCAAATGAAGTGATTCTTGAAGCACTGGGATTCCTAAGACATGTATCTATCTCTACATGAAAATTTGTATCATTTGGAGTTGAATTGAAAGAGTTTTATGGAAAGTAAGTGAGAGGTCGGTTAAGAGAGCATGATTGGAGTATGTGCACGCTTTAGCGTTTTAAGCATATCTTGAGCTATAGAACTCCGATTGAGTTCATTTTTTCTTCAAAACAAACTAGAGACTTAGAGCTATGATTTCTTTGAAGAAGTCAAATTAAAATTCTAGTTTGAAGATTTCCAAATTCTGCTCACAAGAAAGAAAATTTGAGTTCAAGCATGGTGACTGATTTGTATGGGCACACCATGGAACAATTTGTGAGTAAATTTTTGGGATGTTATGAGAATGAAGATGAATTAATAATGTCTAATAAGGGTTCAATGGAAAAAAAATCCCTTCAAGGTAACACGCACGCACTCACGCGTTTCAAGATTTTCGCAAGAGGTTAGGCTTCGGAATCAAGCGGGGTCCAACAACTATATGAGTCTGCAAGAGGGTTAGGTTCCGAAATCGGGATCCAACAGTTCTTTTGTGTTTGATGTTAGTTTAGGGTAAGAATTGATCATTGTGGTGTAGGAATGGAGGGTGGACACTTTTGTGATTGAGTTAGGGACCAAGAGAAGAGAAGAGAAGTGGAGTTGCTAAAGAACAAGAATCCACAACTGTGAGAAAGGGCATGTTTCACAATCGTGGGAAATCTATGGAGAAAGTTTCTGTCATATTAACCCACAATCGTGTGTTTCCCATGGTCGTGGGAAATCTATAGAGAAAGTTTCTGTCATACTAACCCATGATCGTGAGAATCACAAGGATAATTCCCACGATCGTGGGATGCTTAGCTCGAGGAGTCACGTTCTTTTTAAGGTTTTATGATATATAATGACACAAATCCCTAGGGTTGTAGAGGGTGTCGTGGAAACTAGCCTTGGGGAGCTAAAAGACATACTAAAAGCCTAGAGATAGGTGGAGAATCAAGGTTTTCATTCCCAATTGAGCAAAGAGCATTTGGTCATCTAGATTTTCCATATTCGAGCAAAGAAGAGGAGGAGCTTGCCCCTTATAGTTCTTATTTCAATTTTTTTCTCTTCTAACATGTTTATCATGAATTGTTTGGTTGTTGGGGATGTTAATAACATTATGATCGGCTAAAATTTTTTTTTAGGGTTTGTTGTTTGAACTATTTATGAACCTTCGGTTGTTGATTCAATAATACAAATGTTTGTATTATTTATTGAGCTCAAACCTTGCAACAAATCGAGACAGTGAGCTTAGTGATCTGTGTTAAATGTACAACGAGAGTAGACATTTAATAGAATTATAAATAACAAGTTATCGATTTATTAGGAAGAGATTTCAATAGATTGATACACTACCTATAAGATAGCTTCATATCTAGTTGAATGTCTAGGAAAAGCTTTGTATATCAAGAGATCCCAAAGTTAATCCTAATTTATTTAACTAATGACATTTAGTTGTACCTTGAGAGAGGGTAACTAAAATTTTAGGAAATCTTAGGCCAAGCATATATTGAATCAATTAACCAAAGGGAGCAAATAGGGATAATAACAAGTCCTAATTCTTAATCTTGATTTTCTCCAAGTTTTAGTTTACGATTTTGATTTAGGTTGCAATGTTTCCTTTTACCTTTAGTTCTTTATTTTACTTATCTATTTAAATTTGATTAAATCAGTTTCTTAAACAAAGAACAACTTGAATTAAGTGGTGCCTAAGTACAATCCTTCAGGGATTGATATCTGCTTTTTACTACAAGTTACAACCCGTATGCTTGCGGTTTTGAGCACAAAACTTGTAGTTTGGTTTGCATTCAACAATAGGCAATCTATTATGCATGGATGAAGCAACTTTATTAAGAAAATGCATAGGATGCACAAGATTTGTATCAGTGTTGACATGGAATGTAACTTAGCTGAAGAGGTTTCGTTGATAAGATTAGGAGTAGGGTATAAGTTAGTTAAGGACAACATTAAATTTTTTTACCAATTAAGGTCATGTCTAGCTCAACAAGGGAAGAAATGGCTACCAACGGGTAAGATGTTCAAAACTAGTTTTTATGATAAATTGATACAATTGGAAAATGTTAAATCCACCAGTTCTAGAATAAATGTTTCCTAGGATTTAGGTGTGGTTTATGGATCCTCTAACCTTAATATTGAAAACCCTAATCAGAAGATGGAAGATCCCAGCTCAAATAATGTACCTACTCCTTCTCCCAATCATCGCCAAAAGGATAATCTAAGGCAGCCTATTAATAATGTTCTAATTCAAAAAGATGGTAAATTAGAGCAACATCCTAACATCCATCTATCCGATTATTATACTACTTAAGGAGCTTTTATATCCATTGAAAGGAATAGATCTGGTCAAAAAGTTAAGTCCAGATCCAACAAATGCTTTAAGATCTAATGACAGTGTTTGTATGGAATGTTAAGGTTCTTAATGATCCCCAAAAATAGTAAGTGGTAGTTGATTATATCAAGGCAATAAAACAAAAATTAATTGGTCTTTTTGAAACAAAATCGGAGAGGGAGAAATGTCAAGTTTGTGGTTGCTTAATGCTTATTAGAAGCTCATTACTAACAATGATAGGCACCATAAAGAAGGGTTATTGTAGCATATATTTTAGATAAAGTTTTCTTGTTGAATTACCAATGCATTTATTTTAGCTTAATTTAAAGGTATGGGAAAGGCATGGTTCACTTTTATGTATGTATCTAAGTTTGCATTATAAATAGCCATATTGTGGAATGATTTGGTATAATATAAGAAAGTAGTGAATGATCCTGGTTCATTATTAGTGAATTTAATTGTGTAATGTTGGCTTTGGAATCTTAAGGTGAAAGGACTTCAGGGAAACCTTATGGAGAATTTAGAACTTGTATTCAAAATTTGGAACTCAATAATCTTAGACATAATGAAGATTCTTGACATGGTCTAATAATTAGAATGGTCAATTATCATTAAGAAAAAAATTGGACAATGCTTTAGTCAACTTGTTATGACATAAAAAATCGTATTCAAGTATAGCTCATTTTGATAACAATATATGATAGACCATTCCACCGTGGAGATTCATGATATTTTTTAGAAAGTAAAGGGTTCCATTTAGGTTCTTTAAATACCTCAGTGGTATGGGTGGGTTCCAAGAAATTGAATCTACAGGATTAGAGTATCGGGTCAATTGTTATGCCTCTCACTAATTCCATAAGAAGCAGATGGGACTAAAACATAAGTTCAAATCCTTTTAAAAAGCAAGTACAGGGACACTTTTGAGGGTGTAGAGTGAGCCAAAGAAGCATGAATACAATGCTAGGAGAAACTATATGATTCTCCTTATGATGTCCCTCTTAAGATCAAAGAAAAACAACCCTTGGCCAATTACATAAGTGGTCTAGAAGCACATTCCTCCATTCTTATACAAAAATCAAGGGTGATATATTTAAAGGATGGAGACTTCAATTCCAAGTTCTTCCATAGATCATAGTTCGCTAGGAGGAATTGTAACATAATATCCAAGTTACTTACTGATGAGGGTATAATTATCATTGACCAGAATGAGTTCAAAATCCATGCCAAGGATTACTATACTAAAGTATTGGGAACTCCAAGGGCTGGGAATCCTGTTTACCTACTTTATAGTCTATCCATTCCTAAGATAATCTCCCTTCAACGATCTGAATTTCTTAGTAGGATGTTCATTAATGATTATATAAAGGGGTGGTGTTCTCTCTTAGTCCCAATAAAGCCCCAAGATCAAATGGGTTCAATGTCTTCTTATATCAACAAACTTGGAGCTCTATTAAATTCCATATATGCAAAGCTATTCATGAGTTCTTTGATAATCCCAAGATGTTGAAGGTATGGAATTGCACTTATTTATTTCTAGTTCCAAAAACTCATAGTCTAAACTCTTTGAGGGACTTTAGACTAATTTCTTATTGCAATACATTTTATAAAATCATCTGTAAGTTGCAGGCTAATAGGATCAATTAGTGCTTCCTTCATTCATTATCCAATCTCAAGTTGTTTTTATACAAGGTAAAAACATTGGAGATAATGTGTTACTTGCACAGGAATTGTTAAAGAGTTATCATATCAAGGGCTCTAGAGCTAATAGTGCTATTAAAATTTACATTCATAAGGCATTTAACCCAATTAATTTAGATTTTATGCTTCTTTCTCTACAAGTATTTAGGTTCCTTGATAGGTTAATACTCAAATCTCTCAGTGCATAATGACTACTTTATTCGGTGTTTTAATAAATGGGGAAGCTAGTCAACTTATTAAGGGTTCTATAGGGCTAAGGAAAATTATCCTCTCTCCCCTTATCTCTTTACCATATTCATTGAGGTATTTCATTTCATCATTCAGAAAAATGTGCTTACTAATTGTGGATTTAAATATCATAAAAAGTGTAACAGGCTAGACAACATCCATCTTACTTTTGCTTATGATTTGTTATTATTTTGTAAGGCTGATAAAGCTTTAGTGGGTTACTTAATAAGATTTTTGAAGGAATTTAGTGCTTTTTTAGGCTTCATATGAATAGGGAAACGAGCTACATTATGATTGTAGTGAATGCCTTAACTCAACCTAGTTATTATTATCCATCTCAGATCTATCACTCAAATTTCCACGATTTACCTAGGTATTCCTATATCCTCAAGTAGGCTCTTTTATTCAAATTGTCAAGGGTTATTGGATATGATTAGGAAAATGATTGGGGTCTAGACATCTAATTCCCTATCCTTTGTTGGAAGGTTATAATTATTTGTTTAAGTTCTTTATAACTTATCCATTTATTGGTCCTCTCACATTGCATTTCCTATGAAGCTTTCTAAGGAAATTGACAAACTTCTCAAGAAATATCTTTAGATTGGAAATGAATCCTCTAAGCCTTTTGTAAAAGTAAGTTGGAATGACCTTTGTATACCCAAGAGGGAAGAAGGTTTAAATGTTAAAATTGTAAAGTTTGTAAACTAGGTTATGCTGATCGAAAGGCTCTGGAAAGTAATAAATGACAAGGAATCCCTTTAGGTGAAATGGATACATGAGCACTATATAAGAGGATCCAACTTGTGGATAATTAAAGCAAGAATAGATGTTTCATGGTACTAGATTTAGATGCTAAAGCCAGGGAACCTCATCCACCCACTTATCAAATACAAGGTAGGGAATGGAAGAGATACAAGGTTATGGTATGACAATTGATGTACCATTGGCACTTTTTATCTTCTCCCTAATTTTTCTAGCCTTAAAGTTTTCTTCACTATAAATGGAAAGGTAAGTAGTTTAATTGCAAATGGAAGATGGAATTAGGTGAGCAATTCTTTCAAGGAAGTTTCCCCCAAATTCCCTTAAACCTGTAAATAGAGGCTAAGGTAATCTGGCTTAAGCATCCTTCTAGTTTATTCACAAACAAGCCGTTTAAGGATATGATTAGGAATAGGCAATGACTGTGAACCAGTATTTTCTTGTATGGAATTAACTTTTTGTCCCAAGATTCTCATTTACTTTATGGCTTGTAATTAAAGAAAAGATCACTATTATTGATAAAATAAGAGGCATCGATAATCTGAATTATATGTTGCATTTGTCAGATCAAGAAACCAATGCACATCTTCTGTTTAGTTGCCCTTATTCATATAAGTTTTTGAGGGATGCTATTTGCCTTTATAACCTTAATCCACAAATCAAATACTTGTTAGGAATAATCTAATGGCTATGTGCCCTTTCTAGTGGTCATAAAGTTGAGAGGTTGTCATATAACTTGGTTCTTAGTAGCACAATTTATGGTGTTTAGTGGGAAAGGAACCAAAGGGTCTTTAGGGCCAAGTTCAACTCTCTAGATCATGTAAGTGAATGAAACATTAGACGTATCAAGGATCTATTTATAGCTAGAGGAAAAGGCTTGTCACTTTCTCCACTTTTAAAGTTAAATTGGTCCCTCTAGTGACTTCTAGTGAGTTGTCATTTTCGTAATTAAAGAAATGCTTAATACCAAAGACAAGCTTTATTTTAGTTGTGTTCTTTACATTTGATACCTAGAATTCCTCACTCTCTTGTTTTTTGAATTACTCCAAAGTTATTAGGAATAGATTTCTTCATTTCTACAATTTGCAGTGTCAGGCCAATAACTGATCTAGAATCATTACTTGGGTGAGCATAATTTAACCTCAGATGTAAATGAGACAAATATATTTAAAGCAACATTTAGTAGTGTAATTGGTGTTATATAAAAGGAGTGAAACAAAAGAATTTTTCAAAACATGCTACGTTCAAAAACAGTCAAGAACTAGCAAAAAAAGTGGGATATATAAAGTTGAATTGAGATGTGTCATGATTGTACTTCAAGAAGAGGTTCTTCCAAATCATTCAATAAGATGCAATATCTCACAAGTTAATTAAGATCCTAGCCAAATATATAAGCCTGTCGAGTTTTGCTAGGGGGAATCATTTTGCTTCTAAAAACTCCTATTTCTCCTCGACACATTCATATATCTTCCTAAATATACCTTACAACTCACCCATATTACTAATCATATCGCTACAATTAATGGTAGACAATTGTGTCTCTTTGTGATATGCTTGTGTTTCCCTATTTGACACAATGTTTTGCTCTTATTTAAGCTTTTATTATGTTGTTTATTAAAGTTCTCCTTTTAAGATTATCTTCTTGTAATATTTTTTTAAACTATGATCTTATTCTTCCACTTGAAGAGCCTTTAGTTAATTCATTTATTCTAATTTTCAAAAAAAATACTTGGTTATTACATACAATTGAATCTTATTTTTAGATAATGAGTAACGAAACTATTTTTAGATAATGATCAAGAAGAGGGTCGATGCTAGAAAAGGGACAATCCTTTTATTTGAAAATTTGTAGGAATATTTTATGACTGTAGATGAACTAAAAGCTTGACATTTTATTTATTTGATAGGAGAGAGAAAAGGATACAAGTGTATTTTACTTGAGATTTACTATAAACGTAAACTTTCCCTAAAAAGAGTGAGCAACAGGTCAAATCATTTACCTCATCCTCCAAGAATATGACAACTAATTTGACGAATTATATATAAGATAATTGTAAAGATATGCACAATTTGGAATAAAACGTATTTCTTATGTAATTCTTTAAGGTTTTTTTTTTTGCCTATACTAGTATTGTGCGTATTATATTAAAATAAAAAATGGCATATTTAGGTGAAATAACATTAAATTGATCGTTTATCATTTAAAAATTAATTAATTACAAAATTATGATGAATTACCATTAACCAACATTTTTTTAATCCATAAAGAAGCAGGGAACCAAGAATGAGATCTAATAAATATGAAACTAGTAAAATGGACGCTTTTAGGATAATAATATAAAATTGAAAATAGAGATGTTTCAGAACAAAACAGTGTAGCTAGGATATAAAAGGGTGTCATAGATTGAAGAGATACAGTGGAGAATTGAAAGAGAAAACATTTCAAATGAGAAAAAAATAAATTAATTAAACGATAGAAACAAAAGGAAAGAAGGCAATGATTAAGGAAATGAAAAACATGATTAGTACAAAGCAAAGATAAATTTAAAATTAGCCATGAAAATCCTGTTTTTAGGGTACATTGCTTAGGGGTATAATAGTCAAACAATCCGCTTAGTACTTTAACTGGTAAATAACTTGCGGCAATGTTAGGTTAATAACTTCAGCAAAAGAACTGTAAACACAAATTTCCCAATTTTATAATTTGATAATCAACACATTATCTCATAATTGGTAAGTTTCTCATCTTTATTCCTACGTAATTTTCTTGGAATCCAATCACTTAGAAGATGGAAATAAATCTGTTTGATAATTCAAATACCCAACTGTAGGTCTTCCTAATACAGTTAGTAATGGGCCGGATTAAGACAATTTGGATTTGGCATCGGCCCAGCTCAGCAAAGTCTGCTCCTCCTAATAGGTGGCTTAAGCCACATTTGTAGTCCAGTCAGTTCAATCGGTGCTGTTGAGGCCCGATCCAAACTTAGTTAAGCTGCTTCATAATGATGTCATTTTGATGTAACTGACAAATGACATCACTTCTAATGTAATCGATCAAAACGACGTCGTTTTGATCTTCAACCTCGTCTGATCAACTTAGACCGTTGACTTCCATTGGGTCAGGAGGGGTCATTTCTACCGGCCCTACTTCCTAAGGGAAAGATTATATTGAATGAATGTCAAATCTAACAATGTATTCTCCAAAAGAATTTCGAAAAACGACCTACCCTTAGTTTGCCGATTCTACTACATGTATGCACAATCAAAATATAAAAGTACAATACCTTTGATTTACCTACCTTTCATAGAATTCCAAGCCGCTTTATTTTTCCTCCACCTTAAAGCAGTCATTTTCTTATATTTCCATAGTCTGAATTTCTGTCGGTCCCTCAACCAACTAGCATAATCTTTTCCTTGCCTGCACACTATAAAATCTGATAAATCATCAAAATCTGGCACTCTGGAGCTTCGTATACACTTGAGGAAAGCTTCGCCATTGCACACTTCTTTAGTGTTTTTAACACTGACAGTAGAATCATGTTCTGAAGTTCCTGGTTCATTGTCATATTTCCTTTCAGAGATGCACACAAGAGAGCGCATTCTGAAATATAAAAGGGGGCAAAAAAATGTTTCAGTATAAAGTATAGCATCTCAAAAAAAAAAAGACACGTGTAAGTTTATGCTTCTTTCAGAAGCTTGTATTAATTTCTGTAAATGTTCTTTCCTTCCTTGTAAATGTTCTTTCTTTCGTGTTAGTTCCTATTATTTTGGATAGTGATTTTGTGACTCCTTATTAGAAGGGAGGTAGTTATTCCAACTTTAAATCGTAATGAGAGAAAATGATGCAAGACTGGAAAGATCATGTACAATTGATTGTTTTTAATTAAGTTTTCTATTTTCCATAAATTGTGGGATTAAAGAATATATCATAAATTGTGGGATTAGAGAATATCCCATAAATTGTGGGATTAGATATTGTATAGGTATCAAAATAGTACATATAAGTTATACCTAATGTAAACTTTAGAAATATGCAAAATATACAGTTCTTATTCAACTTTTGACATGGTGTCAGAGCCAATCCAACCTTTATTACTACAAACATATCTCTATTTTTCACTCTTTTCATTGCTGCACCATATTTCTTTCTTCCATTTCAGCC
>JAOSBL010000001.1:8025063-8042430 GCA_027568915.1 Erythroxylum roraimae | reverse complement strand
TGGATTTGAGATTTTCTAAGGTTAATTGAAGTGATTATGCTATGATGATGCTCAATTTTGGATGATTGATTAATTAGAGTTTATGCCCAATTTTTAGGATTAACCGGTTCTCACTGATTCAATTGAGAACCGATTTTTAAGAGTGAACCGAATCGAATAATCAATCGGTCACCGGTCTAGCCGATCGGTCCAATCCGATTTTTAAAACAAAGGGAATAACACAATTAATCAAAATGGAACGAGGCGGACTCCGTTAGAAAGACGTTAACTCAATACGGTCAAACAGGAGATGAAAAACAACATGCCGACGCTGTCATATCTTTCTTTAGATGTTCATTAGTTCCCATTCCTACTGCTGCCAAAGTTTTCCCTCATTCTCTCTCAAGCGAAGCTTGTCTCTTCCAGTCACCGACACCTCTCTCTTAGTAAAAAATAATTAAAAAAACTCGTCCTTCCCGTCAGTGTCTTTGTTTACACCTTCAAATCTCTTCGTTTTTTTTTTTCACTTCACTTTTGTGTACAACCATACATAAATGTCGTAAGAAAGCATCACAGATCTTTCTGTTCCCATTTTTAAGCGATTGATATTGATATTAAGGGCTTTGAACTGTACTCATCTGGTCCATTTCCTCCATTCTCTAGCTATGGTTGGATACACCCGCGTCGGCAGTCCTCTCTCTGTTACTGCCACCACCACGCCTTCTCCTCCCTCCTCTCCTCGTCTTCGAGCCGTTCGGAGCAAGCCCACCTTCGGCCCCGCTGATGATGGCAGTAGCAACAGCGGCGGCACAGGCGTTTCCAGTGGCCGAGGTTCCTCCAAACAGACTTTGCTGGAGAGATTAGTGTATGTGATAGTGTCGGTTGTTCTGAAGCGAAGAGGGGTTCTTTTGTTTGCGCCATTGTTGTATATTTCAGGGATGTTGTTGTACATGGGTTCTTTGAATTTCGACGTTGATTTGAATTTACCGAAAGGTGGTGTTGTTGTAAGGAAACGCGCACCACCTGGGTCGGTGTACCGGAGTCCTCTCGTGTTTAAGAAGCTTTGGCCTTATATGGAGGCTGAGAGCAACGGGAGCCATAAGAATGCGGTACTCCTTTTTGAAATTCCTTTTGGGTTATTTGGTATATGAAAATGTTGAGATTAAAGTTCATGGGTTCATTTTTTTTATTTCCTTTCTGTTTTGGATTTCAAAAAGAGTGTATCGCAAAAAAAGAGCTAAAGCTGGTTGCTATTGTTTTTGTTTTCTGCATTTGCTAGATGCCTACTGCTTAGTATATCAGTTCTTCGTCAGGTTAGATTTCATGCTGGGGATGAAATACTCTTGTTTTGCAGTACATTGGATGGAAGTCTTTTTAATTTAGTGTTATTAGTGATTTCCTAATACCTGTGTGTCCGCATCGGTTATCAAACTTAAGTAAGCTGTATGCAAATTTGAACTGTCACGCAGTAGAGTATGGAATGTTCCTTTATAAGTGGTCTGAATCTTTTGATAAATCAAGTAGACCAATGATCGACAAGATTGGATACTTTGACTTAGAAGACTTTTCTCTTAGTTTGTATATCCAGGACTTGGTAGGTTGCTCGTGTATTTCCATTATAAAATGAATGCTACTAATTAACTTGTGTGAAGCCTACCACAGTTGATAAGTTAAGTTTGATTTCATGTACAGCTGATATTAAGTAGTCCAAGTTATCAAAAGGATTTTATTGTCTGACCAACATCTTGCATTTTTATTCAATGTTTTCTATATATAAATATAAAACTAAAATAACACACCCTCGTTCATGCTTTTCTTATTGTTTCCCACTTCAATTTCTGTCATTATATCATGTATAACTTATGTGGACCTGTTTATGCAGTTGATGTCATCATGGGATTCAATTTTGCATCAGAGTTGGCAACCTTGTGGCAATAACACTGACTTGAAAGCAGGTTAGGTTCATACATGTGAATTAATGTCAACTTAGCTATACTCTAAAGTTGATTCTTGCAACGGAAAATTGTTGTCAATGTGTTCAAGATCTCAAGGATTGTTTTATGAACCATTGTTATACGACAACTTCTGCATATGTTTGCAATTTCATACTTGTTGTTGTCCTATACGGTGTTTCTCCATATCTTGCTGCATCATTGGTGTACATTTCCTCAACAATATTTCAAGAATTAAACCAATAGAAAACCATTTGATGTAATCAATAGCTAATTGCTTTCTAATTCCTTCCTTTTTTCTCTCTCTTGTTGGGTTCTCAGAATTGCCACAATCTAATGGTTTCCTTATAATAGAAGCAAATGGTGGGTTGAATCAACAACGCTTATCGGTATGTTTGCCATTTAAAGTTGCTGTGCTAGCTTTAGCTTCTCTTTGTACACATGATATTGGAATGTAATTTGTTTTGGCCTTATCAATGATTGTGTTGGATAATTATTTATCTTTATTTTTAGATAAGTCTCTTAGCTTAGGAGATTATTTTCTAGGAGATAAGTTTATCTTCTAATAGATAAGATGAGTTTATCCTAAACGCAAATCTGATAGTTAGTAGCATTAAATTTGGAATACTCTTGTATAAATTTCCTTGAATCAAAGGAACAAAGTTAAGTTTCGACCCCTTTTCTAAAATCCTCTTGTTTCATGGTATCAGAACTACCAATTCCGGTAGCCTAAAATCTTTTTCCAGCCACATCATGGCTGGAGTTCAACCAACCCTTGACGAGTCTTCCACCACCCAAACCTCCTCCCAAACAATTAGTTCCGTAACCCCTTTAGCCCAATCCTCATCTCCTTTTATTGATAATCTTTCGTTGCAAATCACGCAACATAAATTAAATGGAATGAATTTCCGAGAATGGTCTCAGTCAGTCATGCTAGTAATCAACGGAAGAGGCAAGGCTGAATATCTAACTGGGGCAATTCCTTAACCACAGGAAACAACAGTCACTTATGTTGCTTGGGATGCTAAGAATTCTATTGTTATGACTTGGCTTATTAATTCAATGGAGCCAAAAATAGGAAGAACCTATCTATTCTGCAAAACTGTAGAGAAATTTGGGAGTTTGTGCAAGAAATATATTCTGATTTGGAGAACACATCTCAATGTTTTGAAATCACATCACCAAGGTAACATGTCTGTTACCGAGCATTATAACTTACTTATTGAACTATGGCAGGAGATGGATCTGTTTTATGCAATAAATTGGGAGTGTCATGTTGATGCTGAGAAATATGGAAAATTGTTGGAGAAGGAGAGAGTTTTTGATTTCTTGCCGGGACTTATTGTTGAACTTGATGAAGTACGAGGACGACTACTTGGTTTAAAGCCATTGCCGTCAATCCGAGAAACGATTGCTGAGGTTCGTAGGGAAGAGAGTAGAAAAAAGGTCATGCTTATCTCCCACTTTTGAACAAGTCTCTCAAGGCTCAGCTTTAGTGGCAAACTCTCGGAAGGGTTCTACTCAACAACCCCGAGAGCAACAAACCAAGAACAAGCAGTAGTGTGACCACTGTGATAAGCCCTACCACACTCGTGAGACCTTCTGGCACTTACATGGGAAACCACCAGTTTGGAAGCCTAAAAGCCAAAGGGGTTAGCAAAAATGTGGAACGACACATGTAGCATAATCTGATATCAGCAAATCCACTGGGCTAAATTTGTCTTCCCAGCAGATTGAACTGCTTCACCAATTCTTGAATCAGACAAAGATCACAACTGAATCGGATTCACATGACCAACAGACTCTTACCACAGCACTAGTACATAAAGGTAACCTGTGTCAATCATTATTATCAAAGTCTCTAGATCACGATTTCTGGATTGTGGACACGGGTGCATCAGACCACATGATTGGGTCTTTGAATGTCTTTGAGAAATATGAGTCATGTGAACAGAAAGTTAATGTCTGGGTCGCAGATGGAAAGGTGTCACCAGCTATTGGTCAAGTGATGGTTTGTTTGTCAAATTTGACGTTAAATATTGTTCTCTATATGCCTAGGTTAACTTATAATCTATTATCTGTCAGTCAATTAACTAAGGACATGGACTGTTTTATGACGTTTTTTCCTTCTCAATGTGAATTTCAGGATTGGTATTTGGGGAAGATGATTGGCAGTGTTGAGGAGAAAGATGGACTTTACTACTTCTCAGGAAATAGTAATCCTATTGAATTTAAATCACGAAATAAGATTTCCCTTTCAGTTATGTCAAATTATGATGTTATGTTATGGCATCAACGCCTTGATCATCCAAATTTTCCATATTTGAAAATCTTATATACACAACTTTTCATTAATAAAGATCATATTTCCTTATATCGTGAGCAATGTGTTGATAAACACCCAATTAAGCAAGTCTATACAAGGAAGTCCAAAAAGAATAAGAACAGCATCACCATGAAGGGACAGATGGCAACAATTGAGGAGGCAGTTAGTTATTACAACAGCAATAAAAGGCACGTGAAGGTGTCTGTCGGGGGGCATCTTTTGGGAATCATTGTAATAGTGTGTGAGAGGGATAGGATAGGCCCTAGTCTCCTTGGCTAGTGGATGTTTTGTTTTCTCGTACAAACACTGAATGCAAAAAGCATTGTTGTTGCTATTTGTGCTTATTTCTCTCTGTCTTAATTCATTCTCCACTGAAAATATTGTGTTTATATCCAATTTCGTAACATGTGTCCTTGCAAAGCAAAGCAAAAACAATCATCCCATACACTCATACAGACCCTCAAAATCGTTCCAATTAATTCATAGTGATGTCTGCGGTCCTGCTTACGAATGTTAATCAGTTGACTCAGGCCCAAGCCACCACGGACTAGGTGGCCCGTGGCTTGGCCCGACCGTTACTTCAAAAACGACGTTTTTGATGTTTCAAAAAAATATAATGGGTTGGGTTGACCCGGACGAGCCATGGGCTGGGCCACTGGTCGATGACCCGGTCGGCCGATCACTTTTGGCCCGTAGCCCGCCCGTGGCTTGGTCAACCCGGGCCAAAATTGACATCCCTTGTCCTGCTAGAGCTACAAGTCTAACAAGTACTCGTTGGTTTATCAGTTTCATTGATAATCATACAAGGGTATGTTGGGTATACCTACTGAAAGACAAATTTGAAGCCTATCATGTCTTTAAACAATTTCACAAGCTCATTCAAATTGTATTCCAAACCTCTATTCAAGTAGTACATACCGACAATGGGAAAGAATATTTCTTACATGATTTTATTCAATATCTCAGTGAAAAAGGGGTAATCCACCAAAGTTCTTGTGCTTATACCCCACAACAAAATGGGATAGCAGAAAGAAACAATCATCATTTGTCAGAGGTAGCTCGATCTATGATGTTTACCAATTCTATTTCAAATTCCTATCGGGGAGAAGCTATTTTAACTGCATCATACTTGATAAATCATTTTCCTTTGAAAACTCGTCAATTTTGAACCTCTTTAAGTGTTCTTCTAGATCAATTTCCTCACATAAAGATTCTTAATTCTCTTCTCTTCCTCCTAAAGTCTTTGGGTGTACCGTTTTTGTACACAACAATCAACCCAATAAAAGCAAACTTGACCCACGAGCTATTAAGTGTGTGTTTGTTGGGTACTTTCCCACTCAAAAAGGTTATAAGTGTTTCTCACCTTTTACGAACAAATCCTTTGTTTCATATGATGTCATCTTTTTTGAAAGTCAATCATTCTTATCCAATACCTCTCTTCAGAGGGAGAAATCCCATGAAGAGACTTATTAGGACCCAAGCATATCACTCCCTATCTCACAAAATTCTGTCCAGATCTTCCCACAAAACTTGCAAACAACCACCATTGAACCCAAAACTGTTCAATCCGATTATGTGGAAGAACTAGTTCCGGAAAAGCCAATCTTGGTGCATTCACGAAGGCCTAAAATTTCTCAACAAGGCCAATCATTGGACCAGGAACCGACTCCTAAAGAAACTGTGGCAAGTGACTTGGATATGCTAGTTGCATTACGAAAGGGGGTAAGATCATGTACTAAATATCCTATTTCAAATTATTTGACTTACTCAAAGTTGTTTTCAAAGTTTAAAGCTTTCACTACTAAGCTTGACAGTGTAAGAATTCCAAGAAATGTGCACGATGCATTCCAAGAGCCCAAAGTGGAAGAAAGCTGTACTTGAGGAAATGAAAGCCTTACTTGAAAATAAGACATGGGATATTGTAGATCTACCCGAGGGAAAAAAGGTGGTTGGTAGCAAGTGGGTGCTCACTGTGAAGTATAGGGCAGATGGAGAGATTGAAAGGTATAAGGCTAGATTAGTAGCTCAAGGTTTTACACAAACCTGTGGAATAGATTACGAGGAGACATTTGCTCTAGTTGCAATGTTGAACACAATTAGAGTTCTTCTTTCATTGGCTGCAAATTTAGATTGGAAACTCCATTAGCTTGAGATTAAAAATGCCTTCTTAAATGGTACATTAGATGAGGAAATATATATAAGGATCCCACCAGGTTTTGAATCTAAAGAAGAAAGGGGGAGAGTCTGCAAACTGAAAAAATCTTTATACGGCCTCAAATAGTCTCCACGAGCATCGTTTAAGAGGTTTAGTGACACTCTTTGCAGATTTGGATACAAATAGGGACAAGTTGATCACACCATGTTTGTGAAGTTTGAAAAAAATGGAAAGAAGTCCATCTTGATTGTGTATGTGGATGATATTATAATCACAGGCGATGATACTAGTGAGATCAATGATCTTTAAAAAAAAATGAGGCTGGAATTTAAAGTAAAATATCTCAGCGCCTTGAGACACTTTCTTGGAATGGAGATTGCTTGAAGTAAAGAAGGTATTTTTATATCTCAACGAAAATACATTCTTGATTTATTGGAGGAAACAGGAAAAATGGGATGCAAACCCATGGGAACTCTACTGGAAAGAAAATGGAAATTCAAGAAAGATGAAGAAGATCCTGTTATTGACAAAGGAAGATACCAAAGGTTGGTATGAAAAACCAAACCAGATATTGCTTACACTGGGAGGATTGTCCACTAGTTTATGCACCCTCCAACTCAAAGACATTTAGAGGTAGTCAACCATATTCTGAGGTGTCTTAAAGGCAGTCTAGGTAGAGGATTAATGTTTCAGAAAAATGAGAGAAGGAACATAGAAGGTTTTACGGATGCAGATTGGGCTGGTTGTATTGAAGATAGTAGATCAACTTCTGGCTATTGTACTAGGCTATGGGGGAACCTTGTCAAATTGAGAAGCAAGAAGTAGTTCATAGTGGCAAGAAGCAGTGCAGAGGCAAAGTTTAGGGCAATTGCACAAGGAATTTGTGAAGTTATTTGGTTAGAGAGGTTAATGCAGGATCAGGGCACCACTTCCTCTCCCACCAAAATCTTCGGCGATAGCAAATCAACCAATAGCATAGTGAAGAATCCAGTTCAACTTGATCGAACGAAACATGTTAGAATTGACCGAAACTTCATTAAACGTGAAATAGGAGGAGGCATTGACTTATGCTATGTTCCTACTCAAGCATAAGAAGCAGATATTTTCACAAAGATCATGCCTAAGCGTAGATTTGAGACAATTCTAAACAAGTTGGGAATGATAAATATCTATTCCTCAACCTGAGGGGGAGTGTTGGATAATTATTTATCTTTATTTTAGATAAGTCTGTTAGCTTAGGAGATTATCTTCTAGGAGATGAGTTTATCTTCTAATAGATAAGATAAGTCTATCCTATATGCAAATCTGATAGTTAGTAGCATTAAATTAGGAAATACTCTTGTATAAATTTCCTTGAATCAAAGGAATAAAGTTAAGTTTGGACCCCTTTTCTAAAATCCTCTTGTTTCATCCCTATTAGTGATTGTTTTGAGAGGCGTATCACAGAGAGTTGTTTAGAGGTGGTTGGAAGTGAAATAAAGTGGCTTTAGATGAATTGAACTAAAATGGCTTTATGTACTTTACATTTTTGTGCCACCCACATATATAATATTGTGCATTGTTTGTGCTTTTTGCTAGCTTGGTTAGCCTAGTCTTGTAATTATTTTGATAAAAGAAGATGATTAGATAACAATTATTGTGCAATCTTCTCCTTTTGTTAATTCTATTTTATTTTCTTTTTACTTTGTTTCATTGCTTTTTGGTAACTTTATCATTTTTTATTCATGTTTTTTGGTTTCATTATACCTTTTGATGCAAAATAAAAAATAATTTAATTCTCCTTAGTAGGAAAAGAAAATATTTCTATTTTGATTTATAATTAGTTAGTCTATTAAGGAATAACAATAATTTATTTAACAAAAGATTGGGGAAGTTACTATTCTTCCTGCATTTGTTGTTTAGTTGCTACACTAGTAACCAAGTCGATATTAGACAAACCCTTCAATCTATGCTTTTATATATCTTTATTGCTACGAAGACAAGGTCATACAATAGGACATCATTAGCATGTGTTCAATAAATTTCGTTTTTTATGAAGTAAGTTGACCTAATGATATACAGTGACTAGTAGTCAATGAGAATTTTGTGAAGAATACACTACTATCGTCAACTGAAGATGTCAAACATTCATAAGTGATTCTGCTAAGTCCTAACTCAAAGATAGGGCTTAATAATTAGTGTATGCTTCTTTTGACAATTGGAATTGGAGAATATATGCATAAATGGACACATTTAACAAAACCTAGTGTCTTAATTCAATGCAATTAATGGGTTGATGACTCGATATCTTGTCATTCTTTCCCTTTATATATGTTTAGAGAATTGTAATACAAAAAGAGAAACAATGACAGGAAGCTCAAATGTGCTTCAATTGGTACAAGATTAAGATATTGTCTGTTCCTATTATCCATTTTTATCTAAGAAGTTGATATGTTTCATGGTTTAGATATGTGATGCAGTTGCTGTGGCAGGATTATTGAATGCTACTCTTGTCATTCCCGTTTTTCATCTAAATAGTGTTTGGCGAGATTCCAGGTGATTATTGTGACTATTGCTGTTTTCCTTGTTTCATACTACAATAGTTCTATTGTTGAAAGTCATTGGTTTCAATTATCACTTAAATTTATGGAATTATCATGGGTTAAGTTCATTTACTCTTTATGTTCAGATATATTTGACTTGATCTAAAAGCACATGGTTGTTTTGGCTTGATTGTACAGTGACTATAAATTACTATATTAGAAGCAACAAAAATCTTGAGAACAATGCATGTTTTATGTTCTAGCAGCTTGTGTCACAATGTGGTAAAGGGATGGTAGTTTTGGATAACCCAAATGTATCCTCATGTAATTAAGAAAATACTTGGCATGTAAACATATTATGCCTTCCTTTTTTGGCTCAACTAGGAAAATCGTTTACTTATTCCTTAATGATCAAGTTTTATTTTGCATATAAAATTCATTTGCTTCCTATAAACATAATATGCCTTCCTTTTTTGGCTCAATTAGGAAAATCGTTTACTTATTCCTTAATGATTAAGTTTTATTTTGCATATAAATTTCATTTGCTTCCCATAAACTTTCTTTTAATCTTTTTCCTAAGCAAATCAATGAGGATAAATGCTATTTTATGGTGCATTATATTTGGAAACCATGTTTACCTTTTTACCTTTTTTTTTTCTCTGTTTTGTTATAGCAAATTTGGTGATATATTTGACGAGGATTTCTTCATAGATGTGTTGGGGAACAATGTAAATGTAGTTAGAGAGCTCCCAAAAGATGTACTTGGGCAGTTTGACAATAACATAAGTAGCATTGTTAATCTGAGAGTAAAAGCTTGGTCAAGCCCAACCTACTATCTTCAGAAGGTTCTTCCAAAGTTGATTCATATGAGGTATGCATATGACAAGCTCTTGGATTAAAAAACATAGATTTTTTTCACTGTATTTATTTCTTTATGGATCGTCATACACTAAGAAAAACAACTTGCAAATATTATATGGACTTAACTGCAATGTTCTAGACAATTGATTTGTTTTAAAGATCAATTCTGGAATGGAATAAATTACATGTTAACTAATTAATTGTTTCAAAATTTCCTATGATTTTTGTGAACAACTAACTAATTAGCTCTGATTGTATTTATGATGTTGTGAAGTGTCAAAATAATTTATTGCCTTCTTTGTATATACAGCCAAAATGATTAAGATCCATACAAAATTGATGATGTCATACATAACTTCATGCTCAACTCCATATATTAGGTTTAGCAGCTTAACTTAATTAGGCATCATGGAACAAATATGTTATTTCTCCAGATCTGTTGATTTTGTAGATTATGTTAAAGAATTGCAAGAAGAAGGGGAATTAGGAAAGAAAGTGGAATGGATGAGTAGGATACAAGAAGGGGAGATGAGAGAGGTAAAGATGAAGAGAAGAGAGGGATGATGTTGGAGAAGTAATTGAGAGAAGCAAGGAGAAAGCTTTAAATTTACGTGTTGATTTCCAAAGGGTTGCCTAGTTATTGTAAAGCCAAATCCTTATTTGTATGTAGAGTAACTAACCACCAACTATCTACTCCTTTATCCATTCATATTACACTTCCTTCCCATATAACCATTAACAACTTAGGACACTATTCAATCTTAGAGGTTCCTGTTCTTGATTTTGATTGGAGATTGTGTGCTTAGTTCATTTAACATTACCATATTAGGAAAAGAAATGTAGGGAATTGTTGATTCACATTGCTACAAAGAAAATTTGCATTGAATAGTGTGTTGTTACCTTGGGTGTTATAGCTAATTCTTTTCAAGGAGCAACAGTGTGTTCTTCAATGGCTTCTAACAGAAGATTGATCATCAGTGTTTATTCTTACGCATGGTTCTTCAATATTTTGCCCATCAATTTCTTGGTTGCAGTCTACTTCTTGCATTTAGATTTGCGTCTTTTTTTTATGGACTTTAACTATTGCATCATACAACCTCGCCATTTAAGATTCTTAAAACACCTCATTTTGCATTGCCTTTAAATGTTTTTCCTAAAGATTGCTCCTTGGATTTGAAATTCTTGCATGTAAAAGCGCTTCCCTTTTACGAACTTGAGCTATTGCTTCATATTGAACCTTGTTATTTAATATTCTTTAACCCTTATACCATTTCTAATCTTTTACCTTGTGGGAGAGATTGAAGAGAATAGATTAGTGCTCGTTTGTATTAGATTTTGTTGCAAACGAGAAAGTGAGAGAGATTGACTCCTTAGCTTACCCCTATGTATGTACATGTACCATCAAATGTATATTACATAATGAAGAAATAGGACAAAGTAATTCCTTTTTAATTTTTTGTGAATAGTATAAGGAATATATAGGACAATGTAGCCCTAATCACCTCCTTAAATCAAGAAGAATCTGTTTATTCTCTAAGTAATAAAATCTCATTAATTCAACTACTAATTGATAAAATATAAACTAATTATCTATAGAGAATCAACTAATTATCTTAGAGATAATTAATTGATTATTTCTAGAATATCAACACTCCCCCTCAAGTTGATGCATAGATGTTGA
Source organism: Erythroxylum roraimae (assembly GCA_027568915.1). Lineage (NCBI taxonomy): Eukaryota > Viridiplantae > Streptophyta > Magnoliopsida > Malpighiales > Erythroxylaceae > Erythroxylum > Erythroxylum roraimae. Next base: position 8,030,954 of record JAOSBL010000001.1, on the reverse strand, counting down.
TCATGCCCAACTTGCTTACAAATAACTCAAAATTCTGTCTTAGTAGTCCTTTGGTGAAGACATCAACAATTCAACAATTTGTTGTGTTGTACGTACAAATGTTATTCAAATGAGTCCACTTTCAAGTTATTCTCTTATAAAATGTCTGTCAATCTCCACATGCTTCGTTTGATAATGTTGAACTGGATTGTTGGCTCCAAACTTGATGATATACTTGATTTTGAGAAAACAACAAATTAGATTGATGATGATTATGTTTTAGTGGGTGATGAAGGAGAAGCTGCTTTGAATGAAAATGCAAAATCAACATAATATATGAATAAGTGAAGTTGTTGGTTCACTTGCAAGGTCAAAATTCAACAATGATAGTAAGTAATTGCTTTCAACTTCAAGAACATGTTAGTCAATATTGTTGATTGGTGGGATTTAATGAAGGGGATATGATGATGGTAAGGATTTGTTTAGAGTGTTTTCCAAAAGGAAATTATAAGAAACTTCATTCATAGGATGTTGGACATTATAAGATAAGATCAGTGTGGCATGAAAATTAGTCCTATCTCTAATGTTGCAGACTTAACTATTTATCATAGATGTGATGGTACACAATCTCCTATTTTAGTTATGAGAATTCTATCTATTCCTCATCTTAAAGAAGAGATGAAGGATGTTCTTAATGAACAAATTGTGTTAATGCTTGTATTTAAAAAATATTTTTGACCCCGAACCGTTTAGTGAAGACATTTTTAGGTCAGTCAGTTTCATAAACTAAAACAAATTTAAGATTGTGCTCTAAATTTTGTCAAGATTAAAGCTAATACAAGATTATGAGGATATACTAAAGTCTTGTCTATTTTGGTCCTCAAATATCCATCAAATTTTACGAATTTCATGACGTTGATTTTGATCGTTACTTGGTTTCTTGATGTAATACAATCTTTGTTGAAGTGTTGTTCAATTGATTTTGTTAATGATCTTTTGCTAATTTTTTGACCATCATTCTACATTCTAACCTTTTACATGAATTAAATTTATTAGTAGAACATGTTTTATAATCATAACACTTAAGATTGGAATCTCTATTCAATAAAATAATTACATAATATTGTTAGTAAAAGTGTTGTGAAATCAAATTTTGGTTGGTCCTTGAACTTATATATGCATGGATATTTGGAAAAGTAAAAAGTAAAGAAACAATGTTTTTACTTTTATGGTTGAGTTTTTGATCTTTGTAGCTATTCAACATTATATTTATGGCCAATGTAGCTGTATGTTAAATCGTCATTTCACCATTCAGGGCAGTGCGGATTGCACCTTTCTCCAATAGACTTGCTTATGCAGTGCCACCACATATTCAAAGGCTCAGATGCTTAGCCAATTTTGAAGCATTGAGATTTTCAGAACCTATAAGAATCCTTGCAGAGAAAATGGTTGACCGAATGGTTAAGAATAGCTCACATATTGGGGGGAAATATGTTTCAGTGCATCTTCGATTTGAAATGGTTTCATTCCATTTTCTTGCATTCTAGCATACACTATTATTATATTGCTTTATTGATCACATTTTATCCAGTTTGAGATGCCAATTTTATAATGTGCAAGGATATGGTTGCATTTTCTTGCTGTGAGTATGATGGTGGGGAAGACGAGAAACGTGAGATGGATATTGCACGAGAAACTAGTTGGAGAGGAAAGTTTAGGAGAAAAGGTAGAGTAATACGAGCAGGAGCAAATCGGATGGATGGAAAATGTCCTTTAACTCCTTTGGAGGTATCCCACAACTCTATTTGTTCTTTTTTTAATCATGAAAATGATTTTCTTTTTTCATTTTCTGCCATGATATAGGTTTTGTTGTTAGATCAAATTAATACTTGATTCTCATTTTTGATACATAACTTGAACTTAATTAAGAGTATTTGTGATACATTGTTGAATTTTTGGTTAAATTTTCATGCATATTTTTTTCTTAGCTATTTAGAAATGATAAGGGGTTAATATATTTTTGTAGTCCAACTATATTCAGCTTCCTAATTAAGTACCTCTACCAATTCTTTTTATTTAATCCTTCGTTGTTTGTAATTATGTTAGTCAAGTACATTTCTTACTCTACTAATGGAGTGGCATATGTAGCATGCCATCTCATAAGAAAAATGTCATGGACATGTGGATGTCAAATAAGACAAGATCCAAAATTATGCTAATGCATACATGGTTAAATTGGGGTCCACTATGCCATATGGCATAACACTTAAGTGAGTGGCATAACACTTATGTGAGGCTCAAAAGTAAGTCCTATTTGTATATGAATTTCAAATATGGAGAAAACAACATTCAAGGATAAAGTTGAAGGCCAATTCTTCTTCTCTTTTGAAAGTTTGTTAGCTTATTGACTCATTCAATCTTAGTAAGGTTATAGATATGAAGGTGTAGAACAACATAAAAACAACAAAGAAGAGTTTGTCATTTCTTTCATTGATTAGATTCTCTAACTTGTTCATGTGATGTTTTCCAAAGGAAGGCACATTAATAGGAGAGTGAAGCCTTTAAAGTGAAGAAAACCATAAGAAGGTTAACTTTTAGGTTTGTTATTAATTTTCCTTTTTAAAGCTAGAATCAAACATTTGTATTATTAAAGTCAAGGAAATGTGGAGTTGGAAGGTGCAGATGAAAAAGATTTTAAAGTTATCTTTGTCCTTTTGTTTTTAATCCTACTATTAAATTTTCTTAATCAAAATTTCCAAAGTTGATATTCATCTATAACAGGACTTGCATTCGGGGCTCATGTTAGTGTTGTAGCATGTATCATAGTCTACCTTAATTTAAACATGTAAGTACTAGCATAATTTTGGATTTTGTGTTATGTGATGTCTACATGTCCACGTCATTTTCGTTACGACCTGTGTGCCACATACATCCTTTTGAACTTAATTGAAGATATTTAATTGAGAAATAAAGGATTCGATTAAAAATTTCTTACTAGAGGTTCATGATTAAGAAATCAAGCATAATAGGACTAAAAATATCTTAATTCAAATTATAACTCAGGAGCTATGACATTAAACAAAAAAAAGTGTTGGAGGTTGGAAGTTGTGGAAGATTTATTGCCTTACCATTGATTACAAGTGTAGCATGTTGATTTAATTAACTATGAATTTATCTTTTTGTTGCTTTTGAATTATATAAGCAAGAATGTTGCTAAAATAGTTAATAGCCAAAATTTTCCTACATTTGTTTTCCGTTAGTGGCTTAACTTCTGAATGGCATTGGGAATTCTTTCACGAAACAACATAATTAGGATTTATTGAAAAAAGGAATAATGGAGAAGCTAGATCAATTGTTTCATTCTATCATTAGGATTATTCATGTGAATCTAAATCAATTGAAAAGATGTCACTCTCATAACTTGGAATCATTAGCAAATTGAGAATGGACAATGTAGGAGGGTACCATACATTGCCTCAATAGAAGTTTGAATGTTGAATGAAAGCTTATGTTGTACCACCATTTAGCTAGTTGAAGCGATTGTAGCCACTTGTGAGGATAGTCACTAGCCTTGCAATGAAGGTAAGTTTCTAGTGTCCTATTCGATACCTCTATTCATCCATTGGTTTTCGGGTGATAAGTGGTTGAGATTTACAAAGCAACTCCTTGAATTCTTAAGAATCTTGTTGGAAAGCATTGGTAAATATTGGATTTCTATAACTGGGAATAGTTTGAGGTATACTGTGAAGCTTATGCGCCTTATCACTATTGTTACCACTTACTTCCCTTAATATATGGGTAGTCCCTAAATGAAATCCGTGTTGATTTTAGTCCAAATCAGTGGGGACTAGTAAGAGGTTGCAATAAGCCAAGACATGTTAAAGTTTCATATTTGCTTCTTTGATAGACCACACACCTCCTGATCTTTAATATCCCTTTGTATGTTCTTCCAAACAAAAATAAGATTGCAACCTCTTATATGTTCTCAAGAATCTAGAATGTCCCTCCACTAGGTTGTCATGGAATTGTGAAATGATTTTTAACCTCAAAGTTGGATCAATCCTGTCACTAATTGACCTTTCCAAGTTAATAGCTCATTTGACCAACTATATGCTGATCCTTGAGCTTGCCCTCATATTTTCCTCAAAAGATTCTATGTTGAAAGATCCTTCTAACTCTACTTAATCTCCTATAATAGATTCGTATTATTTGTTATAAATATTAGAAAGTACTAGCAAATAATTACGTACTTTTCACCTTTGATATTGTATCAATGACTCCATTTTCAACATCCTAGTTAAAGATAGTATCCAAGAATGTTAATTGGGGGCTTGATACAATCTCAAGATCCTCATAGCCTTTATATAATAGTAAGAATTAATTGACACACATTAACTTCAATAGAGGTTTGTGCGTAGAATTGAGTTCCCCAAGGAGATGCCTTAGCAAAATCGACTCAAATGTAGTATATGCCATGGCCTTTTACTTAGACTTAGCACTGGAACATGTAATAATTGATTGCTTCTTGCTTTTCTATGACACTGTGTTTCCACCCATAGATACAAAGTTGCCTGAACTAGACCAACGGTGATAAAAACCTGCCCAATCTGCTTCTATATGTTCTCAAATTTTTGGTATGACCATGGTTTTATATAGAAGACCTTGCCCTGGCGAACCTTTCAAATATCTCAAAATCCTAATAATTGCATCCCAATGGCTAGTTCGTGGAGAATTCATAATTTGACTTACTCCATTTGTCACAAAAAGGAGGATTTATGGGTGAAATAGATACACAATGTATTCATTAAGCACAAGAGTATCTAGATACTACAGTCAAGGTAGAATGTGTCAAGCACTCTTAAAGAAATTCTTGAAACCAGACAATGGATGTAGAGCCAGGTGTTCCATAGGTTTGGGAATGGAGAAAGCCTGTCATTTTGGTATGATAATTGGCACTGTAAAGGTCCTTTATATAAGGTGGAGGAGGTATAGGGCTTGAAATTGGTGGTGAATCCAACTACCATGGTAAGTATGCTTATTTGGAATAATCAGTGGCTATGGCCATTCCACAATAGTAGGAGTGCCAGTCTCATCATGGAAGAGTTGCCTCGATGTTAGGAAGGAGAGCCGGATGAAATTCAATGGCTAGCAGATAACTCAAGGAAGTTTAACACAAAAGCTTGTAAAACACTATTACAGGCTACACAAAACACAAGGCAGGAGTGGGTAGCATTAGTATGGGATTGTGATCTTAATCCAGCTCACTCATTCATCTTATGGATGGGAATCAATGGAGGGTCACTTAGAAGGGATAAGATCAGGTTCTCCATTAGCAATTTGAATTGTGAGTCATGTAACGAGGAACTGGAAAGTTTGGAACACCTCATGATTAGATGCAGGTATACCAGACTAGTCTGGAATTGGTTACAAAACATACCCAACGTGGTCCGGCCAATGGATTCTTGGAGTGAAACTATTGATTGGCTGGGGAAAATTAGAGTGCATAATGCGGTTGATCTCAAAGCTATCAGGTTAAGTTGGGCAGCCTTGGTGTACTACATATGGAAAGAACACAATTGCAGAGTATTCAAACAAGAAAGTAGAAGCAATGGGATGGTTTTTCAGCCCATCATCCTACATTGTAGATTGGCCATGTTAGCCAGAGGAATAGCTGCAAATCTGACAAGTAACATGAAGAGAAGATGGGGATTGGAGTAATATTGGACTAAGTGGTCTTACAAGTTCCCTTGATCTCAAGATGTAGACGATTACTAGGAACCATAATTCTCTGTAATCTAGATTCTATGGATTATACTAGTTTTGTCCTCTAGATTGTATATATTTTCTTATAATGGAATCTATTAATTTTCGGAAAAAAAAAGATATTTGGGCGAGTAGCAGTCAGATAATTC
>JAOSBL010000001.1:7993983-8004349 GCA_027568915.1 Erythroxylum roraimae | reverse complement strand
AAACCAAACTCTTTTGTTTTATTAATAATAAATATTTTTATTACAAAACTGTAACTGAAGAAGATAAAGTTACATGTGAATACACTTGCTTTCCAGGGCACTATATTTACATAACTCCAACAAGGTGGAGGGTTAGTTTTAGTAATATTGAGACTTTCGACATTTACTTTCGTACTTGATGATGAATTTTCTTCCTTTTCCAATTCCTTCTCAATCTCTTCCTCGGTAGCAATCTTTGTTGGGATTCTTTTGGGACCTTCAATCTCCTTTCTGCTCCTCAGGGTTATGGAACTGACATTCTTTGGGTTCATCTCAGGTTGTGATGGCAATTTTCCTCCACCTTGCGATTCTAGGCGTTTGAGTCTTACTACCATTTGACTCATTTGGTATTCCATGCTCTGTTGGCTTGCTTTTATATCCTACTGAAATTGCAAATTGTTAGCAACAAGTTTGTTAACAATTTCTTCTAAAGATGCACCTGAACTTGAAGAAGAAGCTCCTTGTGCTCCTTGTTGCCTTGGTTGAAATCCTGATGCCCCTTACGGCCAATTCTGGAAGTGATTTTACTGTCGATTCCCTCCATAGCTCAAATTGGGGTGATCCCTCCAACCTGGGTTATACGTCTACGAGTATGGGTTGTATTGGTTTGGGAAGTTCCCTCTTACAACATTCACATACTCCATACTCCCTTCTTGCAAAGCTGGACACTCGTTAGTTGGATGACTTGTGTTTGAACATATCCTGCACACTTTCACTCGTGCTTGTCCAACTGCAATCTGTCTCACAAAAGATGTTAGTTCATCTAAACGATGTTCAATGGATGAAGTGCTTACCTCATTTACTCATCGAACATCATTACGAGTGCCGAATTGTTGGGTGTTAGCAGTCATCCGCTCGAGTAATATCCTAACTTCAATGGGAGTCTTCTCGCAAAGTGCCCCACCACTCGCCGCATCAACCAAACTCCTCTCCATTGGCAACAATCCTTCATAAAATTATTGGATGAGAAGTTGCTCTGGTATGTTATGATATGGGCAACTGGCACATAACTTCTTAAATTGCTTCCAGTATTCGTAAAGAGACTCCCCATTGTGTTGCTTAATATCACGTATCTCTTTTCGAATACTTGCTGTCTTTGAGGCCGAAAAATATTTTTTCAAAAATAATCTCTTCATCTCCAACCAAGTATTCACACTTCTAGCCGATAAATCAAATAACCAATCTTTTGCTGCATCCTTGAGCGAGAACAGGAAGACCTTTAACATGATTTGCTCGTTTGTCACCCCATGAGGCTTCATGCTCAAACACACCACATCGAATTCCTTAAGATGCTTATGTGCATCCTCACTTGCAAGGCCATGAAAGTTAGGCAATAAATGAATTAATCCAGATTTTAACTCAAATGTAACATGTTCAGCAAAATTCGGAAATGTTATGCATAATGGTCTATAAGTTAAATCGGGTGCAGCCTACTCCCTTAGAGTTCTCGGGTTTGCCATTATGTCTTCGAATTTTGCTTCCAATTCGTGTACCAAAGTTGACCTTGCTTCCCTACGCAATCTCTGCAATGTTCTCTCGATCTCCGGATCAAGTTGCTCAATTTCTCTACGAGGAGACCTAGTCACTACCATGCACCAACACTAATGGACAATTAAAAAAAAATTAACAAGTAACAAAAAGAAGGCTTATAAACAAATATATTCAAAAAATACCAATTAAAATCAAATTCAAAAATTAAGCTACCACACTCTCCGGTAACAGCCCGAAAATTTGATAGCGCGTGTCAAGTGCACTGCAAAATTTACCTAACTTTACACACTAAAATTTGTAGTTATGGTAAGTCAAGATTAAATCCATAGGGAATGTTCAATTAATTTCCTTAAAGAAATTAATTGATGCAAGGAAAGTATATGGGGGGTTTTTGGATTTCAAACAATTTAGAAATTAAAAGTAAAATTAAACTATTGAAACAAATTAAGTCAAACAATCAAAAATGAGAAAAGTGTTGAGTATAAGTAAGGTTCGGTTCTAGGGTCAATCTCGACCTAAACACAATCACGCATATTCCTTAATTCTAAAGTCTTTACAATTTTTTTGGACTATTGATTTGAGACTAATAGAATGCTCTACAAATCTCGGTTTTCCCTTAGGTTGTATATACGATCATTAATTAAATCTAACTACCGAATAACCTAGGATAGATCTCTAGATTCAATTTGGCAGTCGCATTATGAATTGAAAAATGATCAATAAAAGCAGCAACCTCACTCGCTCAGGTTGTCTAACCTAATTCATGTTGTTCCTAACGATTCACGATCATTAGATGCTACTCACAAACATCAAAAGTAACGATTACAAATTACAATCAATGTTTTAGCAATAGGTTCGAAATAAAATGATTAAAATAATATATTAAGATCATTAATCCCAAAACCATCCAAATCAATACCAACAACACAACAATCTGAAAAGAAATCACAACTTTAAAATGACAGAAATAGCTTAACCATGACTTGGCGTCGATATTCCCGTTGAACCGACATCGGGAAACTAGCCCTCCATGTCTATTTTTATGCTCCAAGAGTGAATCCTAATTTCCATTTATTGCTGGCTCCACTATAGCTGGCTTGTCCCTTATTGTGCTGTGCATTTGTCTTCTTCCCACGCTCCTGTTATATTCCTCTAGCAGCTCTCCACGTTTTGCTTTTTATGCCTTTCTTGGTTGCGCTGCCACTGTTGAATTTATTTTCTCCTTTTTCGCCTATGCTTGCTGTATATTTCTGTGCTGCACTGTAGCCATGATGTGCCATATTAATGTGCTCTCTTAAAAACCCGCCTACTGCTTCTCCTCTTTGCATCTGTGTTTTGTATTAAAACGCCAGCTCCTTAAACACTGCGTATGCTTTGAACCTCTTCACGCAGCGTTAACGCATGCGTTGCTACATGAAACACAACACAGCCATTTCTTTTTTTTTTCTTTTTTTTTACTATTGCTTTTCAATTTGCTTTGAACCTCTTCTTTTTTGGTCTCAAATATATCATCATCTCCAACCTAGTAGTCAACACAAATTGAAGACAAATTAAGTAATTTATCTTGAGAATAGGATTGAAATCACATGGAAATACATAAGAAAATATATGATAATTCAATCTTATTATCGTTGTTAACTGAGTTATATAATTCCTTTTATGCTTTGTTAAGAGCATCTTTTATAGTCATAATAGCCTTTTTAGTATCTAAAAAAGGTGATTTATTAAGGAGCTTAAGTTCTTCCTTGATGCCCTTGAGTTTTTTCATGCAAATGTAGGCTGTGTAACTCTAAATATGTTATGTATTCCTTTCCAAACCTCTTCCACATAACTTAGAGGGCTTAGGAGAAAGTTGTTAAATCTGAAAGGAGCTTTAGTTAGTTTTCCATCGTTGAATTTGATGACCTCTATATAGGAATGATCTAAACTAATGGAATTCTTAAAATCAATTGAGCTATATGGAAAGCTTTTCATCCATTCATTCTTAACCAAAGCACAATTCAACTTCTTCCTTATTTTTCTAGTTCTCTTTGTTCATTGACCTCCAAATCTCCTATCTATTGCCACAATTATTTCCACATTTTCTTAAGTCTTCATTAAATTGAACTTGTTTTCCTTTAGAGTTGTCAACATCTTAAGAAACAATATGTTAAAGTCTCCCATTATAATTCATAGGATATGATTGCTAATTTTGATTACCTAAAGTTTATTCCACAAGCTTCTTCTCTAAAATGCTAAGTTTTCCATATAAACAATATACATATTGATCTATATAGGGTTATTAGACATGACTATTGTAAGGTGAATTACTTTGTCAGTTGAGTAGGCATGCTAAAAAATATTTTGTTTTTGCCAAGAGATACAACGATTTTACCATTTTAATAATGTTGGTGATTTAAGAATATCATTGAAGTCTCTCCCCAAAACCATAAGGCATTACCCCTATAGCTCTCCTTTCTTTTGGTTTGTAATAAGCCTAACATACATGACTTTTTTTTTTTCAGAAGGTCCTTAACCACTATTTGTTTATTGGGTTATTTTGCTTCCTTATATTCCATATTAAGAAGGAAATCAATGACAAGAAGAAGAGAGGCCTATATGATTCTTCTTCTTTTCCTTTCTTTTGGTCCTCTTTTTGCTCATCGCAAAAGTCGCTTCCTATTTCCCATTCCCTTCTGCATTTCTTTAATAGCAGAAGGTGTTCTTGTCTATCATTAGACTATACAAGTTCATTTTATTGCTAAAATAAGACTTCTAAGAGTTCAACCATGCCCTCTACTGTAATTGCTAATATTTGTATGATCATTTTGAGAAACTTCCCCTATAATAGGTTACTTCTTCCCTTTCTTTTCCACTTTTCTCTATAATTTTGTTCAAATTTGGTTAGTCCCTTCTCCTTTCTCATCACTTCCTCCATTTCTCTTTATTATTGGAGCTATTATTCACCAGTTCTTTTGTACTTTCTAATCTAAATATTCTTCCAGTTGGTTTCCATTCCTTTTTCTCTTGTCTTTGTAGTTTCCATTGGTAAAACATTGAGATCTATATAAGTTCCATTCCTCCTTCATCATTAAGCTTCATAGCTTTTAAAGTGCCTGACAACACTTTTTCCTTCCTCAACATATCATATCCTCTTTATAGCTTAGATCTATAATGGTATAATATTTTAATGGAATGCTATAGAATTTAACCCACAAAGGTATTAAGTGCTTCCTTATTTTTTTATAGATTATCTAGGGTTTTATTTCTATATAAATAATGGTTTTTCAACTATGTGTTAGGATCCTATCCTCTAAATATTATGACATCTTGCTTTTGAGTTAAATGGAAGAAGAATAATTCCTCTTTATTAAACAAGGTATTCTCAAGACCAAAATTTTTCAATTTCTTTTAGCCCATAACTCCATTTTGGGGAATGAAGGATGATTTTTTTCTAAAGGGGGTAGTAGACCACCTCTTAGTTCCTGCTTAAAACACTTTTATAGGGGGAGAGACCACCTACACTTCATCTGGGGCAACCTAAGGAGAAAAACTTTGTTTACCTATAACCGCCCTCCAAGTTCTAATGTCGAAGGTTCTAGATCCCTGGGTTCTTATGCCTCTGGCGGCAGTTAAAGGGGGAAAATCTTCAAGTGTGGAAGTAGGCTTTATATTTTCTATAGAAACACTCTAGAGTGAGCAAGTTGTGAGTTATAATTTGAAGTTTAGACAAGTGGTTAGTTAGGAGGAGTACAGCTTGCAAATAAAGTAGCCACGAAATGATCTTAATATCCAAGGAATATGGAAATCGCTAAGGTGAAAAGGTAAAGTGATGGTGGAGGCATTAGAAAATGTTAAGGAAGAGGCATTACTTATTATTAAAGATTCACAAGAAAGGAGAGTTAGATCTGCTGAAGTTGTGGTCATTGAAAGAGGGAGTAAGGGCAAAAGTTTCTTTATTAACGATAACCAACTTTCTTGGAGCTTAAGCGGGAGAGCTCCTGCCCAAACTCATTAGCCCGTTAAGAAAAGTCAGATGTTAAAACTTATAGAGAAGTAGTAAAGCTTAGAGAGAGAAGGTTATCAAATACATTGAATTGAACTTTTTCAAAAAACTAGATTCCTCTATTTCTAAAGTGAATTTTGTTTCTTTTTTAGTTTTTGACCTTAACTTATTATTCACTTAATTTTGTTTTGGAATTCATAATTTGTCTTGGGTAATAAGTTTAACTTAAATTTCTCTTTGATATCTAGTTGGACCTATTTAACTTTATGGATCACTTTGCATCATTTTGTTACTTGATTTCTTTTACATAACATATACTAGCATAAACCACAATAAATTTCTATGAAAAGAGGGGTTAACAAATATTCCTAAGGAAAGTGAAACCCAATTTTTAATTAACCTTATTTTTATAAATGATAATAAGTTTAAAATAAATTATTGATTAGGTATCATTTACGATATATTTTTTAAGTTCAACTGTAGCAACCTTTTTGTGTTAGTTCTTAGTTGTTATATTTACTATTACTAATAACATATATAGGCATAAACCAAGATAAAAATTTTAAGAATAATGTGGATGTGTCACCTAACTTTTACTTACTAGCGTACATTATTTGACTCGTGCATGCATTAAAGAACTTGTATGTGATACCAATGTGCATGCATTATTTGACTCGTGCATGCATTAAAATTTTTTACCGCAACCCATCTGTTGAAATAAACGACTCATATTGTACTTTTTTGGTTCGAAGATGCAAATTATTTATTGTAATCAATGATAAAAAAAATTAAATAGTTAGTAAAAACTTTGACCAATAGATTTAATAACTTTTGTTATTTTCTTAATCAATTTAATTTTAATAAACTTTTATAAACTAAAATAAATCAATTAATATTTTTAATAATATATATAACCTTAAATTTCTTATCTTATCAACTTAATTTTTCAATTTTTAAAATATTGATTATTACCTGTTGAGAACAAGCTTGTGCAGATAAAAGGAAAATTAAAACAAGAGCAATACACAAAATTCATCTAAGAGAACACGTCAACAATATAGATCAAACCTTAATTCATCCAACAAGTTACATTTGTGAGACGTGGAGAGCACAAACATAAGTAATTATGTGAATTTTTAATTATAGATTGAGGTTCATGCAAGTTGTCTAGTCAAAATGAACATGTACAGACTTGGCACGTAATCTATTCTCCATCCAACTGATAATGTCTTGGGCGACCTCTTCCCGCTCTGGCTCAAAGAGAAGGTCATGCAAGAAGCCTTCATATAGTTTTATATCCTTGAACTTGGAGGCTGCTTCATTGTACAGCTCCTGAGAAGCTATAGGGTCTGTCACTTTGTCAGCAGTTCCGTGAAGAACAAAGAATGGAACTGTCACAGATTTAAAGTTACGCATCAAATAGGAAGTTATGCGCAATATCTCATGACCAGTACGAGCCCTTATGGGTCCTGTATAGACCAACGGATCACTGTACTTGGCCAACAATGCTACAGGATCCCTCGTGACGGGAATGCCCCTCTTGTTTGCTCCCTTAAACTGGTACTTGGGAGCAACTAGAGAAAAAATAGGAGCCACAGCCTGCACGAAGACATTAAGAGAAATATTAATAGCAGTGGGATCATACCTAAGAGGATTAGGTGCAACCCTCTTATACAGAGATAGAGATACACCCTAAATGATTTTGAGGGGCTTCTCATATTTTAATCAAAAACACGAGTGGGAAACACACATCTTCCAAAACAATTGATAACATTCGTAAGACATTATTAGCTTTTTGATGGAATGTCACATTGAGGCTTTCTCAAAGAATAAAAACCGCAACGAAGTGGACACAAATCACATTCTAACAATCCACACCCTTAAACATCACAAGTCAAATCAGACAGGAAACACATACCCCAACAATTGGATGTGCTGGCTTAACCCGTAAAGCTGGTGAGGTCAGCACAATACCCTCCAGCATCTCCTTAATGTGAGAATAAGAAGCTGCCTATAAAAGAATGCAGGATAACAGCTAAAATGTACCGATAACAATATATAAAAGTATCCAGACTATCATGACCAGTTTAACAATTTCTTACTTTTAAAACTACAGCGCCTCCAGTTGAGTGACCGAAAAGGAAGCATGGAACTCCTGGGTTTTCTGACTTGATCTTCTCTAAGAAAGCTCCCTAGAAAGAACTAAAAAAATTATCTTGCAAATTTGTTGACGAATAGTACATAATTCGATTGAAGAACTGATTGAAAAGAAACAGATTGCAATTGACTTTCACAAGACAGACCCTTCATGTGGAGGAATATGTTTAGCCGGAATTCAAGTTGAATGTGATACTAGTCCAGGCAAAATATCAGGAGCTCTAAAGGATATAAAAGTAAATGCTTGAAATGACTTAAGAAAAGCCATGACCATGAAACAATGGAACAGCAACGTAAGATTGAATATGGTCACCACAAAAACTTGTTAAAAGTGCTTTATGCATATGTGGAGTAATGGAAAGGTAAAAGAAATAAAGTGGAGAACTGAACTTACAGCGTCAGCAACAACATGGTCTAATGAAGGAACATACCCATGCAAACCATCGCTACCTCCATGACCTATAATTGCAAGAAAACGAAACAAAATTAAGTCACTAAAACAAATCAGTATAATGAGAACCCAGTTTGGAATGTCGCGAAAAAAGAACTTATTTCCAGCAGTCAAATTCAATAACATCCAAGTGACAGTTGGCAAACACAACACTCTCAACATCAAAGAAAAGTAAGTAACAAGTCTATTGAAAACAGCTCAGAAATACGCAAAGAAATTCACAATATGTAGCTACCTATCCAGTCCATTGCATGGACCCCAAACTTGCACGAGGTTAGCTGCTTTGCAAACTGAGCATATCTTCCACTGAAAATTAATAGGTGAGCAAAAGAGAGAAAGGCTTATGAGCTTAATGATTGAATATACAACAATTAATGATGTGGATTATACAGCTCAGTATAATTGCAAAGAAAAAAAAAGAGTACTCCAATTTACCTATGTTCATTAAGCCCGTGTATAATGATCAAAATGCCCCTGCAATGGAAGCAATTCTCTTCACATCTCAGGACTGAAGTACGAGACAATAAAAAAACACGCGCAGCAAGGGAACAGAAGTTCATACAAGGATGGAAATGAAGGGAACAATCAAAACGAAAAAATTAAGGAGTAAAGAAGCTGGAAAGCCCCCGCGTCTTCTGTTTAAAGCCCCTATGCTCGAAACGCCAAACTATTCTTAAATCATAAAAAGCATTAACGTGGTGCATTTTGAACTTGTAGGAAACAGAACAGTACGTCTTGATTAATAATAATCGAACAAAGGAATTGGTCAAGTGTATGAACAGGCTGAAGTATTCAAGAGATGGAATTGATTGAGAGGTCAGGCGTAAATCTGGGTAACATTAACATCAAGTTCCCCACTTAACGTGACCAGAAAAACACAACGATTACTGCTCATAAAGAAACACATACAGAAAAGGGAGACTTCTTGACTTTTTAAAATAAAATAAATAAATCGCAAACTCGCAGCCCAATTTCTTGGAAATTTCTTTACGTCAAGTCATCGACATCGATAATTCATTCATGTATTCCTACTTTCCTACCCATCAACATTTTACCATGGCCAAATAATCAAACGAAGAAAAATGAATCATACTTCACTTGGTCGGTAGGCGGGAACCACGATCGGTAAAAGAGAGCGTTCCGTCGGACACCGTAGAACAAGGACGTGGTCCAACGGCAGTCAAAGTCGTCTCCAGTCATGACAACATACTGAGCCAGAGCTCTCCTATTCAAAGTATCTTCCTCTTCACGAAGGCGCTTCAACGAGAGAGGCGACGGAGAGAGTCGGCGGCGAGGGAGAACGAATAGGAAGATGGAAATAACGATGGCGTACAGAAAAGAGAGGGATGTTCTTAGAATCGGAATTATACGGTTGCTGGCTCCGGATGTCAGTGGCTCCATTTCCGACTGCGTCGACATGGTGTACCCCCAAAACTCAAACTAACACCAAATCAAAAACACAGTGAAGACAGAGAAAAAAAAGAGGTGCAGTATGGCGTGTGGTGTAATTTTGGTCACAGCGGATCACTGTGATTCTGATTTTAATGTCATTCAATTCATGGCGTGTAAGACAGGTGGAAGGAAGCTGCCTGCCGGTAGCCCGAAGGAAAGTAATTTATTTCTTTCTATTAATACTTTTTTTTTTGAAGCCTTCTATTAATACTTTTTAATATTATATGAGGATGTCCACAGTGCCGTCCAAGCTTAAAATACTAATACCTAGAGAAGTTTGAAGGTGAAATCCTAATACTTTTCAACGGTAGTTTCCAGTCCGGAACTTAACGCCGTTAGTTTCCCAGTAATACAACACAGAACTTTGTCACACGTCGGTACATTCGATGCGGCTTTATTTTATTAATCGTATGTGCATGAAACAGATCAATATGTAAAATATGTACTTGTACATATTGAAACATAGATTTTCGAATACAGTCGTCATTCTAAAGGTATTTATAATTATCATACTTTTTTCTTTTTTCCAAGTCCAAAAAAATTCCACTTCTCTTATTCATAATATATCACATCAATTATTAACTTAAAAATTGGTATCTATCAGTAAAATATTGATTTTATTTTTATATTTACTAAAATAATTAAATCTTCAACAATTTCGCAGACTGTCCAAAAATTAAATTTTTCGCACAATTAAATCAACAATCACAAAAGCAGAATACCAAAGACACCGACGTTTGGTAACGCAGTTCGGCACACCTTGCCTACGTCTGCGGGGCCCTCACCCAGAT
>JAOSBL010000001.1:7946239-7960465 GCA_027568915.1 Erythroxylum roraimae | reverse complement strand
ATTTTCAGACAATAATTGACTACTCCCCTTTGAAGCCCGTGAACTCAAGCCGCTGCTACATCTTCAAGAGGATCGGTCGCCTAGCCACGCATGACGGTGGTCATCCTCAACATTGTTGCGACTCCGACGACGTCCATGGTAGAGATGATCCTACGGTGTGAATGATGATACGTGGATGATGATGAAGTGATCGATGGTTACCGGACGTGATGGCGAAAGGTTGCAGTGCAGTGTCGGATCGTCTCTGTCTAGGTCTTCCAGATGTGTCTGCGTGTGTTCTCCTCTGTATTGTGTATTTGGCTCTGATATGTAACCAGCCTTTCATGACCTAATTCGGCAACTATTTAAAGAACCGAGACGGGCCGGGTCAGAACAGTGAGAGAAATTTTCATTTATGGTCCGGGTATCCGACTGCACGTCGCGACGTGTGAATTAATTCTAGTCGCGACGTGCGGCTCTGCTTGCTCGCCGCGATGTATCGTCGTTTGCATGCGCCGCGACGTATGCGAGGGATTCCACGACCTGTTGACTTTCTCACTCTTTGACTCCATTTTTCCTACAAAATAAAATAGCAAATTGCAGTATCAATTGTCCTTAGGAAAATTTATAACACAATCAATGTCAAATTGTAACAATTTACTAACAAATTGCAATCAATATAGGCTCACAATGAGGAGCCAACTTAAGCACAAAAATCATGAACTAGGAGTCAAAAAGTGCATTAACAAATATAAATATGCAGCCAATTAATGATATAAACTTGGGCTCAATCACTGAGCTTTCCTAATAGATCATTCTAATCGAGTTATGTCTAAATTTAAGGTTTCAACTGTACGACTCGATCTTTTTGTGACTCTTGTGTTCATGCAAGAGCAAGATTTCAGAAATAGAAAGAAACAACAAAAACAAAAATTAAAAACTAACTAAACACCTTAAACTATAGAACTAAACTAATTGCCTCCCAGACAACGATGCCAAAAAATTGACTGTGGTTTTTCAATATGTGTAAGTTTTAATTAATTAACCTCGATAATCCGTAAGTGCATGGGTCGTTCACGTAGTACCTAAGGTGTTGATCCTAAAAAGAGGGATAAGCTAATCCCGAAATCTAAGGCTAAAACAATTCGTAAAGTTCAAATGTCACAAAACTAAAACAAGAATGCAATTCAATCAACTAAATCAATTCAAGAATCAGTCATGAAAATGTTAACAATTTTAGCAACTACAGCGCGCATTCAAAAATCAACCAAAGGAACTAATAATTGAGAGAAAGGGGAATTTTACCTATCTTTAATGCTAACCTAATCAATTATGGATTATTGGATTATTGGTTCTAGACGATCCTAGGATTGATTAGTCTCTCTCGAGTTATAGCCATTAACCCTAATTTATAAATTGTAATCAGATTATGGGAATTGCAATCTCTCAATTAACAATCTATCCAAATCCCTAATTAGATCTGAAGTTGTTCAAAAACTATCAGAAACTTATGTCAGATTTATCTTCACACAATTTACCGATTTAATTTAATTCTCGTTTTATTAAATTACGTAACTCTCACTAACCCAATTTAATTATTTTTCACTCGATTTACCCTATCAGTTTATCACTAAATTATGAAATTGCAGAAATTAAATCATCGTAAATCATAGTAAATCCAGTAAAAACACAAACAATCAAATTTCATTAAAACAAAGATAAAACCTCCGAAGGTGAGTTTAGAACATCTCAACATTCACAAATCCTATCATCATACTGTTATTCCTAATTCTATACAATAATAAAAGGGAAACTCCTAATTTAGGAAAATACGATCTGAACGGGCACGGGAGTTAGCAATGTTAGGAAACTCCTAATTTAGGAAGCACATCGAATCAACTTCTTCTCCATTTCTCTCTTCTTTCTTCTCTGTCTCTATCTATCGACAATTCTCTAAAAGTGGCTGATGCAAAAGCTCCCTCTTCTCCTTTGTCTTATTCTTTAAATACCTTTTGTGTTATGAGTAGCCTTAGGGTTTTTTTGGGGGTCGAAAAGGTCAAAAAAATCTCTCAAAACTTGAAATTTTTTTAATGTCTAGGCGTTTGCCTGATGCAAGCCACGATCGTGGTTGTCACGATCGTAGCAAGAAGGCCACGATTGTGGGCCATTTTTTGGGCTTCTATCAAGATTATGGCATATGGGCCACGATGGCAGGCCAACTCCAGTGCTTCTATCACCAATGTGGCCTATTGTGCCACGATCGTGAGCCGTTGTTTTGGCTAGGATGTCTCCAAAACTTCTCCATTATTCACTATTGACCTTGAAACACTAACAAACACATCAAGGTACCTCAAAAACATAATAATTAAGCTCAAAGACTTGTACTAACCCGTAAAACACTTAAAATATAAATAATTAACAAACTAACACAATTCTAACTTAAACACATACTAAACAATTGAATTAACAATTAAATACGTATCAAACTAAGGCCTAAAACATGATGCAATTCACACTTATCATGTATCAATGCTTATCACCTCATCATAATCTCCTCCTTTAAATTTTTTTTTACCAATTGATACCTAAATTTTTCCTTGTTGTTTTAATGTAGGCCTCTAATTGTATGAAACATGGTCTATTTCTTCCATTACTTCTCCTTCTTCACCTAGTCTTAGAATAGGCACAACTTCTAGAAGTCACTTATTAAGTTCAACCCTAATGCATATTCTGGTGAACCTTATTCTTCTCTTTACTATTGTAGTTTCATCCATACAAAAGGGCTTCCTAATAAGGCTTACCAAAGATCTTAACCCTTTAGTAGACCAGTATTTCAATGGCATATTGTGGAACTTCACCTATAGAAGTATATATTCACATTTAATCCTTTACAAGTTTAGTCCAAGTATCCAACGCTGAAGGAATAAGGGAATATTTTATATATTCCATAGACCCTCTTCTATTATTACTATTTTTGCTTCATTCTCTCTTGAATTAAATAAACCATTGTTGTCTTATAGAATCAAAACCTCTCATGTATAGCCTAGTTTTGTATTATCTAAAATAACTGCCTTCGATCCTATAAAAATTCAATTACTGAAGTGTTCTAAGATTTGGCTTCTTCCTTTAAAAGCTCAAAATTTAGAGCTATAATGGTATAACCTTATAAGGTAGTTGAAGGAGTATACTATGAGGATGAAGATAAGGTTTCACTAACCATCATTTTATAAGTCTTTAGAATGGTTTTTTGCTTTGGTAAAAAATGAGGTAGGGGAGTTCGTTAACTTGGTGTTTGCATTAGGGAGGGGTTGGTTAGTAAATCCATCTTGCTTTTTGGTTCCCTGGTGCTCCTTAATGACAACTTTTTCAATTTAAAGGCAAAATTAATATATTATTATTTATTAACAAAATAATTTAATATTTACACATTAGATATTATTATAATTATAATTTTAATATAAATATATAATATATGATAGATTAATAGATCCATAAAAATAATAAATTAGTTATTTAGACATATATTGTCTATCTGAAGAAAGTATGTTGTATAAAGAAACTCTACTACCCATATTCTCTATTTGAAGGAGTTATACGATTTTCGTATCGCTATGATTGATACCAATTGAAACGCTTTATACCGATTGGAAAATAGTATGAAATTTAACATTAAATTTATCTACTTAATCAAATTTTCCAATAGTAATGATAATTTTTAACTATTACTAACCACTACTAACTAATATCTAAAATTCTAGCAAAATATAATCGTGAAATATAAATTTAAATTGCAATTTAAGATAACTTAATAATGGAATTGAAAAAATAAACCCTAATTGCTTGAGTTTCATCTCTTTTGCATCATTACTCCTCTTCCCTGCACCATGCTCTTGATGCTTTTGGATTTCTAATTAAATTTAAGAAATGGATTATGATATGTGTAACTTCAGTGTCTTTTTCAATGATTATAAATGGAGAACCAAATCAGGTATTCAAGGGCAAGTGGGGGTTGAGGCAAGGTGATCCCATGTCCCCCTGTTTATTTGTATTTTGGGTACGAGATGATATGTGGTACAACATTTTAAATGTACTAGCTTAATTCCTTCAGTCCTATAGTCCAAATCCAAATAGTAAAAACGTTTATCTTTGGAACAGCTCAAGTTCAGGCCCATAAGCAAATAAATCCTTTAAAAACACACTAAGAGATAAAGGGTAATTTAAGAATGGAGCAAGATTTCCTTCCATATGTGGGTGATAGTTAGGGAAAAGTTGAACATATTTGACAAGCTACAATTCCTAGACATTCCTAACATTTGCTTACTATGCAAAACAAAAGTTGAATCAATGTCACACATCTTCTTAAGGTGCAACTTCTTTAAGAGTATATTGTGTACAATCAAAGAACGGTGTAACTAGTAAGGGATAGGGGACAATTTCTAGGAAATAATTAACTAGTTCTCATCCTACTCCCTCCCTAACACTACAAGAAGGTAGACCCTTGGCTACACTTTTTTTTTTGTTCTGATTTCTAATGATAGTTTTTGGTGATGGTTTTTAAAAATTGAAGGGCTACCCTTTTGCAATGATTTTGAAAAACTATCACCAAAGAGTCACCCATTGGCGACGCTTCCTAAAATCATCTCCAAAGGGTGATCTTTTGGCGACGTTTTTGAAAATTGTTGCCAAAGGCAATCTAGGCTCTTTGGCACTAGACATATTGATACTTTTATCAATACTAATTAAATATTAAATAAAATCAAGGATAAATTAATGTATAAATTGATTAATTAACTCAATTTATTTTAATATATTATACAATATTTAGTAATAAATATTAATAAAAATTTCATAATAAATTTATAAAATTTTATTTCTAAACAATATATATGTATTAATATTTATTTAATAATTAAAATCAATGTTATTATTTTAGAATTAATTATTTGATATTTTAAATTTCTATTTCCTAAGTAATTACTTTAAAAGTTTAAAATATATCACTTGTTATTTAAAATTTAAAATAAATTAAACAATTAACTTAATTAAGTTTTTCATAATTATTATTTATTATTAATATTTAATAATTAAATAATATATTATTAAAAATAAAATAAAAATAAAAAGCAACACCATTAACAACCATGTAATTGTAGAAAGTGTCTATATTATAATACATTTTAATATTTAAGTCTGCAAAAAATAATATAACTTAACGAATAAATATATTTAAATTATGAGGACAAAAAAAATCATAACCCTTTGGCAACGTTTTTTTTTTTGTGTTGGTGCATGTAGATTGCTTTGGTGACGATTTTCAAAAACCATATGTTGATTACAAAACAAACTACTAGTTTTACGCTCAAAACTGGAAGTATACGAGTCGTAACTTGTAGTGAAAAGCAGATATCGATCCCACAAGGATTGTGCTTAAGCACCACTTAATTCAGGTTGTGCTTTGTTTAAGAAACCGATTCAAACAAAATTAAAAAGATAAGTAAAACAAAGACAAACTAAAGGCAAAAGGAAACAATGCAACCGAACCCAAAATCATAAACTAACACTTGGAGAAAATCAAGATTAAGAATTAGGACTTGTCATTATCCCTATTTGCTCCCCTCTTGTTAATTGATTCAGCTTATGTTTGGCCTAAGATTTTCTAAAATTTTAACTACCCTCTCTCAAGGGGTAACTAAATGTCACCAGTTAAATAAATTAGGATTAACTTTGGGATCTCTCGATATGCAAAGCTTTTCCTAAACATTCAACTAGATATGAAGCTATCCTACTGGCAGTTTATCAATCTATTGAAATCTCTTCGTAATAAATTAATAACTTGTTATTTATAAGTCTACTAATTGCCAACTCTTGTTGTACATTTAACACAAATTACTAAGCTCACTCTCTTGATTTTTTGTAAGGTTTAAGCTCAATAAATAACCCAAACATTTATATTATTAAATCAACAACCGAAGGTTCATAAATAGTTCAAAAAACAAACCCTAAAAAATTGTTTTAGCCACTCATAATATCATTAACATCCCCAACAATCGAACAATCTATGATAAACATGGTAGAAGAGAAAGAAATCGAAATAAGAACTAGACGGGACAACTCCTCCTCTTCTTTGCCCAAATCTGGAAAATCTGGATAACGGGGTGCTCTTTGCCCAATTGGGAATGAAAACCTTGATTCTCCCCTTTCTCTAGGCTCTCAATCTGTCTTTTAGCTCTAGGAGGTAAGTTCCATAACTTTCTTTCAACTCTAGGGATTTGTGCCCTTATATATTACAAGGTAAGTCAAAAAAACCCTAAAGAATAAGTGAAACCCGTGTGTCTCTTCATGCAAAGCATCACACAATCGTGGGAATTATCCTTATGCTTCCTATGATCATGGGTTAATATGGCAGAAACTTTCTCTATAGATTTCCCACGATCGGGAAACTTCTCTTCTCTTCTCTTCTCTTGGTCCTTTGCACAATCACAAAGGTGTCCACCATCCATTCCTACACCAAAGTGATTAATTCTTTCCCTAAACCAACATCAAACATAAAAAAGACACCATGAAGATCAAATTAAACAAAAACACACAAAACAAGTCCTAATACATAATAATACTAACCTATTATGCAAGAAACACATGCCAAATACTTAGAAGAACACATACTAATGCACAACTATCACCGTCACCAAAGGATGACCTTTTGGCAACATTTTTGAAAATCGTGGAAGACAATCTAGACTCTTTGGCATACTCATTAACGCTAAACATATTGATACTTTTATTAATAATAATTTAAATATTAAATAAAATCATAGATAAATTAATTTATAAATTGATTATCTCAATTTATTTTAATATCTTATAAAATATTTATTAATAAATATTAATAATAATTTCATTATAAAATTGTAAAATTTTATTTTGTTTAGGTCTTTTGATAAATATTAATAATAATTTCATCAAAAAATTATAAAGTGTTATTTTGTTTAGGAATTTTGGCTACATTTTTCAAAATCGTAGTTAAATAGAACTTTTGGCTACATTTGTTAAAAATCATAACTAAAAGTGCACTTTTGGCTACGATTTTCAAAATCATCGCTAGAGGGCACCACAACAAAGTGGCCTATTGGTTATGTTCCTTTTGGGACTGTTAGCTATGTTTTTTAAAATCGTAGCTAAAAGTCACATTTTTGGCTATGATTTTCAAATCATCGCCAAAGGGAACTATAAAAAAGGAGCCCACTAACTATGTTTCTTTTGGGACTTTAGGCTATATTTTTCAAAATCGTAGCTAAAAGTCAAACTTTTGGCAATGTTTTTAAATTTCGCAACTAAAAGTCATATTTTTGGCTATGATTTCCAAAATTGTTACTAAAGGGCACTATAACAAAGTAGCTTACTGTCTATTTTCTTTTTTTGGAAGTTTTGGCTACATTTTTTCAAAATTGTAGCTAAACTTTGAACTTTTGGCTATGTTTTTTAAAATCGTAGCTAAAAGTCACACTTTTGGCTATGATTTTCAAATCGTTGCCAAAGGGCACTATAGTAAAAGAAAAACAATAAAAAAAGATTACGTTTTGATATCCTAAAATTACTCCTCTCATTTGTCTTCAAGTAAATCCTTGTTTGTTTTCTCTAGTAGCTCCCTTGTTTGTTTCCAACTTTCTTTGTCTTCGAACAGCATCCTTCTGTCTTTCTTTGTCTTCTAGCAGCTCCGTCATCACTCTTCTATTCTGTTTGAATAAGAAGATATAATAAGAACCTCCCAAAATGGTTCTTATTACAACCTTCTTTCAGAATTTTCAACCTCTGTATGTTTCGATATTCCTTCAATTTTCTATTCTTTATCGTCAATGATAATTTTCTATTCTTTTATCTGAGTTTGACTTTCCCTTTTCAAGTTGTAGGTGTATAGGCCACAAGATAAAAGAACCCAATCTATAATATTAAGCTATATAAATGACAACATTTGAAAAAAAAAATTGGAAGAGCACTGACGAGACAACATCTTCTTCTTGATTTTCTCTCCATTTTTTAACTGGTTTGTGTCTTAATGTACCATCTTTCATTTGCATGTAACACTTCCCTCTTAGATTCCCTTATTGTGTTTGTTTTGCAGAAAAATTGGAGGAAGTTGTGGATCTTAACAATCCCAAAATCCAATACACTTAGGTAAAAATTCGAGCAATTTTATTATGTCTTTTCTGTGATTTTGATCATCCTACACTAGTTTATAGTTGGCTTGCGTGGTTTTATTGTTTGGGACAATAATTGAAGTCATGGAAAGGGATAAAAATGGAGAAAATGTGGCTGGAAAATGATAAAAGAAAAGGAGAGGTTGAGAAGATGACTTTTTTTTTTTAAATTTAAGTTACATGTAGGGCAAAATAGGAAATGAAAATAGTGAAAGGTAAATTTGGAATTTACGTCCAACATGGGCATTTTTGGTATTAATTGAAATGGATAATGGTAACATATTGGAATTTTAATTAGTTAAGGGTATTTTGGTAATTATGGTGGTTAGGTTAGTAAGGATATTATTTTTATAATTAAGAATAAAGTGGAAAAGGGAATAATGTTGGATTATTAAATGTATTTAAGTTGAAATTTTCATAAATTAGTCTAATAGAATTTTGTTAATTTTAGGCTCGGAGGTCTGATTAAGGAGCAATTTGAACTATTAATTAGTTGAGTCTAAAATCGATGTAAGGATAACCTTATACTTTACTCTTTAAATAGAGTATCATTTTGTTATTAATAAATTATATTTTAAATTAGTCATTAATTAAATTAATGATTTCATACATGAATTACAAATTAAGGTTTTTCTGTTTATATTTTTTATGTATATTGAGGTGTATTGATTGTTAATTTGGGGAAAATTTGTTTTTAAATAGAGAGAGATTGATAATAGGTTGAGAATAAATGGTGAAAATCAAGAATCTATGGCTTGCCTAGGATAGGTTACATTTGATGCTCCTAAATTGATAGGTTGTTTAAAGATGAGTGAGGGTGGCTAGATATATGTTTATGGAGCAGATACCAAGGCATCATGAGTTTCAAGAATGTCCTGTGCTGATGGCTAGATATCGGAGTGGTATCGGGATATCCTGAGTTTTGGGGATATGTTGTGCCAATGGCTAGGTACTGAGGTAGCACCAGAGTATTAAGAGAGATTGAGAAATTGGGATACCCTGTGTCGATATTTATACATTTAATTATGTGAGAGATTATAATGAGATGAGATAAGATGAGTCAACAGTTCATTGAATGTAAGCCTACTAGGTTAAGCAGGGTTTTTTAATTGTTCGGATTAGATTAAGTAATGTTGTGTGTCTTCGTATTATATGAATTTTTTAATTACTTAAATAATTTTTATAATTATTTATAGATTTATTTGATTTTAAGGGTACGGTTAGTTATCCTTATTGAGTAGGCAGCTCACCCCTTGCCATTATTTTTTAGGAGATTGAGAGATTGTCGATAACCCTAGTGTAAGGGACTAACATAATGAAGTTTAGGTAGGGCTAATAGATTCGTTGAGTAAAAGTTATTTGATTGTATATATATTTTTGAATGTGACAGTTTAGGTAGTTGTGTTGTATTTAATATTTATTTGTTTGACAAACAATCCTCTCTTTTGGAACTAATGAGGAATTTGATGATTAATGGTATGTTTTAGGATCTACCTAAATAATTGTGGTTTAAGAATTTTTGAAAGTGTCACATTAGGCAAACAAAATCGTCTCGAATGAGAGTTCGAAGAGATTGAGCACTAAGAATTGCCAAGGTTTTGGCGATTCTTATTCAAAAATAATTTTGTTTTTCTTTTTCTTTTAATCATCTCCTTTGCTTTACCTAAGATGGATTGTAGTGGAATTGTAATTGCCTAGTTCGATTATTGTACTGTGTAATGTGATGTACATGCAATTTATGGAGTATGCTCTATTTACGATGTACTAGAGTAATATAAGTGTTTAAATGTATTATTGAAGTTATCACGGAGATCACGAATAGACCAGAGATGGTTTTGCACTCAACCGAAAATTTCTCAGAAATGTTCTAAAAACTCCAAAAAGCTATGGAATGAGTCTGAATGAGCTTTTAAAGCCCCAAAATGTGGTTTAGAGATTTATGTGACACTTTTGAATGAAATATGGACAGTTTTGGTGACATTCAGTGATTTCTAGATTCAATATAAAAATTCTTCTAAGAAATCGAAAAGTTACCAAAAAATTTCAAAATACAATGAAAAGCTCCAAAATTAGGATTGGAGTCCATAAGAGCTAAAATGGCTCAAAAGGGAGATTGTTTGAATAGAATTCGGGTAATTTTAAAAGCATTCAAAAATTTTAAAAGCATCCAATCAATAAGTATTAACCCTAATTAGAGTATTTCATGGTCAACTTGAAAATAAGACAATTGTGGAATGTTTTTAGGATTTAATTCGATTAGTTGGTCAATTAAATGCATAAAAGGGCAATTTAGTCCTTTTGTACAATTAAGGGAAATTTGGTCTTTTTACATGATATTAGTGGATTGACGAGTCATTAGAGATTGATATGTGCTTAAATGTTAATTCATTTGATATACTATACTTAGTGATTAATGCCTTAGAAATGTTTAAGATACTCATTTTAACTCATATTTGATTTTAGGTACATTTTGGAAGTAAAGGAGCTAAAGTGACCCGAAAGCATGTTCATTGAAGCCATCTTTTCAATTTCCATATTCACTTGTCTTCGTGGAACAAAAATGATAAATATTAGAGCAAGACAAGAAAATAAGATGACGAAGCAATATAGCTCACGACTGTTGTGCATGGAAATTGAATAATTTTACATGGCCTAACGTGAAATTAATGGTTGGAAGCAAAAGCATGAAACGGTAGCAAGTTGGAAGCGAAACGTGCTAGCAGGTGGAAGCATAAGGAGCAAAACATGCAGCATAAGGGACAACTAAGCGTTTAATGCAGATGTTATGCGTTATATCTGCATTTAATGCAGATGTGCATACGTTGTTTGTAAAATGCAGACAACGTCTACGAAATGTTGATGTTCAACATGCAAGGGAGGCTTTTAAAAGGAGTATGCACAGTAACAGTAGGGTGAACAGTGACGGTGGACCAAAAATTAAATGAGAAAAAAGGGGAGGAGCACGTAAGAGAGGGTGGAGGCGTTGCGATTTTTTTTTCGTTCTTTCACCAACAAAGCAGCTATGGAGAAGATGGTTGGCACTTAGAGCATAAAAATGGAGATGGAAGGCTAGGTTTTTGACACCGGTTCAACTAGAATATCGACGCCAAGTTACGGTTAAGCTATTTTTATCATTTTAAGGTTGTAATTTCTTTTCGTATTGTTGTGTTGTTGGTGTTGATTTGATCGGGTTTTGGGATGAATGATCTTAATACGTTATTTTGATTGTTCTATTTTGAGCCTATTGCTCAAACATTGAATGTAATATGTAATCATTACTTTTGATGTTTGTGAGTAGCATCTAATGATCCCGTATCGTTGGGAACAACATAACTTAGGTTAGATAACCCGAACATGTAAGGTTACTGCTTATATTGATCATTTTTCACATCGTAATACGGCTACCAAATTAAATCTAGAGATCATATCCTAGGTTATTTTGTATTTAGTTTTAATTACTGATTGTATCTTGATTAAACAAAACCTAAGGAAAAATCGAGATTAAGAGAGCGTTCTATTAGTCTCAGATCAATAGTCTGAAAAGACTTTTAAAGACATTAGGATGATGAAATATGCTTGATCGTGTTTAGGCCGAGATTGAACCTAGAACCTAACTTTATGTATATTCGATAGTTTAATCATTTTCGATCGCTTATTTTAATTTGTTTTCAATAGTTTGCTTTTATTTTATTTTCTAAATTGTTAAAATCCAAAACCCCCTCCGCCCTTTTATATTTTCCTTGCGTCAATTAATTTCGTTATCAAAATTAACTGAACATTCCTTGTGGATTCGATTCTGACTCATTATAAGTACAAATTTTAATGTGTAGAGTCAGGTAAATTTTGCAGTGCGCTTGACACATGTTGTCAAAATTTTGGCATCGTTGTTAGGGAGTATGGTAGTTTAATTTTCATATTTGAATTTAGTTGGTTTTTTATGAATAAATTTTTTTATAATCATTCTTTTGTTACTTGTTAATTTTTAATTGTTTGTTAGTGTTGATGCATGGTAGTGACCAGATCTCCTCGTAGAGAAATTGAGCAACTTGATTCAGAGATCGAGAGAACATTACAAAGATTGCAAAGGGAAGCAAGGTCAACTTTGGTAAACGAATTAGAATCAGAATTCGAAGACACAATGGAAAATTCAAGAACTCTAAAGGAGTTGATTGCACTCGATTTAACTCAAAGACCATTATACATAACATTTCTGAATTTCACTGAGCATATTACCTTTGAGTTAAAATCTGGATTACTTCATTTATTGCCTAACTTTCATAGTCTTGTAGGTGAGGATGCACATAAGCATCTTAAGGGACTCGATGTGGTGTGTTTGAGCATGAAGGCTCACAGGGTGGTCGACAAATAGATTATGCTGAGGACCTTCCCGTTCTCACTCAAAGATGTAACAAAGGATTGACTATTTGAGTTACCAGCTGGAAATGTGAATACTTGGTTAGAGATGAAGAGATTATTCTCCGAAAAATATTTTCCATCCTCAAAGACAACAAGTATTCAGAAGGAGATATGTTGTATCAAGCAGCACAACGGAGAATTTCTTTACTAATACTGGGAGCGGTTCAAGAAGTTATGTGTCAGTTGTCCACACTACAACATACCAGAGCAACTTCTCATCCAATATTTTTATGAAGGATTTCTAGTGATGGAGAGGAGTTTGGTTGATACGGCGAGTGGTAGGGCACTTTGCGAGAAGACTCCCGTTAAAGCCAGGATATTACTTGATTGAAGGGCCATTAACACCCAACAATTTGGCACTTACAAAGATGTTCAACGAGTAAACGAGGTAAGCACTTCATCCATTAAATTTCATTTAGATGAACTACTATCTTTTGTGAGACAAATTGTAGTTGGACAGGCACAAGTGAACGTGTGCGAGATATGTTCAAACATGATCCATCCAACTGATGAGTGCCCAACATTGCAGGATGGAACTTCCTGAACTAATACAACCTGTACTTGCAAATGTATAACCCAGGTTGGAGGGATCACACCAAATTGAGTTATGGAGGGAACCAACAGCCAAATTACTTCCAAAATTGGTTGTAAAGAGCACAAAAATTTCAACCAAAGGCAGAAAAAGCATAAGGAACCCCTTCTTCCAGTTCAGGTAATGCTCTAAATGAATTTATCAAGGTTTCTAATGTTAGCAGTCTTCAGTTTTGGCAAGATATGTAGTAGATTCAATAGAGTATGCAGTAGTTTAATTAGAGTGTATAGCAAATCCATCAGGAATCAAAAGCAAGCACATAAATTTTGGAAAACTAAATGGTCAGATGGCAGTGAGGCTCAATGGCTTGGAATTGAAAAGTGGAGGAAAATTTTCATCCCAACCTAGGATAAACCTGAAGAATGTCAGTGCTATAACCCTAAGGAGCAAAAAGGACATTGAGGGTACCAAGATAACCCCACCAAGAATTGCTACCGAGGAAGAGATTGAGAAGGAATTGGGAAAGGAAGAAAATCTGTCATCGAGTATAAAGGTAAATTTCTAAAGTCCCAATATTATTAAAACTAACCCTCCACCTTTTTTTGAGAAGATTAATAAGACCAAACAAGGAGGAGAAGGAAAAAGAGATATTAGAGACTTTCCGAAAGGTAGAAGTTAATATACCTTGCTCGCAACAATCAAGCAAGTGCCAAGGTGCTAAATTCCTTAAAGAATTGGGTACACATAAGAGGAAACTGAGGGTTGATAAGAAAGTGATGATGGTTGAGAATGTGTCGGAGGAGCTCAAAAAGAAGATGCCTTTAAAATGTTGGGATGTAGGTATGTTTACCATTCCTTACAAAATTGGTAATACTGTGATCAATAGAGCTATGTTGGATTTGGGTGCTTTTATTAATGTGATGGCTCTTTCGATTTATGGTTTTTTAAATTTAGGTCCATTGAAAGAAACGAGTGTAATCATATAACTGGCTGACTGCACTAATGCTTATCCTGATGGTGTGGTTAAGGATGTTTTGGTGCAGGTGAATAAGTTAGTGTTTCCTGCAAATTTCTATCTTGTAGATATGAATGATGACACCTCAT